>JAGTXR010000065.1:1200000-1800000 GCA_022606575.1 Glossosoma conforme | reverse complement strand
TCAAGTGTTCATTAAATCTTATTGATGGTCCCGCTCGTCTCTAGTGTAATTATCACAACCCTCATATTACGCGTATCAAGCCTCGATATCGAGCCAATAATAACACATTCTCGAGTTCACATTCTCTGAATGATAGCATATCTACCTACCGATCTAACTACTGGACGCATTGATCGCTAGTCAGATTGGTAGGTCTTCTTCTTCGTAGTGTCAATCCGGTGGATTGGTTTGCAGCAACAGAATCTTGCATCTCGATCTCCAAGCAAACATTTTTTTGCTGATACATGGGATGTCCTTTAGACCTTTAATGTGTTATTTTCCCCTTTATTTCCACATCCTAATGCCGTTGACCATAAAGGTTCGTCCGTCTTAGGAGAGCATTTACTCCCTCCAGGACAATAGAGTGCCCTAACCAGGACCTGATGAGGTTAGCTGGGTGTTAGCTTATTCCGGCCAACATTCGGTCCCTGTCTATATTGGCCGACTGATGTCGCTCACCCCCCACCACGAGAAGGAGATAGATCAGGATTTTCCTTTCATCGAACCTGTGACCTTAAGGCATTTCGCAGAGTCCTCCAGTACTTTTAGGGGGTAGGTACACGTCGGTATTTTGCTGACAAACTAGTACTGCTTCCATGAATTGTCCATGAATATAGCAATCATCTTTGAGTAGAAGTCTTGAGTTATAAATATATATTTAATCAATGTCAATATTTATAACATAATAAATATATATACTTGTTTATGTTAAAGTTTTTTAAAATTATGATTCTCATTAATATGAACAAAATATATATTTGTCATAAACCTGTAGTACTCACCCTCTGATAAGCATAAGTCTCCCGCATTAGTCTCTAAATCTCTTCGACATCGTCAAAAATTCTTCTATTATTTTTCTGAAGTTGTTAGTACTTAAAGCAGTTTTTTTCCGGCTGATATGACTAAGTGGTAAAGCGTTTGCTTACCATACCACGGTATTGACTTAGATCCCCGTTGGAGATTGAAAATAAAATGGTTTTCAATAGATCTTTGCGTGTCAAATAATTTGATCCAATCACCCTTACACTGCCAGTCTTGGCCTATTTATCTAAATTGGTGGTACACAAAAGTCATACCGTGAACACCACTCGTTCATAGTGGCCCGCTTTTACAATTATGAAAAATAATGATGTTGGACAATCGGAAGCATATTTGGACGTTTATGATTATTAGTGAATGTCTGTAGAAAATCGATGATGCGTGAATGTCAGGCTACATTTTCATTTGTAACATTTAGCCATATTTAAAGAGAAAGTATCATAGGATCCACAGATTATACTTCTCTGCCGGTATTCCCTTGTATGTGTTTACGAAAAAAAAACAATTTAAAAAAATCTGGAGGTATTCCATTTAAATGTGTGAGTATTCCATTTGCCAATTCAATTTTCGCTACTCAAATAACCTACCTTACCTGTTGCTCGCCAAATACAAATGATAGTGACAATATTCTCAAGAACCTTGTCGAAAAAAGACTTGCTGTAAATATATGATAAGAGCTAGTGTTGTTTTATATAAAGAAAACAATATTTAAAATTAAAAAAAATATATTAAAAACATTATGCAAGCCGTACATTTATACTGTTTTTATGAATGAAATGTTTTAATGGAGCGGCGTCTCTATTTGAGGCCACCAGTTAAGTCATTCCGGAACAGCCATCCAACATAACGTTCAAAACTTATCTTCACATGTGACACCTTAAACTTGATACGTTTTATTAAACCGCCGCTGAGCAGCCGTGCTCGTGTTGACACATGCATAAATAAAGCTTCCGCCAAAGTTGTATCATAACACTGCACCGGCGAGCTTTCGGGGAGCTTCCGGAGCCAGTTGCGCGAGCTTCGGTCCTCTCGAGCGCAATCGCCGCTCTCGGGGCATAATTACCATCACAATATGCATTCCGGGAGGGTGCCTGCAAGACAATGGGAGGCGGGAGGCGTAAACGGTCATCCTCGAAGCTATTCGCCGGACTATATTCAACCGGACGATGCGGAAGGGAAATGCAGCAGATCTAAAGCGACAGTCGCGAAACTGACGTTAAACTAAAACTTAACTGTGTGATTATTCCAAACCCTTCTACAATATAATTCAATACTTCATTTTTGATTGATTGGCTGTTCAGTTATGCCATGGTTCGTTGGAAAACTCGGCTTAGTATTAAAACTATTTTTTTTTAAACTTAGGCAAAAAGGAACAAGAGAGAATTTTAGCTCTAAAATTTACTGCATAATGTTTTTTCGAATTGATTATTAGACTATGATTGTTGCATTTATTTTTCATAATGTATTGTATTCATTTGACAATAAGTAATAGAATAATTTTTATTTTTTAACACTGACACAAATACAAGAAAACCAATATAGGTTCTTGGCTGAACTGCACGGTTCTCAAATGAAAATCTTTTTGAAAATATTCAGTTTGTACGTGGAAAAAACACAGAATGATTATCTTTAATATATATTTTTGATACTCAAAAAATCACTGTCTATGTATAAAATAAGTAAAATAATTTGACAAAGTAAGCGTACGGTTGATAATTATTGCAGCAAGATGACATGATCTACGATTTTTACGTATTTATATCACACTGTACTTATATTTATGCTTTGTATATATTATTCAATATCAATTTCAATTTATTTCTTTCTTTCCTTTCAATAACATTATAACATTTAAAAATTCAATTCGTTACTTCAGCATCTTTTTGAAATTTTGTACTTCAGTACAAAATTTCAAAAAGATGCTTCAGTATTGACACATTTAGTATCAACGACCTCACATTAAGTACATGTGAAGACAAACCGGAGAGCCAATAGTTAGAATTTGTGACAATAACACCTCGTCATAAGTTCATCAAATTTGACACAAAGAACACAAGTATTAATGTGAAAAACTCCAACATGTAACTCTCCGTATCTGTTCACACCAACACCGAACTCGAAGCAATATTACACCAAATATGTCAATATCCGAAACTCATGTGATTATTTCATTCACATTGGGACTCTCGGGTCGCAAACGGATCCATGGCTGGATGATGGTCCTCTCAGGCCACACTTCAGGCCGCATGAGAGAGTCTCCAGCCAAATCGTGATGACCCTGACCTTGAACGTTGTTGATAGCGTCCATCTGCTCACAATCCTCCTGATAGTCATCCAAGAGGGATTTAATGCAGCAGCCGCTGCCAGGAACAAGTATAGTAAAAGTACCCTGCTACTGATGAAAGGTAGTCCTAGCACGGTCTTTGGCAATCGTTCTTTCAGTTTCGTGGCACCAATGGCCTGGAATGCGCTGCCAGAAAGTATAAGAGAGCTGATAATATAAGCATCCTTCAGAGGCAGATTCAAGGCACACCTTTTTACTCAGAGAGGCAAAGAAGTGCTTTTGGAATGGTCATGAAAAAACGCAATATAAATACAGATGAGATAATATTTTTGGTTTGTGTTAGCATTTATATATGACATTAAAGTTAACTCCTCCAACCACAACACTTTAATTGGCAATAAGGGATTACAAGACCGCCAGCGCCACCGGAAGTGCACCGCGCATCCGGCCCCCGCTGCAATAGTTCTCCGACTTCCATTTATTATTTCGTATTATTCCGACATGACACTTTGTGTAAAGCTCGCACAGACACGTGGTCTTAATGTCTAGCTTAATGAAAACGTTCACCTATGCAAACAGCGAGCACTTGCGGAGCGACTCGGGCAGATTTCCCAGCGCTGTCATCGTTAATACTAAGTAGGGTCCCGACCGGAGCGCGAACGGGGACCGGACCTTTCGTTTAATAAGCTTTTTCGGCTTATTAATTCATTTATTACCGGCACGTTTTATATTTGCTGTAACTCTGCGAAATGAGATCGTATTATGATACGGCTTTATTTAAAAGTATCATTAGTAAATTTATTCCACATATTCACGGAAATTCGATAATAAAAAATAAAAATTTAATAAAATACTAAAAATTCTTACAGTGAGGTATTTTAAAATATCAATGTTAAGCGTTTTAAAAGAAAATAAACAAGTTTAAGTAATGTTAAATAATTTACTCATCATTATCATCATTAGCCTGTGTCTGTCCACTATTAACGTAGACCTCCCGCAGTCCCGAGTCTCCATATTTGTCGATCCTCTGCCTTTTGCATTCAGGCTACTCCCGCTATTCTTCTAATGTCGTTATTCCATTTTGCAGGGGGTCGGCCAACGCTACGTTTGCCAGTTCTTGGACGCCACTTCAACACTTTTCTTATACGACCATCGTCTCTTCACCATATATGTCACATTGCCATTTGAATGTGCCTATTTGTTGTGTACCCTCAACTATTTGAGTTCTTCTTCAGATATCCTCGTTTAGGATTTTATCTTTTAGTGACACCCCGAGCATGGGTTTTCCATGGCACATTGGGTGTGTTTTATTTTATGGGTAATACATGTTATTAGATTCCACGTCTCTGCATCATAAGTTAATACTGATTTAATGGTGTACTAAAAATTAAGATTAAATTTATATTATATCAAGAGTAACGTGATTAATTATCATTTCGTTACGGACTGACGCGTTTTATCTTTTATTAGTAATTAATTAATTTAATAATATCCAATAATCTGTTACAGCTAATGGGATCCAACATACCGGATTGATTAATCACCTTAATTTGTACGATTATTAATCGGCAACACAAGGCAACAACCTCTCGACTCAAACATTAATACTTAACGGATTACGAAATCCCTCGACTCAAAAGTTGGAGAAAATGTATTACGGTCCCTCTCGATTGATTACGTTTTCGAAATCCCTAATAAGCACACTCTGTCCCGAATCACTTCGGTGGGTGGTTATCAGTTATGCCGACGGGAAATCCCCAAAACTCGTGTCACAACACAAATGGTCAAAGTTGGAATTATTAAAACGCAAAGTTGCGTCCCAGTTTATTAACAATTTTCGCCGCAGTTGTGGGAGTCGAATTTGCATGTGCAAAAGTTGGAAACTTGTCGGTTAATTAAGTGCCTAAATTGGAAGGGTAAATACTATTGATTTAATCTGCGCTGTATACATATGTGCTCCAAACGGAACGGGGTCGGCAGTGTCAAAATTTATGTAACTTGTATGTTTGTTAGTCGCGATATTGGGAAATAATTACGTAAATTATTTGGTGCCCTAAAACTATTAGGTACACTGTGCTACCTTAAACTACTATTAGTTATCAATTAATTATGTTTGTATGTAGTTACATGAGAAGTAAGTAGTTGAACTGTTGATTCATTGAAGTCAGCTGTTGAATCCTGCTCGAATTGCAAATTTCGTTTCATTTTCAATATTATTAAGATAGAAAGTAGTCAATTAAGTATTAATTTTAAATATAAATTATGAATGTAAGAACTACGTTAAATTTATTTTATTGTGATAAGCCTGTTAAGTTTCCACAGTAAATCTTTTCGTAATTTCAAAAGACTTCTGCATATAATATTCCATACAAAATTTACAAAATTTTTTTTTTTTTTTTTTTGAGTCTCTGAAAAAAAATTTCATCCCCGAAACAAAAAATACTAAATATTAATTTCATTAGCACAAATAATTAAAATACTTCTACTTGAAATTTGAAAAAAGAGACATTCTATCAATGTACATAAATAATATTTGTCATTCTATTTTTTCCATTGTTTAAAATTAAAAGTAATAGGGTGAGAAGAGCATTATTTTTCTTGAACACTCTCCAGCAATAATTTCCAATTAGTAACTGTCTTAATAATCCATTGAAATTCTCAATCCATTGAAATTCTCAAGAGCATCGATTTTGAATGGACGACCGATAGCATTACAATTTACGTGGGACACAAAGCGAGTACATTTAAAAGAAATTGTTTTTTTTTTTGTTCATTTCCATAAACAAACAACAACGGTAGTGGTTAGCTTTCCTCGTCACGATCTCTTCCAGCATGTTAACTTCCAGCGGGAGGAGATGAATGCTTCGAATGGGCACTTTGACGACAATTTACATAGGAATATTTTAAATTATTTACGCGCGTCGGATGGAACTGGGAACGAACCGGGAAACTTGTCAAAAGGCGGCTTAAAAATGTTTTTTGTCCGCTGAGCGCTCAACGTGTGGTCCGAGTACTTAGGAGGGCTTATTGTCTTGTAAATGAGATCGTCGTTATAGTATGAAACGCATACAGCTTAAAGGAATATTTAAAATGTATAGATTGACCGCAATGCAAATACACTTAAAAAATACAACGGACTACTTTGGTGTGGATACAAATCGAAAAATCCTTAGGATTATTTTGATACGTTACTCAAAATGAGCATTATGAGTGGATATTGCCAAATATTCAAAAAACATTCAAGTGATTGGTAAATTTTTTTATACATATCTCTTCGTGACATATACTCTTAACATACATGAAATATTACTGTAGCCAATCAACGCCAAGTAACGCTATTTAAGCTGATTAATATAATTAACATCCTCCTCTCTTTCGTCGTGTGAGGGCATGATGAGGAGCAGGTCAGCAAAACAAAGACTTTTTCATACGCACATTGACTTATATTTACGATAAAACTTTACAAATTTAGGGCTCACCCCTGCCACGAGCGGCGGTGTACACAACTAACACATCCGTTAACGAACCCGTCCAAAATGACAACATGGCGACATATAAATGCACGACAAGCGACCAGAAATAAGACACGAAAGATTGTATATCGAGGATTTCGGTACCAGTCAGCAAGGGCAACATCGTGCTGATGTCATAATTAAAACCCTGTACATATTATAAACATCTAATATATATCCAATTAATATTCAGATTAATTTATTTATTATATGATTTTAAATAAATATTGTAGATAACTATATTTACACTTAAAATAACATATTTATACAGCATGATAGTGTTGTTTTAAACCAGCGGAATCGATAAATTGATGACTAGATTTTTTTAAGTGTTAAACTTTTTCATCAATGCTTTAAACAGGTATCTTAAAAAATTGAGTATTTATAAATTTAAATACTTCTTATATGATAATTAAAATTTCTAATATAGCACTGTTGAGAAAGCGTCCATTTGGAAGCGAAACGTGCTCGGTCATTTTTTTTTTAAATAATACTTTATATTTTCAGTAAAATTCATTTACAATCATAATATTTAAAAAAAAAGCATTTTGTGTCACCACTTCAAATGTTGTACACTTTAAAGATTTATTTAATTTCACAACCGATTAAAATGTTTTCGATTGCTGATAGAGCGTTTCTCGCATTGATACACGGTTGATAGTTAACAAATATTTATAGCATCCTCTGCGGCCATATAAAGAAGATGGTCGTAGGTCTGTAAAATTTATTTGGAATTGTACTTGTATAATTGTATAGTTATCGCTCTCGGAGCTTACTTAATATTTATTGCACCGTAGATTTCATAACACAAAAGATTCTACCCACACACGGTCTATGTGCGCTCTACGTACACGCAATAAATCGCCGTATCTTTTATAAGGTGACAATCGTGAGATTTATAATTAAATCTTCGTTCATGCACCATGTAAAATTGTTAGATCTTCAATATTATTACATTATTGTAGAGTCAATGATTCCCCCAAGGCTACAAACAATTCAACAAGTTTTAAAAACACAAGAATCTAAATTGTTGTAAGCATATTATTGTAAAGTCATGTTTACCAAAACAAAAAAATATATATGTAGACATGACGAATCACTAGATTTTGGCAATAAAAATAATTAGTATTCATTTAAGTTAATAATAATAGTTCTGAATGCTCGGTTTGTCTATGCCTTCTCCCAGAACATCTATATACCCGGAGGTTTACATGGGAACAAAGATGGTTCCCGGGAGCCTTCAAGGCCCGAGAACTTGAAGACTGCAGTTGATTTTTCAGTGTTAAATAATCCTTTTTTGAAGAGATTGGATGATGAGCCCGACGGTCCCCAATCATGATACTACTTACCTTTTATAAACTCGTATATTCACATCAAAATTTTTCAAAAAATGTGTTTTAAATTAATCCCACTTAGGATCTAATGATACAAATCAAAATTGTTCATTGACGGTATGACAATTAAATAGATTTTTTTTTTAAAATATATATTATATATTGCACAGCCATACATGAGTATTTAAAAAAAAAACATCAAAAATACGTATAGTTAAAATCTGAAATAAGAATATTTTATTGAAAAAATATATAATATTTCCATTGCTAAAATATCATTCATTTTATATAATCCAACAAAGATAAAATTCACGAAATAAATTAAATTTATCATATCAAAAATATCGAATATATTTTTTTCCAGCGGAAAAATTATATTGAAAAATAAATATCAGAAGCAGAGTTTAGTTTCGCAAAAATATACATTCAATATTATCGGCGCAGCTTTATTCCGTAAGTTTTTGCCCAAAATAATTTCAACACGTCCCGCCGAAAGCTCATTGAATACTTTCATCAAAGCATTAACGTTAAAAATATTTTCGATCTATTTTTGAGCCATTCGCGACTTTAAAATTCAAATATATTTTTATTATGAAAAAGGTGTTTTGCGTAATAAAAAAATCAAATAAATTGCAAACAGGTACCGAGAGATCGAACAAAGGAGAAGGCACAACAACAACATGTCTCTTTTGACGGAGAAAATATTTTTTTCCACCCCAGTCATTAACTTAAATGGCAATCACTCATTTCATTTCATTCTTTGAAATCTGTTTTGCGTGTCTCGCGGATTTTCCAACAAAATCACGTTCCGGAGATCAAATTCTCATTTGTTTGTGCGCCTCCTCCCCACTTGGAGCCTATTCTTTATTTCGTCACGTCTGCTCTCCCTCTTAACGTCTCCTTTATAATGTCACTTCTTATTGTAGGGACACTTTCTTTCTCTCTCTTTCGAGTTTGACTTGCAAATTACGCTGTCGGAATAATGCCGTTTATTCTCATACACGAGTGCTATTCTTTTTGGTTTCAAATCATAATTTTCAAGCTACATAACTTGTTTTAAACAAATAAATAAAATAAATGTAATCATACTTTCCAACAAAAATGAGAAAAAATGCATTTGTAAAAGTGTGATGAATGTGTTTCTGATTTCAATATTTCTGATTTTTTCGTTCCTAAAATTCAGAGGTACGTTTCATATTACGCTAATTATCCCTCATACGAGAATGTTCAAGTTTGGCTGATTGGATATTGAATTACTCGTACTTACACCAAATCAATTCTCCTGAAATTTAATTTATTATTTTAAATAATTATTTTAAAAAAACGTTATCATTTTAAATAGTTATCATTTTGATAGATTTTTTATAATAATATCAGGTTTAGGCAATTTGTAATAATAATACAGGAAAATTTACTTATATTGCTTTGTTCGTTAAAAAATTACGTTATTTATAATATAAGCAACCATCTAGAGAAAAAAATATAATATCTAAATATAAGTTCATATAATATTGTACAATTAAACTTTATGGAATAGTCGTTTAAAACCTTACATTTAAGCCAACCACCAATTTTACATATTTTGTCTATTTTATCGCTACTAAACTCAACAAACTACTAAAATTATAAAATATGATCACTGAATCTTAAATTAAACTAGTTATTTTTATTACAATTAGTATTTTCTGAGCTTTAAATTAATAAAAAAACACTGAAAATACTCAGAATCAATTTATTATTCGAAGCAAACAGTAGAAATTTAAATAAATATTAATTATTTATGTACTACACCGAATTCATGCTATATTTTTTAAGTATACCACAGAACTGCTCTTCCGAACCTAAACAGCTGACAAAATATCAGCATATTTGTTTATTTTATCATAAATATTGATATCTTGCAAAATTTTAAGTTCCTACACTCGCACAGAAATTATTTCCCAAACGCCTCCACATTTAAATCACGTATTATCGACAAGTGGATCAAATTAAATGTAATACTATTTCATATGCTTTATTCTAAAACTCTGCTACTGCGGCTTATATATTTTTTAATTTAAGTACTTGTAAAATTCTTCATAAAGAAGGGTTATAATTGGATATACAGCGTGATACCCAATGAAACAGATGTCATTTCTTGTCTCGTTCGTTTTTATCTCTCCTTAGAGTTGACTCTTGCCGACCGAAGATCGAACGCTGAGTTACGAGATGCGTTGCATAAAGTTTCATCGAATTACAGCCACTGCAAAGTTTTATCTGGCGATTAACTTGCGGAGTTGAGTTACGACAGCACTCCGGTCCGGGAGCGCCGCGCCACTTTGCGCGACTCGATAGCGACTGCAATGCAAGGCGGGCGGGCGTGAACGGAGATAAACTGCCACAGCTCAAAGATGCCAACAAAAATCGCGCACATACATATTATACACTTATATATTAGACAGCATACAGATAAGAATGTTATTTTCGCAGCTCTAATTTATATGCACATAAAGTATACTGCATCTTTTCGGAAAAGATGGCAATGTTTAACATGATGGATTTATATTTTTTACTCCAACTTCACATTTTATACTTTCAACGTGTGAAATGTATATTACCAATTGAATGATGACTTTCAGAAATAAAATTCAACGAATTGATTTTAATTTTACAACATAACATTACCCCACTTTTAAGTTATTTGAATAGAACATTGAATTTATTTTCATTACTAAAGCATATGGTGAAATGCAATTAAATAATAAATCGTGAAATTATTTTATTTTGATGATTATTAACGTATACAAGAGCAAGATGAAATCCAAAAAAATGTAATATAAAGTATTTTAATTTTTGGCATTTTATTTTAGATTGAAAATTTTAAATGCTAGTAAATTGAATCTTGTTTTTAACACATAATATACTTGCATGTAGATTAAGTTGCGTAGAAACTGTTCATCACAGAAATAAGACCGAAATTTCATCCACACAATACCCTTTATCAGTTCATCCGTTATAAATAGTAAAAAGCTGATGAAACGTATAATGTACACGTAATTGCAGTTTATTTCTGTTAAGACACTGTAGATTTTTATTGTATATTTAGTAAAATAAAAAAATACAATTTGTATTGCAAAGCGTCTTTTCTCTAGCGAAATTATTTATCGCGAAAAATAAATATTTCCGAAAGCCGGAGATGCGAAAAAATATCCAAAGGGCGTATTTCCGGAATGAAACATAACATTTTGTTCCAGATACGGAGCTCGCTGCGTCTTATTTACGATAGAGACGCCTTTTAAAAACGTAACGTTATTCCGTCTCGGGCTTATGGTTTCCCTTGGCGCTTTCAATAATGTGTAGGACCTTCTGCGTTGGTTCGCACTGAAGGGCATTAGCATATATTAGACATTACACCAACCTCTCTGATATTGCAAACAGCTAAAGCTCTCCCTCCACTCTCTTCCCCGCGCCACACTTCTCCATCCCCGAGCTTTCCTCTCTAAAGCTCAGGGCTGTTTCTGGAAAAGTTCCGCTGAATTTTTCAGCCTTTTAATATCTTTAATAACACCTTGACACACTTTACTAGAATATTAAAAATATATTTCATTAATGAATGTACATATCTTACACTGCGTAAGAAAATAATATTTTTTGGTACGATTAAGACTAGTCGGAGTTATCCGCTTAGCACAGTCAGAGCGGCATTACACTAGAAGACAATAAAGTCTTCTTGATGATGCACTCATTCAGATAATGATCAATCAGCTACTGGTAAGTGCATTTGGACTCCCCTCTGAACAATTGTGGTCACTATATAGAAGTGCCAAAGAGAAAGAACCCGTCAAAGAGATTAGAATCGCAGTCACAGATTAAGGGGAGTACTTTAAACCGACAAAATATTTATATTTTGACTCTTTTCGAAGTCGTAAAATGTAAATATTATATAACCATTGAACAAATGATGGGAAAGTGTGCAGAGTGCACAAAACCATTGTCTTATTTAAATAAGAACAAATAATCAAGTTAATCCGTATTACAAGAAAGTCAAATTGTAATATATAAATTATTGAAATGGTTTATTTTTATTTTTTTAAAAACAAATTGGAAATTAATTACCATCATAAGGACTTATTAATTATTATACTCGTTATTATACTCCGCTGGGCGTCTCAGTCAAGTTATAATTAAGCATTCAAATCCAAGCTTAGTCGTATGCCAAATATGTGGGTAGTTGAGATTGCAACAGCATTGAACGTCTCAACATTAAAGCTCAACGTTAATTCATTTAGTGCCAATAAATGATTGGACACAGACCTCATTAGCGACTACCGATATGCCAGGGAAATAACCGATACTTTTAGCGGGTCCATCGCTGGTGGGCGGAAAAGAAGACCTCCAGAACACACAGCGTCTAATATCCTACCTTAGTGTCCCTTACATATGAACCTTCAGACATTATTTTTTTAAGTAAAATCAATTTTGTCCAGGAAATATTTTTAAAACGTTGTTTAAGCTTAGTGTCATAGCTTATTGGTTTCACTTCAGCGGGTGAAGCATATACCAACCAACAATAAAATTGACTGCCATGCACCAAACAGCTTAGGTATCGAGAAAATTGGGTATGTCATTTCTCCTTTAAAAAATCATTATCAACAGTCTCCACTGTAATTTTTTGTGAATTTCTATAATATATTTAATAAATAATTTAAAATCCACTGAATTTGTGAATTAACATATCAAGTCAACGTCTTGCTTGAACCACTCCTTTGAATAAAATTATTTAGTCATCGGGAGTATCAGTGTCACCATTTGATCTAATTAACCTGACAAACACTGAAAAATATCTCGGATTCAACGGTTGTTTTCTCTTCAAATCTCAAGCTCCTTGAGGACAGTTAGGAACCTTACACTAAATGTACACTTTAAACAAAATATTCTTTGAGCAAAGCAAAGATAATGGCAGCTAAGAAACGTATATGAAAGAAGAATGTACTCCTATGTTACATGTTTGCTGATGATATATTATTATGGAGAGATGGAGATTGAAAGACAAAATGAAGAAGAAGTCTGAGTAGTTTAATTAGGCGCCAGTCGTGGTCTATCCCGCCCATGGTTAGAGGTGGACTGTTAGGTGGACTGTTAGGTGGTCTGATGGGTGGGCTATTGGGTGGGCGGTGGGTGGGCGGGCGCCCTCTCGCTGTCTCCGGCAGACGAGGCATAAATCCCGCCCGCCGCGCCGCCCACTCTCGAGGAATCCTCCAGACGGCCGGGTATTCCGGCCAAAGGATTGCGGAAAGAAGTGTTATGTACGCGAGACTCACTTCTCGTTTTTACGCAAACGATCAAGAGCACCGCATTTAAAGTGGAATCTATAGTTATGGATGAGTGTTTTTTATGATTGACTCGGATGTTTTATACGAAATCGCATGCAGTAAAGCATAAACGAGCGAGACTAGTGGACTCTATCACGTCGCTGCATGCGAAAAGGGTATGTTGCATTAGTGGGTGGGTTGAGGAGATTGCAAAGTAAATTATACGGATAAAACACAAGTACTTGAATAGTACTGAGAAGTATTTGCAGCAAGTGTTTGAGGACATGAGTTGTAGCTCTTATGCTGAGCTGAAGAGGGTTTCGGAGGACCGAGAGGAATGGAGATCGAGATGCAATATTGTGTTGCTGCAAACTAATCCACTGGATTGATACTACGAAGAAGACTGGAATAGCATTCCAGATCTTACCTATGATATTAAGAAGGAATTTTGGAATCTGAACCTGACTGAAAACTGTGGAATCAGTAATCTTCGAAATTTAAATTACGAATTGCTCAACTGACAACACAGTTTTTGATCCAGAAGTTTAGCCAGTCAATTAAAAATATTTTTTTGCTTATCATATCAAATAGCTCATCTGATATCTAGAGTGTAGAGTATATTCTTGCTTGCATAAAAAACATCTTTATCACTAAAATATAAGCTTTACGACTTTCAAATCTTTGGAATATTGTCAAGGAACCTAATAAACGCTTTTCACATTTTGGTGAAACAAGTAATTTTCATCACACATGTTTTACTAAATCACGTGCTTACCCATATTTTTCAGTTAAGTAATTTGTCTATAAAAAACGCACGTAAGATTTAAAATTGATTTGAATAATACTCAATAAGTTGAGGTTATTAACTGACCGTGTCTTCAAAATAAAAGAAATTACGTTATTATAAATAAACGTGAAATACGAGTATATATGTTTCTTAAATTAAATAAATGAAAAATATAAGTCAAACATATTATTTTTGAAAAGAAAATACTAAAATAGTTTCCGATTTATTTCACCATTATCATTTCTTAAATTCTAAAGAACAACAAGAAGAATTCTCACGTGTAGTTTTGCTTTAGTTTTCCGATCTGTACGGACGCACTTATTCGAGGATTGTTCCGCTATTATATTCAATACAAAGGAATCCGCTGGAGAAATTTATAAAAGATGTCTTGGGATTATTCTCCGCTGCAGCTAGTGTGTACAATGCATTAAAAATGTACGACCCGACAACGCGAGTGCCGGCGCACATCTCCTTAACTAGTAACCAGGTGCAACTACCGAGGTATTTGTAAGGAAACAATTTCCGTCTCATACGTTTTCGTTCATGCTGCCATAATAAATTGTATTATGATATGCATTGGTATGATGTACCATTTGTTACACCAACATAACGCAACTTTGTATACTTGTAGATTGTGTAAGATTCTTTAATTTAACCAATAAAAAAAAATGTTTCTTAATTGACGTACTTATCATTATCACTCTTAAGCCACGCTCCATTTTAAACTAAATAACAGAAATTCATATAATAGTAGTTGTAGTATAATAGTATAATATCAGCTTGATATAGCTCCTTTAGACTGATGCCGTAAAGCCTCGAAAAACGATCTTTTGTCTCTTATTTATGTTCGCTCGCCTGACAAGCATATCTAATATTGTTAGCTTTAGTTATATAATGTGTAATACACGGGGTTTGCATACGTCATTTTATTTGTTATGACAGTTGGTCAATTTCATGTTGGTACCACTGTCATCTTTAATTCGCTTTTTTCTGCCGTGACTGTTGGCAGCGCTAGATGTGAGAGCGGGCCGTCAGTTGACAGCTGGCTCACGATCGCCATAACGGGTGGACGCAAGATCAAATGTTTGAGAAATAAACGCGAATTGTGAAATGAAAAGAAGTTATTTGTATGTATTGTTAACCTGGTCATGCACCCTGACACACAGTAATTCGATATCGAACTTAGAGAGGAGGATATCAAGTACTAGTAAATTTAATTTTCACTCTTATAATGAAATGGACTTTTTAATTTTCTCAACAGCATTAAAATAAATTCCTTATGAATGACGAATGAATTAATTACCATCGCATGAAATAAAATTAGGTTTAATTACATGTAGTTACTGTTTTTTGTGGCTGAAAATTCAATTATTAAATAAAAAATTATTTATTTTTTATACCAAAATTATATATAAGTAACAATCAATTTGTATACAAAGTTGTATTCAATATGCCACCGTCAATTTTGTTGTATCTTATATTGTACTGATATATTATATGTATTTGAAATGTCGTACATCATTCAACTCTACTAGAAGACCTTCAAATAAGGGAAAATAATTTTGAACATACACAGGATGAAGTGTTAACACAGTTTTGTGACATTACTTAACTTATATAAACTATATAGTTCTTATCTCAAATTGTTAAAAGTTATTGACTTTTGATGTTTTTGCAGCCATTTTCAGTTCCTTTCAAAGACAAAGACCAATGCGGCGCTTCTCTTTGTCACTTCAAGTCTGCTTTTCTTTCATTTGAGAATCCATCCGATTGCTGTCACGCTATATTGGATTCATTCCACTTGCGATGAAAGTTCTGTACTTGTACAGTATAATATCAGCAGTTTTCTAAATTGAAACGGTATTTCAGTAGAAGTCGCTCGAATCGTCAAGAATAAATTTTAAAACTACTTACATGATTTTATTTGCATGTATTCTGAGCCCACATAAGCAAAGAAAATATTAAGCGTAGATCTTACACATAATGAACTAATTCATACAGGATTTAAAAACAATATAAATTGATCGAGTGTTTCAGAAATGTTTGGTTGAAAATTTCCTCGCTTATGATAAAACGCGTCTAGTCGTAATAAATGTTAAGAATTTCTTTATATACAACCAATAACCCTTTGTGGTTGATTTAACTTCAAAATTGTGCCATATCTGGAGCATATAGTGACCACAAATTTACGCCACTTAATTTTATCAGTTGGCACTGTCCATGTCTCATCCCCAGATATCTCTGCACCCGAAAGACGACCCTTAAGCCAGAAGCTGACTTCGAGGAAGAGACTGCCGCTATAGTATCGGAGGCATATTTTAGCTGCATGAATTATTGGAGTTCGGATGACTAGGCCGACTCCAGATTCAGCGCTAAATTATACTTGAAATGTATATCAATTTTTTCTACCTTTCCTCCTACATGGATCACACTGAATAGAATAGCGGGAGTGACCTGGATGCGGAAGGCGGAGGATCGCAGAGGATGGAGACTCATGCGGGAGGCCTACGTTCAACAGTAGACGGACAGAAGCTGATGATGAATGAATGAATGATGAATGGATCACACTGAGCACTGTTTATTCACAGTTTCATTTTCAATAATATCATCGCAAGTTTCCAACGATTACTAACATACTCTCAGTAATTTCTAAAAAAATAGTTACATTCTTAAAATGCCACGAGTCATATCATCTACATAGTGAGATTTATGAATCATTGTTTTTAAGGTATTCAGATGTGTACGTTAAAAATAAATCAGTCTTAGGTACATGGTACAAGTATGAGTTCTTCACCATAGTTCCCCTCTTGAAGATGCTCCCGGCTGGTGCAACTGCTCCTGGTATTTAGCAGCCAAGTGTATTGCACAAAAGTGCACATTCCTGTCTGAGACTTCCGCCGCTCAAGCAGAAGATTGGCTTAGGAGCTGCGAAGCTGTGAGGAGCAGAATCGGGGTGAGATGTCGTGACAGAGATGGAAAATTATGTCCAATTTGGAGAATACCTCACCCTTGAATATTGCATTCGTGGTCGTGAAGGGTAATAAATCTCACCCTCGAAAATTATTAAGAGTGACCATTTAATCTGTACACCTTTTCAAAAAAAATTATACTATAAGTAGGCTTTGAAATTCTTTTCCAGCATACACATATGCTTCTTTCAAAGAACTACTGAATCTCTTAAAAAAATATTAAATAAAAATTGTAGAATTTTTAATCAATAAACTCATTTTATCAATGTATATTCATTCCAAACACAGTTTTTATGCTAAAAATATAAATTTTATGACTTCAAAGACACGAAGTAAAGAAACTGTTTTTTTTTCTCACCACATTCAGTCAGAAGACAAATGACTTTTCTATCAGCTTTCCAATTATAACGATATATATTTTAAGGGCAAGCGAGGTGAACAATTGTAAACATGAAAATGACACTTTTTTTTTCTTTGGTATAAAATATATTTTGAACTACTCACATAAGAAAATTTCGAATAAAAAAATAATTCAAGCTTCATGTTTGTATACCCATCTCCATTTTGTATCTTTTATTAATACATGATTATGCATTTCAAATCGATGTGTATTATTTGAAGCAAAAATAACTATAAATTCATTATTTATTATTGAATTTTCGAAAAAAAAATGGACGTGATTAAATTTACATTAATTTTATTTGTAAATAATCTGAATATAATTTAAGCGAGGTCTGAAAGTTTTTAATTTAACAGTGCAACCTCCATATACGAGTATACTACGTGAGTTTTTAAAGTATACTTTTGAATAAACATATCTAGAATAAATTTGTGTCAGTTTCGCAAAAAATGCTGTTTTATAAAATTGGAAACTAATTTAACACAAAGCTTTTATGGTGTTGTAAGTTACACAACATTTTGTATTGGCATTTATGTCGCATTTTTGTGTTGCTGAAACCCGCTTGATTGCTCACCATCACCTGACGTATTGTATCAAAAAACCATTCGTCTACGCGCACAATGGCGGCGTGAATTTAAATTAAATGCCGCCTTCAAACGGCATTATAAAAAAATTCGAAACTTGTTTTAATTCCGAGGGCGGGAATTTTCCCCACGCGCGGGGAAACATTTGCCCGTTATCCTTTGATCTCAGCCGAACGTACGGAGCGGGGTAGTTGGGCGGTACGTGGCCTAGCATGGTAGAATACCTACTCGGTACAATGACAAAATATTCCCGAGCAGTGAGGAAAGAATCCCTCCTATTTATCACACACTGGGCCCAGAGCCGGTCCTCCCCTCATACTGTTGACTGCGATGAGTATGCAGCTGGAAGTTAAAAGTAATAAGGAAAAACTGTTGGATACTAGCTAATGTGAAGCATAAAACTAGCCATATCTCTAGAAATATTAATGTGTAATTAATATAATGAGGTGTAATATAATCTAATTTTATACTGTCGTGGGATATGCATATGTTTGACAAATTTCAAATCAATCAAACATTGAGTATTAGATCCAAATTATTATCTTATACAGGATAATATGTCCATTGGACAAATACAGGCTGCCACCCATAGACGAATACAGAAAGATAATATGTAGTATTTTATAAGCAATCCAACAATGATAAATACTTGGTTGCAAAGGTTAGTGGTTCGAATCCCAACTCTTATTTTTATCAGATTTTTTGATTAAAGACTTGTCATATAAGGTGATGTTTGCCATTGATTTGCATACATAACAGTCGCTTAATACTTGGTACTGACACTGGATACAGATCAAAATACGATTCATATGTTAATATTTTTAAGTCCTAATATAAAATAAGTATATGAATATTGTTAATCTAATAACTAAACGTTACCTGAGCTTAGAAAAAATGTAATTTAATAAGACTCATAAATATTTGTTAATTTACCTTACATTAAAGTAAGCTCCGAAAGTAAATTACACATTGAAGGAGATAAATCAATAATTTGGGCACAATTTATTTAGTTTTCATTTATTAATTTTGGTATTTTAATTTATTTATTTAATAAGTGGTAGTTTAGTAAATAATAAATGTTTTTTAATTAATATTAGAATTAAAATTTATTATTAGTAAAAATTACAATATTTTCATGTTTCCAATAGAAACGGAGGCACAAGAGATCACGAAATTGAAAATAAGAACATATAAATAAAAATATATTGAAACCTACTCTTCATTTTTTATATTTAAAAGTATAATTTAGTGTTTTTTTATAATTTTTATTTTGTGATATTTGGTAAAGAATAATTATTTTGATTAAGCCAGGCTTTCAGAAATATACATCGTACCTCAATGGTGTTTCCTTGCATGTCTCCACCCAAAGTCTGCCCCGCCTTCAGTATGCAGGCTGTGTAATAGCCGAGTATCTGGAATAATGCTCCATTATGCCGACTAATTTTGAGCTTTCCGTCATATTTTTTGTCCTTTCCAAGTCATATTTCCATACATACTGCCCCGACCCCAGCCTCTTCTTCCTCCGGAATTACGCTGCCTGCCTTTTTAAGCTCATTCCTTCACTTTTTAAGCTCATTTTTAACCGCAATAGGGTTCAGTTAAAATTTATATTACAAAAAATGTACATTCTTAACTGTATATTTTAGTGGAAAAATTATTTTATTTTGAAAAATTTAATTCAAAATAAATTAAACACATTTGTGCAAGTTGCACGATAAAACTTAAATTGAGGTCTTTTCATGTATTCAATTATCGCTGACAAATTATTGTGCAGCAGTTTTATCTTCTGATTACCATTATTTGTTTAATACATTGCGACTCTACATGTCTAGATACAATACTGCAGTGATATATTGTCACTCTGCATTCGCTGTGTTGTGATACTGCAACATACCAAAATGTATGCGTTCTTAAATTGCACGCAAATGCAGTAAGAAGCAATAATGCCTACCAGCTATGCAACACGACGATTGATGCAAGAACGCAATTTTCATCACGCGTTTCAATAGCTCTTTAAGAGTATTATTTAAATACTATTGATTTTTTTACTAGGCGGAGAAATTAACCTAGTGGTCAACGTGTTGCGCAAATTGATTTGATAAAGATACTCGCATTCTAATTAGATATGTATATTTTATATTACTTATATAAGTACAACGCAGCTCAGTTATCTCTTAACTAGAGAAGGATTGAGAAAGACTACGAGTTAGTCGAAGCTGCAGTCTCCTAATAGAGAACTTTCGTTACGTGATCCATGTGAAAACAAGGTAAATAAATAAATAAATATTTATAATTTATTATGGATCTCAAAGTGAATGCTCAAAACATTGAAAAAAAAAATATATGTATATATTAATCATATATGTTTGTAGTCGAAATTCTCACGTCTGTCGTATTTATTTTTTTGTTATTATTACATACTAGAAATTTAATTTCAAATTGCTCCACTCTCATAAAACATATTTATTAAATGAATAATTAGCCCAATGTTCACGAGGCCTGAAATATTTAGTTTTAAGAGGCAGTTAAAACCAAAATATACAGGTAATCAAAGAAATGACCGTCATATGAAAAATTGGCTGAAGCACTGTAGAAAAATTCTTTATTATAATTTTAATTACGTTGAGGTTATTAACTAACAATTATTCGTAAAACTGTATATTTTTTATTAAAATGCGTGCGTTATAGAATGATAATAAATTATTGTACATTTACTATTTTAATTAAGATAATTGATAACATTTTAGGTCTTGCCGGGGTATATATTGGATCGAAACAATTCGCCACACACGGCTAACTCCAAAAGCCACAATACGGAGATAATTGATGTTTCACTTTTGCATTATCATGTTAAACTTTTACTTACGTTGTTATTTTATTCTCAATAAACACATTTTAAAAATATGTGTAAAGTGAAATTAAACAAAACATGGGCATTTAAATATATTTTGAATGGTATTTTTCTTTGCTTAGTAGCGCGTGACATGTCACCTACCAGCATTTTTTAATATAAGATTTTGAATCACTCACTCACGCATTTTCCCGCATTTTCCGAGATTCCTTCGAGACGTCAAAAGGGCGTCTGGCGCATATCACCTCCTCCGTGCCCGCACGGTAACATGCCCTCTTATTAGACTCTTTGAACCGCCGCCCAACTCGGGCACGTAATGACGACAATAATACCAGGAATTCACTCATTCAGACCCGCGCCTTAGGAAGACTGCTTACCTCAAGGATATCCAACCTCATCCTTCTTCTTCCTCTCCGACGACAATAAGTCTTTTGTATGCACCCTCCTCCTTCACTGCGAACCGGGATCGTACAACCGAATTGAAAATTTCCCTTGTAGCGCCCATTCACGTCCCGGCTTATTTTTTCATAAGAAGCCCTCTCGGTACTGAGGTTGCCTGCTCATAGCATTATTACGGCTGATAAAATACGTATAAATTTATAGAAAATTCGTTTTATAATAACTTAAATTAGAAAATTTTTGTACTCGTAATAATAAGTTGGTTGTGATAATTGGTTTGTAAAAGTAATTTAAGTATTTCGTTTTTGTGTACTTGCTATTGTAATTATCTATTTACTGCTGATTTCAGTTTTCAATTTTTCAAAATGTAAATATAATGTTTTCAATAGGAATACTTTGCAAATTGCGATTTGCACAGTTTGAATGTATTAAAACATGATTGATTATTTTAAGCATTTTTACGTACTTGTATTTACACGTCCAGATAATGTGCGTTAATAATGCTCTTTTAATGAAATTGACAATTATAATTTGACAAAAATATGGAGCAGCTAATTAGATGAATAAATCGTAAATTCTATAACATTAAATTTTCGTAAATGTCAACACTGACAAAGAAAAGAAAAAATGTATACATATTTACCATTGAAATGTTTTATTGTAGGTGAAATAATATGAATCTCTTTACACAGCGAGTTGTATAAACCTTTAAACAAGTTCAACAGAGTCACTTATTGATATAAATAAAGATAATTTACATATACGTTGGGTGCGTGGTCAGAAAAGAATTTAAGAGCTGGATAATATTGTGATCACAGTCTTTGAAGGGACGCAAACAAGATAACACACTATAAAAAGAACAGACAGACTTGAACAATATGATTATGAAGTATTTTTTTGTCACAGAAACCGAAAGAGATGGAGTATAATCTAGCAGAAGACTGGTAATATTGCAAAAGACAAAGGCTCAGTAATAAGCTCAACGATAAAAATAAAACATTATTCATTGTATTAAGGAAATCATATCGTCATAGCTTAAAATCGACAGATATTAATAAATATTTTAATTAGGCATGACTATATTCGCGAATCGCTTTCATGTCATTTTCAGACGAAAGAATACTGCGAATTTATGCAAATCGGGGTCCGCAAGTCGTCAGAGCTTTGGTGGAGCTCACAATATCCCCAACATCCACAATATCCACGGTGTGATGGCGCTCGGAGGCGAAATGGCACTCGGGCGATATCGCGCTATATAATTTAATATCGCCGCCGGGAAGGTCGCCAGATGAATGCTTTTGAATGATTAACATGTGAACCTCAAGTTATTTTCCTGGATTGGAAGAAAGGAAGAACGAAATTCTTGCGCTAATATTCTAGGAAATTTTGTAGGCGAATATTTTAAATTAAAACGGCTTTTGATAGACCCGCCGACAAACTTGTTTTTACAGTTAAGCAAGTAATCAAAAAATATTTATATTTAATTAAATAAATATTTCTTTTGTTTTTTCTGGTATTTTTAAACTAATTTAAGTTTATAAGGATTCTTTCTTTAATTTATTAAAAAATACGATGCTACGACATCCGTTGGCATTTTTTAGTAGACGTCCAAATCTTTTTTTAAAGACCAGAACATTTTAATTATAAAACTGGCATTAATCAATCAAATAAATAAAACGAAATAGTTGGTTCACTTAGGAATAATTAAAGTATAAGAACATAATGGAAATAATTTAATAATTACTTCAGTAACCAACTAAGGTATTGAAATATTGCTCTAATATATATGATGCACTTATATATTATTAGTTTACGATTAAATACAGAAATAAAGCCAAATAATGAATAACATGGATAGTGTTATCTAAATGATTATGAATTTATAAATCCAAAGAACACTTACAAGCTGCATTTTGTCACTATAATTAAATTTGTATCGATTACTTTATTGACACTTTGTAATATAAGTATTTAAAAAAATGTTCGTATTATTTGGCATTGTGGATTTTGGTCTTAGGCGTGTGTGGCAAATTTCTTCTGATCAGTATTTCGACCACCATTGTCAGGGTCATCTTCGGGGTTGATGATTTTGTGTCAAAATCATCTGCCCGCAATGGTGGTCGAATTATTGGTCAGAAGAAATTTGCCACACGCGGCTAAGCTCAGAATGCCAATTCTGGTCGTGAAAACCTAATTTGCATATGATTTGATACAATTATGAATTATATATATATATGAATTACAATATTATGAAACAAAGTTTTATCGTGTACCTTATCACATGTACAACTACAGGATTCCATTCTACAATGACTAAAGCTTTTTATTTCTTATTTCCAGTAGACGAGACTTCCAATCACACTCCTCTCTATATCGGCCTGGCTGGAGCGGTGGTCGTCTTTGCAGCTCTTGCTGGGTTTGCTTTCATGATGCTGAAGAGAAAGGGAAGAGATCACACGCTGTACAACAAGACGCGGGGAGGTGAGTGAAAATCCTAGATTTAAAGACATAATAACAGACTGACTTTTCTTTAACTCCGGCATCAATAATTATGATGATAATTTTGTGTGTTATACGAGTATAATACTCGTATATTAAGAGTATATATGAGATATTGAAAAAATATTGTGATTGTACGTCATATGTGTAATTCATGCTATTTACAACAGAACTGAAATAAAAGTGAAATGTTGTAAATATTATATTAAGCAATTATTTTAATATAAATTTTAGACACTAACTTCCATATGCAGAGTCATTTTTTGGCTAAAGTTTACCAACTTAAGATCCGTATACAGAAACATTTCTTAAGTTAACCAACCTATAAAAGCTACTTTCCTTTATAATGATTAAGGTGAGGAAGCCTCAGCCCTCGATTCACCTCAAATCTTAAAATTGGTCTCTGCAAATAGGTGTTTCGTTGGTTCTATCTTAAGCCAAGGAATGACTCTGCATAAGGGTGTAAGTCATAATTTTGCAACCTTATGTACCGAAGACGTATAAATATTTGAAAATTAACACATTTCATTGATTTTTTTTTACTGTCTCCTTCATTTTCAACCGATGCAATGATACATACTCGTATATCGGAAAGCTTTTAAATATAACATTTAATTTAATACATAAATATTCATTTACTCATTCATTATTTAGCTTCACAGTAGCCTGACACTGTTTTCCTTCATGCAGACATTTTACCCAATAATTTATATTGACGACATTACTAATGCTCCTTGAAACTGTACCCAGGAGCATATTATCATAAGAAAGTTACGTGTATATTTCGCATTGTGACAATCACTGCGCACTTGTAAAGTTTGCACTACTAAGTCGTCCAGTGTTATCTGCACCAGACTTCCAGCTGCAGTTCTACCCCTCGCCTGACTCCAAACCTTTGTCGGCTCCCGCAGGAGCGGGCGCGCGCGCGGGCGGATGCTACGAGTACCCGCCCTTCCTGGCCGCCCTCACGCCGGCCGCCCAGCCGCCGCCCAGGAGCGTCAGCGAGCACCACTATGACGTGCCACATCTCAGCAATAGGTAGGTTCCACATCTGTAACGAGAGGAGTGAACAGTTGATATGATTACCCATCGTAGCTGGCAGCCCTGAGGCAACAAGAAACACCACTACGACGTGCCACACCTCAGAAATAGTTAGGATCACAATCGACTAGAACCTTTGTAACGAGAGGAGTGAGCAGCTGCTATGATTATCCACCCTTTCTGGAGGTCCTAATGTTCCAGCAATCACCACTACAACGTGCCACTTCTCAGCAATATTTAGGTTTCACAACCTACTAGAACTCTCGTAACACGAAGAACGTCAGGCTGCTATTATCTTCTGCTCACTTACGCAATAGCTAGGTTTCACAATCAACTAGAATATTTACAACAAGAGGATTAAGCTGTTGCTTTGATCATCCGCTCTTCCTGTGGTAGCCCTGAGGCGTCAGCAAACATCACCATGACGTACCACATACTATATATAGGAAGAGTTTACTTTCAAATTGGGATTTACGAAACATAAGGTGCTGTTACCAAGTATCCGACACTCCCCACGTCATTGTGCAGAAGACTAAGTGAGCACAAATACCATTTGCCGCATGTCAGCAATTGGTTGGTTCTATTTGAACAGCAATTGGAACTTAAAGAACTAATTCCTCCTGCACCCACCCACAACCGACAAACTCGTCTTACACTTGCTGAACATCCATACACGGTTAATATATGTCGACCAAGAACTGGCAGTTTCCAAAGCTCCTTCCTTTATGCCACCGGTAAGTTATGGAATGCTCTTCCAGCGTCTGTGTTTCCTCCTTCCTACAATCTGGATCTCTTCAAGAAACAGATAAATATACACTTGCAATCTCCCCAACCCACACACAAACACGAATATAACACACGTTTCCCGCATGCAGCGTCCAGCCTCCCTGGCTGAGCGTCATAGAGTGTACTGGTCTTGACTGGGTGTGCTCTCCTGCATGCGCTTACATAAAAAAAATAATTAAGGTGAAATTTCAAGTGTGTTACATAACTGCCGTTTTGAGCAACATATGTTTAAATCTCTTAAAATAACCCAAGCTTGTATTTATAGCAAGCAACAACTCGGTTATGTTTTGGTTTCTTTGGAGGAGGACGAGAAACATTCACAATCATTACAGCATACGATTTCCTTACTGCCTTAGATTCGATTCTTCCTACATGAAACACTGTTTGCCACTTATTAGTATGAGGCTGCAACTATTAAATAATTAATATGTATATTTACTTCCACTGTTATTTTTTCTGCACAATACGCATTGCAAAACTACATTGTACGCCGATGTGATATTTTGTTGTTTTAATTATTTCAGTTATGCATCTCCACTGGATCAACAAGTTCCGCCTTCGTCCAGCGAGAGTGACAACTATGACAAAAAGCCTTACAGCGATTCGGAGCACTCCACCACGAGCTGTTTCACAAGTTGTAAGTATTATTTATAATATTCTAATAAATATTTAAAAATCCATATAAGGATTTATTTTTCTTCTTAAAAGCTGTCTGCTGCGTGACGCTATATTTGTTGTTAAATAAATTTTTCATTAATATTTATTATTTTTTGCAGCTGATTCTACATATGATGTAGCTACAGAAACTGTCAAGCTGCCAAACTTGGGTGTTTCGCAAAACATCTTCGCTGACATAGTCAGCAATTCTGCGACTAGCGCTTCGCAGGCAGTAGCACCTGGCGGCGGCTGGCTGAACCTCGACACGGCGGGGGTTGCTATGTCAGTGCCAGAGGGCGCTATCGCACGGGGAGCTAGCGAAACTCTCTACGTGTGCGTCATGAAAGAGGACAGGATGCGGCCTAAGCTACCAGAAGGTTTTAAAAATATATTTTCTTATTCTAAAACTATTTCTACAAATATATATCTTATGCAATTTCAATAATAACAATTACCAAAAATAATTATCGACGTTTAGCTGTGGCATCTAGCGGAAATTGACTGAAGCTGTGGATAATAAGGGTTGATTATTATTTTACTGCCATCTCGTGGAAATGAAACGAAACTTTGTTTGTAGAATGGTGGATATAAATAGGGGTTGAAAGCGATAAAAGACAATAAATGTTATCATTTTAAATTATATTCCAATTTAAAAAATTAATAATTTTTGAAGGTGGTCTCCAGGGAAGCCAAAACATGAAATCATTTGAAATAAATGTGAATTATTTTTTTAATTAAAATTAATTTAAAATTATAATTATGCAGTTTTACCAAGTATTGTCAGTTGATAACCTTAATGTTATTAAAAAATGTTATACCAAAATTATAGATCATTATTGTACACAGGAACATAAATTATATCCAAAGATATAATATTTTTAATAGACTAGGATAGAAAATATTTTTTTATTTAGGAAAAGTTAACATTAAAATTTTGATTTGAAATTATTTTTGCTTTTTGATAGTGTGATAAGACTATTTTTAAGGATTTCATTTTGTTATACGCAATACATTAAATGTTGCTTGATATTTAATGCAAAATAAGAACTGTCTGATTCTAAGACTTCGCTATATCTTGCTCAAAAAGATACACACCCATTTATATTATAACAGGCTTCTTCACAACTATATAATTGCGGAGGACGAACCTTAAATGTATAGTTTGTGGTAAAACGAAATATTTTATTTACTTCTTTCAGGAGTAACCCAGCTGTCACCTGTTGTCAAGACTGGACCCATCTCTATTCAGCTGAACAAAGCAGTTGTCATACAAATCCCTCACTGTGCAAACTTGAAGCACGGATTCTGGAATCTTGCTGTCTACGTCCTCGGACCTGGTCACCACAAGGAAAAGTCACCCCCCGAGTGGAAGAAGATAGTCAACCTCGGCCAAGAAACCATCAACACTCCCTTGTTCACACAACTAGATGCCGATAGAGTTTACGTCATCACAGAATTTTTAACCAGCTTTGTACTAGCCGGAGAAAGCTTTAACGGAAGAGCTGTGAAGAATTTGAAGCTTGCAATCTATGCACCGCCTTTCTCTTGTCTAACAACTAAAGACTATTGCGTCAGAGTCTACGTGTTTGAAGATACTCCATGTGCTTTGCATTACTGCACAGAGCAAGAGAAACGCTTAGGCGGAGCTCTCATGGATAAACCTAAGACATTCTTGTTCCAAGATGGAGGTTCCAATTTGTGTTTGAATTTGGAAGACATCGGATTGGGTTGGAAAGCTAAGCCTGGTTCAAGTTACCAAGAAATTCCTTTCGCTCACGTATGGAATTCAACTTCTAATTCCTTGCATTGTAGTTTCTCTTTAGAGCAAACGGATAGTATTCATCATCTCAAGTTTAAAATTTCAGTCAGTCAGAATGTGAATCCGTCTCACAAGCAAACACTGCACGTGTCTTCGAGTGAAGAGATGAAGATGAACTCGCCGTTTGGAGGCAAAAGAAACTTCATTTGCGACGATTACAATATGGTGTTGGTAGAAAGCAGAAATGAAAACAGCTTATATCCAGAAAGAAAGGTTTCAAACTTGGATGAGAATAGTGAAAGCTTTAAGCAGAAAATGTTAGCAGTGAGCGATAAAGGAATCAATACATGCGTTGTCGACAACGTCACACCTTTCAGGCTGTCTAAGTCTATAAAGAAGCAGCTCTGTTCTCTTTTGGATCCTCCGAATGTGAGAGGTAGTGATTGGAGGCATTTAGCTCAACAACTAAATGTGGATAGATACATCAACTTCTTTGCTGTAAAAAAGTCACCGACAGAGAATATTCTAGATTTGTGGGAATGCAGGCACAGGACTACTAGCGCTGTTGCAGACTTGGTGACTATCCTAAGAAACATGGGACGTAATGATGCAGCTACTGTAGTGGAAGGTTGCCTCGGGCCTAGCTGGCTGTGACCAAGACGGTAGACTATTTAACTTCTATATGTTCTAAATCTAAATCACTGGTTTTTATTGTTGAACTGCCGTAAACAATGCATCTGATGCACTAACTAGAGCATAATGGAGAGTGTATGCCAAACGTTCAAACTGTTTTACCAAATATATTTTGGGAAACCATCTGACAATTTATTTGTTGAAGAAAGAATCTTTGATTAAGAATGATGCAGCAAATGTGGCACCTGACAGGATATATTAGTTGCTGTTTACCATATGCTGCAACTTGAGGATTAAAATGGGACAGACAATGTAACTTTTAAAATAAATGTGTATTATGAGACTATTAAAAAAACCTATTTATTTTATGTAGTTTTTTACATTTTATAATGTCTATGAATATAAGTATCCATTTGTACATAATTGAGTTTTAATAGCAAAATATATATTACTTACATTTTGTCAATAATTTAGTTCAATGCATTTATTTTAATTATATTTATTATATTATAAACATAAACAGAACTTTAAGCAAACATTTTGTTGAAAAATAATGTAATGAATTTTATTCCGTCATTAATGTTCATCAAATTTATTTCTAAGACTATAAGCATTTACTTATTTACAGAACAAAAAAAATAATGTTTTTGGTGGGAAACTATTGAGTTTAAATTACAGAAACTCATCAAAAATGTTTTACTGTTTTTTTCCAGTGGTGAGATATAAAATAATAACCCAATTATTCATAAAAACTCAGATTTAAATTAAAAATTAGTTTTTTTAAATAAAATAAATTTAAAATAGGTATCACGAAACTAATAAAACTTGAAACATTATAAATAGGTAAGCTTCCGAAAACCAACACTAAATATTTGATGACTGATAGCTAATTAATTATTTTATTATAACTTCAGATAATAATACTTTAATTTATTAATAATTTATTTTAGTATAAAAATATATTCTTCTTCATTATCATCACTTCCCTGTACAATTCTCCACTCCTCCCTGTCATCCATCACCCATTTCCTTCCTTCTTTAACTATTCATCTGAAATTATCAATTCATTCAGTATGTGCTGGTTCTCGGGCGCCATTCCGACATTTGTCTTGTTGGCCAACATCTCTTTGGCGGTTGTGTCCTGACCAGATTTGAGCATTTATTTTCCTCACCTTACATACATATTTCTTATGTTTTATAAACAGCGTGAAATTATTATATTATGTTATCTAATAATAATCAAAAATCAAAAAAAGTAGAAAATGATCTGAGCATTGGGTAAAACACCTGATTTCCGAGCAGTCACTTATAAAATTGGGCCTGAAATGGAAATGGAAAATTGAATTTTTGGATTTTGGTCTCAAGATTTTCATGCCCATATATTTATTTTATATCAAATAAGGAAGAGTTGTAATAGAACAGCACGACCTGTCACCTTATTTTCTTTGCCAATTTTTTTGAGACCTCACCTGGGCGGCCATTTATCATATTGATGAACTAAAAAAAAACGATAAATATCTGTCGTGGTATGAATTATACAAACTTTTTTCGTGCTAGAAGTTTTTGATCGTAGCTTGGTGGTAGTCATATACTCCAATTGGGAGCATGTATGGCTAATAAAAGGACAAGTTATGTAAAGATGGGTGAATAAAATGTAGAAATAAAAGAAAACAATATTATGGTTGAGAAGGATATAATCAGTTTGTACATAATATTGTGAAGAATGTAATAATATAATTATGTATTGTTTAGATTTTTGGATCAAGAGAAAAATGTTTTTTACACAACCCATGTTATTTATAAATGTATGTAATAATTGAATGAAATTCTCAACAGAATGTTAAATCGAATAAAATATAGAAACAATGATACTTTTGTTATTGAACAATGTGTGCAATGAAAAATATTTTAGAAAAAATAAAAAATATTATAATATGCCAAACAATGAAGTTTTAATGTCGATTAGTTATATATATTTTTTTAGTATTATTTTGTATTAAACATCTACTTAATCATGGTTTTCAAGAAACTTTCAAGCCAAGTAAAATATTAATAAAAGATTTAAATTGATTTCTGAGATTCTCTTTACTTCTTAGCCGTATGGCTAAGACGTTAAACGCTAGCTTGTGATGCGATAAGTTGTGGGTTCGGTTGACAACAAAGGTTAAAAAAAATAGTTTTACAGTAATCTGGGTGTGATTATTGTGGAGTCCATAGAATGTACGAAGCAGGACCATTTATTCGGCACGATTTTTCAACCATTTTAAGAGCATGTCAATTATTTGGACATATATTCTAAAAAAAGCTGATAAAGATGTAACAAATAGTAAAGAGTAGATGAAACAAAATGATTCGATTCTCCTAAATTTTGAAATAAAAGAAAACTCTGAGGTATCTATAATAAATGAAAAATCTTTATGCTTTTCTAAAATAAAAATCAATCGCATGCTTTATTTCTGTAACACTGACATCTATTATTTAGTTATCAAGTTTATTTATATAATATAAAGCTTCAGTATGAAGATTAATTTAATGATAAATGTTAGATGGCAGTAAATGACATCCTTTAGTTATAATATTACATTTTTTATTTTAAAATTGTAATTATAACAAATATATTTTTAATGATTTTTAAAATTGAATATTGAACAAAATCAATTTTTAGATATTATTTGAATATGCTTATATTATGTGCCTATTGAAACCTTCACTGCAATAATTCTCCTTTCTACTTTTTTCAAATTCGTTTTTTTATGTACTGAAGAAATCCTGAATTTCTTAATTTTTAAAAATAATTAGAAATTTTTGGCGTCCATATATTCCAATTGGTTAGCGGATAATATAAAAGAAGAAGACATAAATATTAAAAAATATATATACTCAATTTTCATCTACATCCGATCCCTAGTTAAGTTGTAAATGCTGACACAATTCCATTAGATAAATTTAACTATTAAATACAAAAATATTTATTATTTAATAAAAATAAGAAATGCTTCTCTGATGAGTTGAAAACTTATAAGTATCGAGTCCGATAGATATTCTATTCCAGTCCACAATATTATAAACTCTGTAATTTTAAATAATAGTTAAATACATCCTGGAACAATTAAAAACATTGCACTCTAATTTTCAGCCTCACGAAAAAACACCATACTCATTATGTTTAGCCATTTTTGGGGTTGTACACTTCTCGCTTTTAGGATGATACAACGAATAAAGTAAAATTTTAATTAATCGATCTATTGACACCAAAACTATATCCCATTATAGGTATTACAAGTAATGTGAATCTGAACAATATACTTTATTATTATAAAGGTGCTCAAAATTGTAATTAAATATCCAGTGCCGGTTGTAGGGGGTTGCGAAGTGGGTCGGTGCCCTAGGGCGTCGAATAAGCTAAGGGCGCGCAGAGCAACCAATCTTTCTTAGATTTTTAAAAATATAAACAATATAGGGTACTAGAAAAAAATGGGCTTGGGCGCTACAGGCTCTAAAGCCGGTACTATAAATATCCTCCTACTCGTAATAATCTTTGTACAAAACCAAATATTTTATCAACGTAATTCGTGAATTTAAATAATTTTGTATCAAAAACAATTAATTTAGTATATTTAATATTTTAGTAGATTTTCGTGACTATTTCAAAAGTTTTATTGTTCTGGCAAGACTGAAAATCTGTAAGAATGAGAAATTCCTTTAATTAATATCATTCGGATTAATTTCATTATCATCCGCATAGAAATTTATGGCAATGTTTTTTTAATCAATTAATAAACATGTTTTTTGAATACCTACATCATTATTATTTGAAATTTTCCAATAATATATTCTATTTGTCTATGAATTTAAAGCTAAAAGCGTGTTCGTTCGATTCTTCGAATTACGAGGAGAACAGAATATAAGAAGAGGGTAGTCAAATAAAGCAGCCTTACAAAGCAAGAAGATGCTATGGGAATGGTGGTCTGTGACTTTGGAGCAGCCAGGCGAGGAATTTGAAAGTCCAATAGGTTATTCCAAATTCCAAACGAGCGAACACGGGGCCATTATTGATTGCACAAAAGAAGCCAGCGAGCGTTGAGCGTATTTCAAATTTGAATTATGATTTTCCAAATTTTTTTTGCCTTTTGAGAGGCGAGAAAAATATGTATGTAGCTCAGTCAATCGTTACATTTCTATTCTCGTTCTGAATGCATGGGCGTAACAAAAAATAATATATTGTACTGGGTTATTTGTACAAAATGACAGGTGACTTCTCGCTAGTGCAGATGATCGCGGCTATGCTGCATAACAGGAGATTCGCTGTGGATTTTCAGGGGAAAACCAGCCGATGGCGTAACCAAGAGAACGGCTTACCACAAGGCACTGAACTTGCTCCCATACTATTCAATTCAAATTATACCAATGACCAACCAATCCCTAAAGACACAGAGTCTTTTATATATGCGGATGACTTAGGTTTGGCAGCGCAATCGGTAACGTTTGAAGAAGTTGAGGACATCCAAAACCAGGGACTCAACGACATGTCCTATTACTACAAAATCAATCATCTCAAACCCAACCAAACAAAGATACAAGTCTGCTGTTTCCACCTTAGAAACAGGGAAGCTAACAAAAAGCTTCGTGTCACGTGGGAAGGTAGAGTACTGGAACAAAGCGACCATCCAAAATACCTCGGAGTCACTCTAGATCGCACCCTCACCTTCAGGCGTCATTGCAGCAACACCAAACAGATAGTTGCATCAAGAAACAACCTCATCCGCAAACTGACCAATACTCGCTGGGGAGCCCAACCACCCCTTCTTCGTACTCCAGCTTTAACACTTTGTTTCTCAGCCGGAGGATATGTGAATCAGTATGGGGTTGATCAGCCCATTGTAATCAAGGGGATACTGTCCTGAATGATGCATGCAGAGTCGTCACAGGCTGCCTCAAACCAACACCCATTTCAAAACTATACCCCTTGGCTGATATCGTCTCACCAAACATAAGACGCAAAGTCATATGCGCCGAAGAAATGCGTAAGGCAATCAACCAACCGGCCCTCTTGTATAATCAGATACCCCCAACACCAAGATTGAAGTCGCGACGCAGCTTTCTGAGATCCACACAACCTCTCACATCCGGCCCTGAAAATGAGAGACTCCAGCTCTGGCAACAAATCGCATCAGAGGATTTCATTTTTCCGAGGAAGGGCCTCCCAACTGGAAAGAACCTTGACTGGCGGACCTGGAAATCCCTGAACAGATTAAGAACCGGAGTTGGTAGAACAAAGGACAACCTCGAACGGTAGGGAATACTTCGGCAGGGAGAGCCGATATTATTGTTTTAAAACATATTAACCGAGTTGTAATATCTTGTATTCTTCTGTTGTGTTTTTAAAAAAAACGAGGCATATCATGGGTGATAATCCATTTATTTTTCTCTATTTCGGATGATTGAGACGCTTTCGTTATTAATAGTGCTTTTTATTACAATGCAAAGAAAACCTTATGGCAAAAGAAACATTTTAACCGATTGTGCCATGGACACCCATTTATGTCTCGACACACTACATATTTGCTTAGCGAGTACAGCATTCGACAAGCATTGTTATTCACTTCTTTAAGTTTATTTAATAGAATCTGTAAACGTGCTGGCTGTTATAGCTCAATGGTCAAAGCGTTTGCTTTGCAAACCAAAGGTCGTGGGTTCAATCCCTAGCAGATATTAAAAAAAAAAAAACGATTTCTGAGCTATTAAATACCCCCGGTTTGTGTGAATTTGATCTCTCACCCGTAAAATGCCATTAATAGCATTAAACTTGGTAGTAGACGAAAGTCGTCCCGTGACGACCACCCATTCATAGTAAATTCCTTTATTAATAAGGATAATGCGTGAATCTCGGGCTGTAGTTATAGAATTCCACAGATAAGACTTAAGAACTACTATCACCATTTATCGGTATTCTCCTGTATGTGCTTACATAAAAAAAAGTAAAACTAGTGATGTATAAAACAATCGTCGTTGCGTCACTGCTCAAGAGTGGCACTCTCGCTAGTGTGGAAAGGAAATTGAATGGCAATGGCTCGCAAATCGCCCTTCCGCCGATCAAAGCCGCTTGTTTTCCTCATCCGGCCCTGGAGGAGACGAGGCGAACCCCTGATTGCCAGAACCCGGACTCTCCATAACTTAACTCATCAATATGGAATGGAAATCCACAGAAGAACTCCCCCCCCCCATCACCTCTTCACTGTCATCCAAGAAGTGGAGGTCGCGCCTCTTTCTTGAGTGTCGCAAAATATTTTGATTCCGAATTACTACTCGGTACTCTCTATTCCGAACGCCTTTTTCGGTCTCATAAATAATTCAGAAACACACGTTTACCAAATTGGAAATAAATTTTATTATTATTTATGCGACGGCAAAGTCACTGTTGTTGAATGGTGACTTTTTGTGTATTTGATGTGTTTAAAAATAATAGAATGAAAAAAACATTTTCCTATTATATAAATATCTGTAGTATCTACATAAGTCCATCATCATCACTGTGTCCGCCACCATAAAAGAAATATAGTTTTCAGTATAATTTAAGAGCACTGTTCCGGAACCGAGATCGCAGTCCCGAAATTACAGTGTCGCCTAAATGGTGACGCCGGAATACCAAGGTTCCGGCACTGAGGATAAGTCCAAAGACCGGACTTGAATTTGTACTGATTTATTGGATAACATACCCATTTTTATATCTTAGTGTAAAACATGAGTAAGAATTCTGAATTTTATAAAATTAATATTAATAAATCAATTTTCATACACCGCAAATTCCTTGATACCTGTTGTTTTGGACTTGGATCCCTTCAATTTATATAGAGTGGCAGAATATTGTGATAGTCAATGCCCTGTGTTGTACACCCGACTGTTTGATTTGACAAATTCGAGCTAAGATAGAGAATTTTATTATAATTTGATAATTAATACTTTAAAGACTTTTTGATGTTTCATAGAAAATAATTATGTTCAAATAACGTTTTGAACAAACACTGAGCTGAAAACTTTGTACCATGATAGAATTATGGTGATTGGCAGCTGATGCAAGTTGTTATTATTTATATTATTTTTGTTACTGTCCATGAAATATAAAAACATTACCATGAAAATAATTGGATCATCATCATCACCATGTGCCCTCTCCCAACTAGAGCATATGGTCGTCATGAACTGCAGCTACAATGCTTTATCAGCTTCCATGGTCCTCGCATCATCCCATTCCCAACACATAAATAACTTTTAATATACATAAAAAAACTGATGAAGATCAATTATCTTGAATCAACCTATTTGTATATTTTTTTATGTAAGCATGCAGGAGGACACACCCGGTCAAGACTAGTGCACTTTATGACGCTCAGCCAGAGAGGCTGGACGCTACATGCGGGAAACGTGTGTTGTGTTCGTGTTTGTGTGTGGGTTGGGGAGATTGCAAGTGTATATTTATCTGTTTCTTGAAGAGATCCAGATTCTAGGAAGGAGGAAACACAGACGCTGGAAGAGCATTCCATAGTTTACGGGTGGCATTAAAAAGGATCTTTGGAAACTGCCAATTCTTGGTCGACACACATTAACCATGTATGGATGTTCGGCAAGTGTAAGACGAGTTTGTCGGTTGAGGGTGGGTGCAGGAGGAATTAGTTCTTTAAGTCCCAAAGAGCGGCGACCGTGGTAATGACGGTAGAAAAGACTAAGAGAATCAATCTTACGCCTATGTTCCCATTCATTACAGGTTAGACTTAAGAGTGTCTCAAACGAATTTCTCTTCTTTGAACTGAGTCAATTAAGTTTAGAAGGTATTTCGGAGCTCCAATCCAATAATCTATTGTGGAATAAAAGGTCACAAGTGCTCAAAAAAATCAATAAGGTGAACATAAAAAATATTACATTCAATGCAGCTGTATTTCTTCCCCTAATAATACACAAAACTGTGACAATCGCATTTCACTCTGCATTTATTCATGAGGCTGTTCAGTACAGTCGAGGTCTCTAGCTAGTGTCAGTGCAGTGCTGGAATTCATTGAGATTAATGACATCAACACTTGGGGACCGCGACCCCTAGAAATCAGTCCCTGGCATTCGCAAATATTGTGGCAAGCGTGCCATAAGCCTTTTGCATAATGTTTATTATTCAATTATTTAGATTTTTTCGATCGATATTTCTTGGTGGAATTCCATAATATCAGATATAAATATTATTTTGTTGTGACATCAATGAATTCCCTTATACATTAATGATTTCCTAAAATCACATATACCCATCACACAATTCATATACACCTTTTCGCTCACTCCTTTGCTTTATATAGAGCCATCAAAATTTTTATTAATTGACTTGAAAATGGCCATCCGACCTGGCCTAAACATGTCGTCAAAAAAAAATATGTGGAATAAATTCTAAAGAATATTTTATTTTATATCTGAGTTTATTATTCGTGTATTTATGGCATTGAAGCACGGGTCACTGAATTCAGGTTTAAGTATTGAATTTAATTGAGACGTAAGAGCATGGCAAAGTAAGAAGGATTTTTTCATCACCAGTATGAATGGTTTGCCGTAAATAAAATAATATAAATAATAAGATATTGGCATCTTGATACATTAAATACAATTACTATTGCATACGTTTATACCTGAAATTTAATCTAGAAGTTTACATATATTTTTTAAATCATACACAAATCATCTATTTTATATATTACATTCAACACTGCTTATAACGCGCGTTTTTTTTGATTTGGAGGAACAAAAAAATCTCATAATCTTTGCGGCGATTTTTCATATAACGATCCATTATTTGTCGTTATTTTATGTTAAACCTTGTCTTAGAACTAAATAGTCCAATATAAAAAATAAAAAAATGTTTTTTTTTCGTTTTTGTTAAGAAAGATATACTTACCAATAAAAGAAGAGAAGAATGAATTAATATTCCAATTTTATTTTAAAATGATGGAGAGCCGTCATTCCTAAGAGCAGTTTCATAAATGTATATAAAATAATTCCCCCTTAATCTCCATGTTACATCATAAATACTAAAAACTATAATATAAATTATGTTTTCTACATATTTACTTCATAGTTACTATGTAAGTTGGCACTTTTCAAGACTGTCGTCAACATGATATGCAAATAAGGTAAAAACAACACCTTTTATTTTAAATTATTAAGTAAGAATGTCAATCCAAATTATTGTGATAATAAAAACACAATTTAAAGACTTATACGGAAGAAACAAATCTTCTATTACACTATTTTTCCAAGTACATACATACGTTTAAGCATGTAAGAATAATTATGCGTTATAAATTAGGCACACCGTTCGATAAAGAGTAAGTTTGATAAAAACTTAAGCAAAACAGAGCCTTAGAAAAACTTTCATCTCTCAGCATTAGTAGATTACCCTTAATCCGAAATTAAGCTCCCGGTTTTCTGCGAACTCGGCCGCAAGCTTTCGGGTCACTTTGGTGCGGAGTCTCTAAAGCTCTGGGAGCGCCACGCGGCATGGCAATGAGCCTCTCGAGTCCAAGCTGCCTGCGCCACCTTGCAGGGCCCCCACCGGAGACAATTCGAAACTTCTTTAGTTGGTACTTTTGAAGAGAAGGGACGGACAAAGTGATGCGAAAATATCTATTAAATAGATAAATATTTCCTCTCTGGTTTTAACATGGATCACACTGAGCAGTATTTATTCACTTGATGGAATACTGCGATTTCATCTTTTGTTCCGGAACCGAGGTCGCGGTCCCGAATGACGGCATCAGCTTAAATGGTGATTTTGAAATACCAAGGTTCCGGCACTGAGGATAAATCCAAAGACCGGAGTTGAATTGATACTAATTTATTAGATAATATACCCCTTTTATATTTCAGTATACAACATGAGTAAGCATTTATAAAATTATTATTAATACATTGAATTTCATAGCCCGCAAATCTCTCCTCCCCAAATCTCAACCTCTCCTCCCCGGTGATGTCTATCGACTACACATTGCTTGTTATAACTTAAATATCTCTGTAAATATAATACACACAGGGTTCAGATTTTAGGTATTCCTCCTTGATACATATACGTATTGAAAAAAAAAATATTTATAATAATAGGCACTCATCGGGAGCAGGAAATATTTTTCTGAAATCCGGAATTAATTCACCACTGCAATCAAGACGCGTCAACTGTCATGTATTCATTCGACCTGTCGGAAGCGTGTGCAAAAATAAAATTAAAAAATACCCAGATACGTCGGCATCCATACTCCTCACTCTCGCTGACGTACTAATATGAGTGAGCGAGACGGGAAACCTCAGTTGGTCGGCTAGTTTGAAATGATTTTGATGCGCGTCGGCTCATCGATATGTCGACAGGCTAAGTAGTGTTAGTAGCTCTCGGAAGTTCACGCGCCAAGGTGCGTCTGGCCGTTTGAGGTCTTCGTCTGATGTTTTTCATGTTTTTAGCTATTAAATGTCAATTATTACTGCTTATTGACATCAACTATTATAAAATTAAGCGATATCTTTGAATATTTTCATTTTTTAGAATTTCTACCCATTTAATTCACTTTAAATCAGAATGTGTAACGAGTACACACCATCGGAACGCGCGGAAGTTTTTAACATAGTAAGGCGAGGGTTAATATCATTGTTTTTATTTTACAATCTTGAATGATTCCAATTAAAAAATAAATAAAAAATTTCATTTATCATAACGAACATCCCATTACTATAGCATTAACGTCACTTTGAAACTACGCTGGACGTCTTTCAGCTAAATAATTCAGCCCAAAAAAACTGTCTTTTAAAGTTGTGTCTTATTTTTACGTCCCTAATTCCTCCAAGTGTCCCGGGCTAAGCCGCTCCAGACAGCCTTCCGTGAGCCTCTGATTACATTGGGAACACCCTCACGTGTCCACTTGGGCACGAGGTGGGCCTGGGGTGTGTGGTGGAGGACGGGGGCGGCGACACACTCCGCAAATTTAATTAAACACATCCTATAAACAACATTGAATCAGAGGAGTTACTGGTCTACCCATTGTCACGTTTCATATCTAAATCATACGTATTATGTAAGCATTTTTTTTTATAAAAGTATATTCTAAAAAAAACATCATCAGACATTTGAACAGCATTATACTAAAGTTTTCATTTATCAATATAACAGTTTTGAAGCATATGAAGTACGATTATATAACACGGAAAAGATCTAAGAAATAATATTATTAATATCTTTAGCATTTACTATTAAATCCATATCAATGTTGTATGGATAAGTATATCATACCTTGTTTTAACATATATCACAATAAGCACTGTTTCACTTGCTGGAAGAGTGTAGTTTCATGATCTGTGAAGGCTTCATCAGTTCATACGTGTATAAACGTAATGTAGTAAAGTAAATAATAATTTACATGTCAGTAGGTTTGAACATTTTACAGCCGTCATAAATCCATATAATAAAAAATAAGATTAAAATTGCAGTCTACTTTTTCATCTTATAATAAATGAATATATAAAAAATAAATATGTAACCTGGTCTTTTATGTTTTATAGTATGGAACAATTTAGCAGATTTCAATTTAATGAAAGTAACTTATTATCAAATACCACAAATAACATTTGTCATAGCAAAACTAAGCTAAAGGTAACTAAAAGTGTCGAACATATATGAATATTAACCGGTTGCCATTAAAATGATATGCTAGCAAAAAAAACAAATTCAAATGATCTTAATATAGCAAGTACAATTCAATTTAAAATTTACCTTCATACTATTCAATAAACTACAACAAATTACTAAAACACAATTATGTAATTGAAATGAATAAAGTAAATTTAAAAAAAAAAACTTTGTAATGATATAAAATCAAAACAAAAATAATTTGAAGAAGAAACAATGCGCTGTATGTTGGATTTGCAGTCAATGAAATGTCAATACAGGTTTATCATAGTCTTAAAAAGTATATTTAATGGAAACTTTATGTCAATAGTTTATATTTTATATATTTTATCGAAGCTGTAATAGATTGGTATTGTATTTCATTGTAGATGTCGCGCCTATGTATGATGATTTTCATATTACGGGTCAAACGAAGCGTCTATTACCTTATTCATCCTCACCTTCGACCCGGCTATCACCATTCCCCATATCTTCTGGTAATCTCTCTTTAATTAGCGCGTATACACGCGCGCGGTGGAGGTGAGAGATTCTCATCTTGCGGAGGTCAAATGATGTGATAATTGCCTCGTTTGTGAAGCAAATCCGACCCCACTTTAACCGCACTTCACTGGTTAATCCCAAATTAATTAGCAAACACTACAAAAACAGCTTCGCTTAGTGCGGATAATCATCCCGACGGTCAGCTTGTATCAGTTTATATCACTTCAAAAACATGTTGATAAATATTAGTACAAAAGAAATATGAACATAAATTAACTACACAATATTAACATTTTTATTTCCACAATTATTTTTTATATTATAAGTGAAAAACAACTTTAGTTTAAAATACATATTTATAAATTAAGTTTTTATATGCTTAGCACGGTTGCTACAATATGCAAGAAAACACTGTCTAATGTTCGAGTCCCACATCTCTGTTTTCCTTGGTTAATTTTTAAAACATTTTGTCTAAGTTGATTGATGTTATTAGACTACTTTTAATAATTTTGTATTAGATGCATCAACCATTTTGTACTCGTGTTAGAATATTTGTAGCATTAACTAATGCTCATACACCTTAACCACAAACAACACTCCTTAAGTAATAACATTTTCAATAGTACGGATTATTAACACAGTACTCCCGATGCTTAATCCACTTAGTCCTTAGAGACGTTTCGATACAAAATAATCTAATCTTGAAATACATAAATATACATCACAGAAAGGATCGTTATTTAAAAATCACCGATACAAATAAGAAAAGCGTGCGTTAGAGGGGGTTGGCTGTAGGGCATATACATAATTATTAAATAGATAATATCCAATAATTGGTTTCAGTGTTAAACTAATAAAACGAAATATTACATTTTATTTTGGTATGTGATAAATTTTTGGGTAAAATAATAAGTATAACCTAATCAGTAATAAAAAAAATCTCCCAACATAATCACTTTTTACACATTTCTACGAGTGTAAAAAACATATTTTTCGGGACAGTTGTTATAATATTCAATACAAAAAAGCATAAATTTGTAATATACTTTCTGCGCGAATCTCGCAAATAATAAAATGGCAGACAACCAGTTGACTCATTTTAATTTACGCCTCACCCGACCGAGTGGGTTCAAAAACATGGTCACGTTACCCTCGGCCCATAAACTTTTATGCTAAGAACATCTTCGGGGCGGAGGAGAGGACTCAAGACGAAACAAATCGTCCACACGGAATCCAGCATATGACAGGAGGAATCTATGAGCGAGGAAAACGCGGAGTGTGACTATCATTTTTAAAACACTGAAATTTCATTCAGTTTAAGATTCATCTTTTCTAGCCGTATTGCTCATGACTTCATCCACCATCTTCAGACATTTTCTGACATAATTATGAGTTTCTTCTATTCTTATTTATTAACCTTTTAACTGCCGGCAGGTACATGTATGGCGGTACCCAGCACGCCGCGAATTTTACGACAAAAATAAAACCTTCTAAACATATCGTTATTGAAAGTGTAATAAAGTTTATTTATAAAACATACCAAATAAATGAAGAGCGCGCCAGTCGTGCAGTCATTTATCCATAATCATAAAATTAATTGTTCATTGTGCATCGTTGATTGTTCATTTAAAACGGCGCGTCTTAAGACGTAATTTTTGTATGAGCGGCGCTCCGTTCACAGAAAATTATGTCTTAAGACGCTTTTGGCAGTTAAAGGGTTAAAGTTCTTATAGAAAACCAGACTGATGGCCTGACACTTCGCTCCAAAGCCTTATTACGCATGGACCGATGAAATTGCAACAGTACAATGGTGATAAAATTATTTGATTTTTAATATTTCTGTTTTTAATCTGGTACCAATATTATTAAGACAATTGTTTCTTGTTCCTTTTATCACAGTGCTGATGTTAGGGGGTGGTGAGATCGGTCAACGAGCTAGGATACCGAGTGATCTAAGGGCGCTTAGCGCAACTTGCTTAGTTTTTTCTTATAGCGCCCTCTCGTAGAATGTGGAATTTGAAATGAAGCAAAAGATTCCAAATATTCCCACACTTTTGTTAACTACCTGTTTTTTTACCTGAAAATAAACATAACCACATTAATAAGAAAAATAGGTAGGAGGGGATGCCTGAATTTATGTTGCCCTGGGGCGCCGCCAGATCTAAAGCCGGCACTGTTTTATCACATCAATGTTTTTTATAAAAAATTAAGGTTTCTGTAATGCAGCACTGGTAGATTTCGGTATTATGAATATATATATATAAAATATAATGTCACAATGAGTTTAAATTTTTTAAATTATCTTCCAGAAACACGATAATATGGTTGTATTTAATTGGCTTAATTTAAAAAAAAAAACATTATTTTTGTGCACATGTTAAAGGAAAAGTTACTGTGTTCACCGGTATCAGACATTAAAATTTTGAAACTTATTTAAAAATCAATTTATCATCTGTAAAATTATTTAAGATTGTAGACTTTTGTATTGACAGAGTAAATTAAATAATGTTGCACCAGACTTTAGTGCAGGCATTCTCTTCACTTTATAAGTATACATCAATCGCTATTTTTACGAAACATTTTCACCGAATCCGAAAGAGTACATCTCTGCCTCCTTCCTTCTCGAAAATCTCCCCGAAGAGAGGAGAGAGACATAATAAGAGGCGCGTATTATATCTCCTCCACAGCAAATCGGCTTTTTGTTATCTTTTCTTGCCATTCTGCTCGCGGTTGTCCCATAACATAATAACATTGGCCCGTCATAAAACGTCTTGGGGCCGCGGGGGTCCTGCCCGATGTCTATTGTGGGGGTTGCTCGAGCTTCAGTGAATCTGAAAGAATTTCGCGAACTCTCTCGCCTCTTTTTAGCATATTTTTTGGCACCTTTTGTAATTTAATGCGCCGCTGGAAGGAATGTAAAATAACATAGTGTTTTTTTATACTTCCACGCTATGAATAACAATACCTTGTATTTTGCATTACAGAACAATTAATGGCACGAAAAATTGAATGTACAAAATGAAAAAAAAACATTTTTTAACATATCAAATTGAAAAAACACTGTTTTTTTGGTATTCGATGAAAACAAGTGTGATAATTTTTTTTTTTTTTTATTTAATCAAATATAAAAAGGTACATTTTTTACACAGTAATTTACATTCCAATCTTTTTTTTTTTCTTTTTTTTTTTTTTTACATTAGCTTACCACACCACTTAAAGATAAGATCTTGTGTGTGGCGTGGGATTGTTTTATTGTTATATTTATTAGATAAAATTACCTCAATATATTTTAATATATCGGTACTTTTATAATTTACGAGTATTATGACATATTTTTATTTATATAGGTTGCAACTTAATTAGCCGGTCGTGGTGAAGATCAAAATATTTAATCTAATAAAAAGCTTACCAATACATTGATTCGATGCTTTACCCGCTCAAATTTAGGAAAGTATGGTTACCAAAACTTAGTTTGTCATCTGCCAGATACATATCATAGTTCCATGCCAGATCATACTTAAATTACTAAAAAAGCCAAAAATATAAATTCTTATATATCTATCTCAGATATATGTATTCCAAGAACATTTGTTCATCACAGAAACAACATAAGAGAACTAAAATATCAGGCTTACTTCAATACTGACAATATGACTGCTAGGAAAGATATGAAACAATAGACATAATTGATTTATGTAGTCTTGCGATAACATAGAAGAGTACCTATATAGTAAATGTTATTAACGCTTTCGTTTCGGCTCGGTGGAATACAAAGTATACTGTCAATACGTCGTGAATTTTTCAAACCATTTTCTTTCCTTAAAACAAGTATTTGAAGCAAAAATGTACTTATCTGACCGATTTTCATATATCATATTGGTTCTTCTATCCTTTAGCTATCAGATGATGCATAAAAAACTATTATATTTAACAAATGTTCATTATGTAACTCCATTCACGTGGTGGCATTGACACATGTGGTTTACCGAAAAATCGCTCCTTTGATGAAACCTAACGATATTTATTTTGATGCTTTACAGATTTCTGTAAAGAATACATGTAGGTTGATAAAGGGAATAACTGCACTTCCAATTCCCTACCGAAGATGTCACAATGATTACTGAAAGTAGCAAAGCGATGTATCGCGTCAACTGATGTCAACGGTCGGGGAATATTTGACGGCATATGCCGACAACCGATGCGAAAGGGTTAAGAATACATTAGCGTAGAAAAAAAATGTTTTTCCGATGCACAGTGATTATCTTGATGGTCTATGATGAACCCCACGCATCATTCTATAATTTATTTGACATTATTAAACGATTAATTTTCAAGATACGTATCACAGTGCGTCTGTATTGTGTGCAGAAGGGTAAATCGCCTTGTCATATTCTCAAGCACGGTTTCCAAAATAATAATCCCACGAATCAAATAAACGTCAAGTGCGCGCCGTCGACCATAAAACAATACATCCAATTATGATTAGCGCGCCCCTTAACGGCCTCTCCCCGGCCACTTGCGAAACCGCGAAAGCTCCGGTCCACCAGCCACTAGAGAGCTTTACTCCCAAAGCTCGGCTCTCATTGTTTGAGCCACTCTCCCATACTGCGCAGACAGAGCACTCGACACGGAATCACACGAGGCAGCTTGCGTTTTTATATCTTTTAAAACAGTGCACTTGTCGACGCTCGGATGCGTTGTTAAGACGGATCGAAGCTTTTGTGGTGCGGATTTATCGAGCGACTCCAAAGTACGCTGCGACGAAAGCTCCCACGGTATAAAGGGAATTTCACTTTTGTTTTATCGTATGTGTAAAGGACCGATAATAATAGAATCAATACTTAATCACATTCAAAGATGAGTGTACAACAGTCATACTTCTACAACTATGTTCGGCATTGTATAATAAATAAAATTAAATGTAATTGTGAACCAGAGTTGAGTTAGATTAGATAAAAAATTTATGTTTTTTCAATTCGATTTTCATTACAACATTACAAATCAAAAAAAAATAAAGCGTTACTAAAGTACTCGTACAATCAATATTAATATACAAATATAGATACTTATGATTAAGTACTAAAAACAAAGAAATAAAGATAAGCAACTGAAGGTCCCAATGCTCATCAAACAGACGACGCCAACAAATCATTCTTCCAAAGAAACTCGTGGAGATCATGTCTGAATTGGGCTTCCCTTACGTGAAATATATCAACATCTGAAGCGATTTGGTTCAACAGTTTGTTCAACAGAACATGTTGTGAGTATTGACGAGTATACGTACATGAATAATTATGTTTTCTTTTCAAAATGTATGTTGGTTGTAAATTATATATTTTGAAATGTTTTATACTTGTAGCGCGTTTCTACGAGTAAGAAAATATTTTTTGTCCTTAGGTAACCGCTCGTAATCTGGTAGGGGACAACCGATATTAAATATTATATTAATTTTATACAAAAAGGTTATCAATATATATTAACTTGCTACGTTTGCCGGGCGAGGAAACACTATGGAAAATATTTATCTTTGCTAATGTTTTCTTAATTCACATTCAGTTATCAACTGTATTGTAAAACACGGCCGTTTCTTCTATGAAAAACCTACAAGAAACCATCACTTTCTTTCAGTCAAAATTTGTAGTAATCGTAGTTACAAGTTGACATCCTCCTCTCTAAGTTCGTTATTGAATTGCGTGGTGGCGGGATGACTAGCAGATTAACAACACAACGACTTTTTCTGAAGCACATTGACATATATATTTCGATAACTTTACAAACTTCTGGCCCTGGCCAACCACAATGCGGCCTTGCCGCCGTCGGCATACGACTGACTGCACACCGTGTGCCGTGATCGGTGACACCCAGCGCCGCAAGTGGCGATCTATATAACTAACGTAACACCCGTGACCGGACTTGTCCAAAATGCCAATATGGCGACACATAAATGTACGATGCTATCGGAAGGTCGGAATCTTGCGTTCGTTTCTTGCCACGCAAATTCGAACGAATAGGCATCAAAAGTACTGCAGTACATTACACATTTTCAGTATGAATAAATAAAGGGTCCGCCATCTAACGTTTTTTTTAACTAGTGTTTATTTCGTGAATGGTAACACTAAGCTCATGTCTGATTTGACAGATAATAGTTTTATTCTTCCGCTAAACGAATATGGTTGTGTATACGCTTAAACAACGCTGGGAAATATTGTGACATTACTTTGAAAATCATGGTAATGTTGTAGAATGTGAGAGAATCACCGTCAGCTCCGTATGTTCGTTATCTTGTGAAAAAAGTGAGAGAAACTGGCATCCTCATCGATAAACCAAAGCGTGAAAAGCCAAAAACAGTGCGTACACTCGAGAATATTGCTGCTGTGGCAGAAAGTGTGCGTGAAGCGCCATCAACATCAATTCACCGTCGTTCTCAACAATTGAACATTTCGGAACGAAATTTCGTTTGCAAAAATTGAAGAGGAGAATATTGGCAACATTTGGTTTCAACAGGATGGCGCTACGTGCCACACAGCCGAAGCCATGCTCGATGTTTTGCGCCCTGTTTCAAAAAAAAAAGTTATTTGGCGGACCCTATATATATTGTATCATTTTCTGTATTTCTGTTCAGTATCTTTAATACATTTCAATATAGGAATACATTTATTAGTCCGAAAACTTGTTCCGTATTTTCCACAACTAATGTCGTAAATTTTGATTATGATAAGTAAATAACTTTTCGCATCGCGCAGTTTTGATCTCTTTTCGATTAAATATTTAGTAATATTGGTTGGAGCGAATAACCGCGATAAGATCTAGGATTGTATTCTTTTTTATTGTGTTCGCGATCATAAAAAAGTTAGTCCAGCTTACTGTGCTCTGTACAACTACAGGAAGAACAGGAGCTACTCCAAATAATAATACAAAAAAAAAAACTGTGGAAATTATATCACGATTATTAACTACGATAACATACACTCGGAACAGCTACGTGTTTTAGATGTGAAAAAATAAACGTTTATTTGATTTAACTAAAATCTGGTATAACTTTAATGTTATTAACTGACAATACTTGGTGAAAGTGCAATTAATGCTAGTTAAAAAATTAAAAATGGTAATTTATCACATATTTTTGTAATGGAATGTTTAAATAGTTATGAAATTAAAGTAAATATTTTAAATTTTAAATCAAATATGTATAAATATTTTTTTTCTGTCTTTTTTGTGTGATTGCTATGAATTTTTGTTTATTACTTAAATATACATATATATACAAAATTTTTTCAACAGTGCGGGCGAATCGTGATGCTGCGGAAACACAAAAATCATACCGCTCGCAGAACGCCATTATGGATGACTGACTCTGCGTTGAAACAAGTATTTATCATCCTATGCCCATGTCGTATTCATATTTTCGGCGAACTGCGCCATTTATCATTGCTTATTTATTTCTGGCAGTCTATTTATTTTAATAAGTAAAATTCTTTTTTCAACCCGAGTGGTACTTACTAAAATAAATAGACTGCCGGAAAGTAATAATATTAAGCTTGTGAATAAATGAAGACTGATAGAATAATAATAAAAATATACATACTTTGAATATATACTATAGCGACATCTATCGTACGATGATAACAATGATATAAATACTAGTTTCAACGCAAGTCAGTCTAGGCATAGCAATGGCGCAGTTCGCCGAGCGGTATGAATACCTGGGCATAGGTTGGTTTCCAAGGTCCGCGGCTTGCATCCCGCTTCTGCCGTTATTTTTGTGCTTGGATTGACACGTTGAAAAAAGAATTTTATGTATAGTATATGTATATTTAAGTAATAATAATATTGTTATATAGTCAATGATCTATAAAAGTAGATTAGAATATTGAAATAATAAAATAATATTCTAATAAAAATTAAAAAATTCATATAATTTTTGTTTAATATTCAATTTTTTATTTCTTTTCCTTCAATGACATTAAAAAATATATCATTTTAATTCGTTATTAGTATTATAAGTACAAACATAAGTGTGATGATGTAAATGTATTGACACATGTAGTGTCAATGACCGCACACTCAGAACAAGTGTCGGAATACGTAGTGCAAATAGTTAGCACTTGTAACAACAATAACCAGGTCATAAGTATATCATGGTTGACACGCAAATAACACGGCATTATTGTTTTAAAGTAAGCCACATCATTTTCAATTTTACGTTGGTTAATGAGCGACTTTATTTATTTATCATAATATTTTTTTAAATGGCCATATCTACCAAATTTATTTATCAGCCAGTGTTTTTTTACTTTGTTTTAAAAACCAATATACCTGTTTATATATGATGAATTGGATAATCAAATGTTGATAAATCTATAATTATTATATTCATAGTTATTATCAGATATTTAATTTCATCCAATAATGTTTGCGAATTCGGAAACACACTGTTCGCTTGTAGGTACCTTTGTAGCCTCGTTGTTTTAATACCCCTGTCGAAACAAATGCTATCGTTCCCATGGTGACAATCTATTTTATTAATATTTTTTGGTGTGGCATTAAAACCTTTATCTGATTATTTTTTACGGCAGGGGCGGACTTTTGGTAAAAATATGTTTTTAATTTGTAGGATCATAACACGTTTATTGATTGTAGTAAAATACAATTGTATGTAGCTTTTCAGTGTAGAATAGAAAATATTTTATGTATCATTTAAAAATGAAAAGATTACGCATAATATTGTAGATTTTTATAATATTTTTTACTTATATAAAGAGATGAAAGTATTTGATCTGAGAAAATGTTTTTTTTGTACGAAAAAGAGCATGTGTACAACATTGGCTATCAATACTCATTTCATTGCGAAGAACGAGATAAGAAAATGATCGCTGGTTTTACCATAATACTTTTAAAAACTTTTAATACAATTAAATTCGTTAGCTTTTCAACTTCCGTAATGCAACACCGTGAAAGGGTCATTGAATCCATCAAGTGATCATCACAAATTGCTGCCGCTCAGCTCTATCATCAGCCACTGTCCATTATTCGTCTTAAAACATCTCTACAACGGAAGGTCTACCTAGGAACATATATATTGTTCCCGACAACATTATGGTAGAAGCTCAAGGATTTGAAGATATGGCAGCTATGGTTTTCTATGTATATTGATCAGTTGTATCCCGACGCTTTAAAGGTTTTGACCATTTCGGACGTGAGATTGCGTCGCGGTGACTATCTCAGCAGGTGCGAGAGGGAATGCGTTAGTGTCTTGGCTGGTCGGTTTTTTGGTGAGCTCCTTTGGTCCGTATTGAGGTTATGTTGCTTTCTGCTGCGACTGCTTTGGCGGAAAAACCACTGTTTTTACTGCGTTATGCTGGAGATGGCACTATGTGCAGTTTTAAAGAACGGCTCAACCCGACCAGCGAAACGCGGTTAGCAACAGGCTAACCGCGTTTTGCATGCCAAACAACAATATTTATTTATTTCACAGAACTATATATTTCAAAATAAAAATACGTATGAAGTAAAATCATGTAAAATACGGTTTAAATCATAAATTACAAAGAAAACAAACGTAAAAAAACTAAGGAAAGTAATAAAAAAATATATAAATATAAGAATTTAAAAGAAAATAACACAACGATACACTTAGGTCTAGAAAACCAATACCATCAACAAAAGAGGAAAGGTATGTGAGAAAATGATCGAGATGTGGTGACCTATATATAAGATCACATATTATAATCATACTTAGATTGAAATAATTAATTTGAAATAAAGTCTGATTCAGCCCTTAAATCTGCACATTGTCCCATCCCCAGCATAACGCGGCAAAAACAGTGGTTTTCCCGCCAAAGCAGTCACATCGGTAAGCAACATAACCTCAACGCGAACCAAAGGAGCTCGCCACAGAACCGACCAGCCGAGACACTGTCCCCGTCCCTCTCGCACTCGCAGCGATGGCCACCGAGGCGCCATCCCGCGTCCCTCTCCAACACCTCAAATCGGCTCAGCGTCCACAATGGCGGAAAATTGTATTCTCCGCTGAGCTGGATTACATTGTTGTTGTGCTTTTTTTTATAAACGCCCGTGTTATTTTTAATCGAGTTTTTAAACTATGCCAATATTCAGAGGCACGGTCATTCGTGTTATTAAATTAATTTTCGATTATTATTATTGCAGATTATCGCAGCGGAAAAACTATTGATAACGTTTTGTAATTGAATAATTAAAAAGTATTTGAATTTGAATTATTTTTGTGAATTGATTGCGTTGTTAATTAATTTCCAGATAAATTTGTTTGGTGTTACGATTAAAAATTACAAAAAACATGATTGAACCTAAATGTTAAGATTGTGAAAATATATTTTTAATGCCTCTCTTATTCACTATATTCAAGATTTGCATATTTATTCTTTCAAGCTGATTGACTAGGTTAAGGAGGTTTTTTGGGGGGGAATTAAGTTGATATATAGCAGAATAACATACTATCTTAATAGAAACGTATATTTTTATCAAACCATCAATAAGATCATTTTTTTCTATCGTCACAAGTTACGTAACGTAATGGCCAAAAACGAGTCCCCTAGTCAATTTTATAATATTGTAATAATGAAATATAAAACTAACACATGAAAACTTAATCTATACTAAATTATATATATGACTTACATATCAAATATACGTAAATCCATTTAAATCTAAGGATTCAAATTCAAAGAAGAAGAACAAGAGTAGGCAATACGAGTATAACTCGTTTATAACATCGAAGGAAATATAAATGAACTGGTCATGTATCACTACAATAAGTTGACTTGGGGGGAAGAAAATTGATAAAATAGTGACCAAAAACTAGTAGAAAAGTAAACTGACAACCAAAGAGAAGGATAAACAATATCGACCAACACCACTAGAAGGTCCTGGTAAACTAAATCCTAGAACCTTTAAAATCAATCAGTCAATGAGACTCACATCCTGCAGCTTCTAGGAACTGTATTAAGCAAGTGAAAAAAATGTTTCAAGAACAATAATAATATAACGGTCACATCATGCGCCACGTTGGTCTTCTTCATGACATTGTGGAAGGGATGGTTGAGGGCAGAAACTGTAGAGGGCACCCTAGACAAGAGAATTTGCAGCAAGTGCTCAAAGATATGAGTTGTAGCTCTTATGCTGAGCTGAAGAGGACTGCAGAGAATCAAGAGGAGTGGAGATCGAGATGCAAGATTTTGTTGCTGCAAACCAATCCACCGGATTGATACTACGAAGAAGAATAATATAAGATCGAAAATATTTTTAAATCTTGTACTCATGATATGCACGAGTATTTTTAGTGTATAGTGAAAAAATTGTAAAACATTTTTTTTAAATATACGTGTTTATAATACTAGTAGGGTGTCTTTTACGCCGTGATAGTCTGTACCGCCTTAAGCTATCGCAACATACTCGTGTATGACGGGAGTCGGTGAGACCCAGTGGGTGTGGGCGGCAAATGGAGTGTTCGTATTCATTACCGAAGTGTGATGTGCCTTAAATGTCTTTTAGGACTTGGCCGGCGTCTATTTGACGGGCAGCTTAACCTAATATCGCGCCCCTTAACAAAATCATCTGTCCTTTCATATTTGCTCCGCCCGGGGCATGAGGACTTTATGTGTGTGCTCTCGGGTTTGATCTCTCTAAATGTGTGGTATCAAAATCGGTTAACTGAAATTTTACGTTACAGGAAGTTAATTTAAAAATTAATTATTATTATGTATCATGGATTCAACCACTTTTAATTTCCATCGACACAAATAACCTTTAGTAATGATTTTTTATTAAAAATATTAAAATCCGTTTTATAATACTGTTTCGTTATTTTTTTTCTTATTTCGTTCAATTTAATGAAATTTCTAAAAAAAACTGTATTTATTACCATATGAATGATACACAAGCAATACTCGGCCTAATAATAACTCGCTTCCTTGACATCCTCCCCTATATATATATATTTATATATATATATATATTCGTGTCGGAAACATCAGGGTCAGATCCTGTCTGCCCAGAAGTGGGCGACGTCGATGGCGTTACTTCTGGCCATCATCAGGTCTTCCTGGGTGCAGTTATTCGGGCACAGCGCACACTCCAGAAGGTGTGACAGAGTCTGTTCCACACCGCAGTCACATTCAGTCGGTCCGCTGTAAAACTGCCAGGCTTTCATTTGTGTCCTCGTCTTGCATACTCTGGTCCGAAGTCTGTTAAGGGACCTCCATATATTTCACCCTTGGTCATGTCCAGGGGCTAGGTCCTCTTTCGGGGCAATCCAAGTATTCCCCTATATACGATCTACAAAAAATGTAACAAAATAACTATCTACCAAAATGTAACAAACCATGACTTAAAATATACAAATCTCTCACAAAGATAATCATGAATTATTAAAACTAACTACGCCAAGGTTATTAGCTGAAAATTCTAAGTGAAACGGCATAAATTTACATTTTTCATAAAAATATCATCATTTTACAAGCTCTTGTTTTTTGACACAATTTTTGCAAAGAACTACATAATATCTTAAATGTATCATGTTTATTTTACAAATGACAATATTTGTGTACAAATAAACAGAGCCAAGGTTGGTTCCAAGGCTCGTGGTTCGAATTTTTTTCTGAATGAATTGATACGTATACAAATTTAATGTATAATTGTATGTGTATATTTAATTACTAACAATAGTTGTAAATGCTTTTGGTTATAACCTTAATCATTTACAAATATTGTTATCGTGAATTTGCCCCAAATATATTTGGGGCTAATTCGTGAAGGATAAATACAAAATAAACTGCATGTTAATTAGGTAAATACTCAAGAATCGTGAAAAATTTTCATTAGTAAAAAATGTCTATAACCTTATGTCTTATTATTTGAATATAAATAAGCAAAAATGTGGACTGCATGAATTAAAATATGCCTTGATTAATCATTGATTACAACCATAAATGAATAGTTCATTAAAAATATAATACGAGTATATTAAATTCACAGTAATAAACGTCCTAAGCACATTTATCAAAATATGATTGCAGTTTTTTAGACGTCGCTGCCCCGGCCATTCCCGCGGGTGTTACTTTAGATAGAAGACACTTTTAAATTCCATTACCGGACCAACTAAAGAAACGATATCTTGCACAGGCGATATGCCAGGGGGACACATTTTTTTCAGAAATCCACACACGATAGACTTATATTATCGACAGTTAATAGTCAAGCCTTAAAAAAAAACAATATCAGGTAAAAGATTCGCTTATATACGAGTATTTATAATTTAAGCTATCATACAAATTTATGTGCATTTAATTTGAAGTATATTTTTTTATTAAAATTAATTCTAGAAAAATTATAAGTCATATTCATCAATACACATTCTAATTGACATCAGCATGAATCCCTTGCTGACTGTACCGAAAACCTCGATATACAATCTTTCATCTCTTATTTTCGTTCGCTCATCGGACACGCATGTGTTGTCGTTTTGTAATGCCGTTCAGGCGTATACAACTGGGATGGGCAGCATTTGGAAAACTAAAGTACATTTTTAAAGCGAAAATTCCGCAATGCCTTAAAACTAAGGCGTTTAACCAATGCGTCCTCCCTGTATTAACTTATGGCGCAGAGACGTGGAATCTGACAGCAAGTCTTACCCATAAAATAAAAGTCACCCAGCGTGCTATGGAGAGATCTATGCTCGGAGTGTCGCTAAAAGATAGAATCCGAAACGAGGAAATACGCAGAAGAACTCAAGTAGTGGATGCTACCCAACGAATAGGCACACTCAAGTGGCAATGGGCAGGTCATATCTGTCGAAGAGACGACGGTCGATGGGGAAGAAAAGTATTGGAATGGCGCCCAAGAACTGGCAAACGAAGCATTGGCCGACCCCCTAAAAGATGGACTGACGATATAAGAAGAATAGCGGGAGTGACCTGGATGCGGAAGGCGGAGGATCGAAGAGGATGGAGACTCATGCGGGAGGCCTACGTTCAACAGTGGACGGACACAGGCTGATGATGATGAATGCCGTTCAGAGGACTAGTTATATAGATCGCCACTTGCGGCGCTGGGTGTCACCGACCGCAGCGTCCGGTGTCCAGTCAGTTGTGTGCCGACAGCGGTGAGGTCATATTGTGGTTGGCCCGGCCTGAATGCTGTGACTATCCGGATCTATATAGATATAGATCCGGGCCAGAAGTTTGTGCAGTTTGTGTTGTTAATCTGCTCCTGATCCTGCCACCACGCAATTCAATAACAAGCTTGGAGAGGAGGATGTCATAATATAAAACAAATTCAATCTTACATGTCATTTTTTCAACAATTAATCAGATCTGAAACGATAGACGTGAGAAACGTCGAATGTAATCGAAAACCATTTATTTTTTATTATTTAATTTGTAATAATATAATATTTAAAGCTTAGTTTTAAAAGTAAGATGAAGTATGTATAATATTCGATAGCAGTCAAAAATGATGAAATCAAGTGAAATTTAAGAAAAGACAGCTTTAGTGACGGAAGTAATATTGGACGTTTATTAATTTTATGTATTATGATACCAGGTGATTTATCTGGTGCATTCGAGGCTTAGATCTTATGACCAATATCTTGGTTTAAGCAACGTAAAAAAAAACATTTTTTATCACTAAAATAGTCAAAAAAGTTGTATACGAGTATATGTACCTATATAATAAACTAGCTGACCCGGCGAACTTTGTTTCACCCGAAAGGCAATAAATGAGCAGATTTTGGATTTTATTAAGTTGAATTTTTCGGTACATATGATATCATATATTTGGTCCATTCCAATTTTTTTACAAATATTTAGAAACATATATTTAGAATAGTATACATAAATATACAATAAATAGAGAAAATAATAAAAAATAAAAATAACACAATAGAATAAGAAGATGCCTTTCCATTTGCTTTTTATTATAACATTTTTAACAAATAAAAGATTAAACTGATATTTTCACTAATATTTATTTTATTTTTGTCTTTTTTTTCCTGCCTTTTGTTTTCTTTTTTGTTTCAAAATATTCCGTACCTTACGTAGGTACCTACTTACAATACCTACTATTGCGTCATTTTTAGTTATGTTGCTGACTATGGCAACACCGTCTTATCTGACAGCTGTCAAGTTACAATAGTCTTGTATGAAAACATGTTTACGTAAATGTTCACTATTTTTTCTCAATCAAATCAATTTTGAGTATACCATGGACGTTTTTGGGTTCTAAGCTACCTTTCCACATATTTTCAGCCAAGTCGGTTTGGCCGTTCTTGAGTTATAAAAACAAATATAGCCCGACTTTCTTTTATATATATAGATATACAGAATCGAAATTCCAATTTTTTTACAAATATTTAGAAACATATATTTAGAATAGTATACATAAATATACAATAAATAGAGAAAATAATAAAAAATAAAAATAACACAATAGAATAAGAAGATGCCTTTCCATTTGCTTTTTGTTATAACATTTTTAACAAATAAAAGATTAAACTGATATTTTCACTTATATTTATTTTGTTTTTGTCTTTTTTTTCCTGCCTTTTGTTTCAAAATATTCCGTACCTTACGTAGGTACCTACTTACAATACCTACTATTGCGTCATTTTTAGTTATGTTGCTGGCCTTTGGCAACACCGTCTCAACTGACAGCTGTCAAGTTACAATAGTCTTGTATGAAAACATGTTTACGTAAATGTTCAATATTTTTTCTTAATCAAATCAATTTTGAGTATACCATGGACGTTTTTAGGTTCTAAGCTACCTTTCCACCAATTTTCAGCCAAGTCGGTTAGGCCGTTCTTGAGTTATAAAAACAAATATAACCCGACTTTCTTTTATATATATAGATACTGATCGATTTAATTGTAGAATGTTCTAGATGCGGTAGTCTAGTCTGTCCAGTAAATATGGTTATTTAAGATTAAACCCAACACTGATTAAATTCAAGAGACTATGATGTTGTTTATCTAAGGATACAATTTCACATTTCGATATTAATTATTCATTGGGTGTTAGGAATCTCACCATACTTCGGAAAATGACAGGGCCGTCACTGTAAGTTATGCTCAATGCCAAAAAACACTCATAATATTGATTCTGCTGAAAGTACATTCGAATAAAATTAATATTTTAACCAAAAGCCTTCAAGACGAGTATCGGGTGTTTGAAAAGAGTGCAACTGAGACATATTTAAGCAGCTTAACCCAAATAAGAACACGCGGTATTCCCGCGGTCGACGTTCAATGATTGGAAAGAGGAGTGAAACCAATTTTTTGAATTAATTAGGCGTGATATACATATACTTAATAAAGATAGAGGCTTATAATCAATGTATAATGAAATTTTTTCATAACCACCCAATACTGTACTCCTGAATGATAAATTCTTGTACAGATATGTAATGGTATTTTGTCGTTAAAAATGGCTTAGATATAAATCATTTGCTTACCATACCAAGGTTCGTAGGATTAATTTCACATAAACTGTTTAAATTTCCCTGGTTGTTGCGAAATTGATCACTCACCCATAAACTTCAGGTCAAAGCTTTTCTAATAATCAATAATAGTAGATGAAAAATTTCTCGTAAACATCATTTGTTCATAGTAAAAATGAATGATGATGCCAGGCAATATCTCTTCTAACGTGGACGGATCAACACTTCACATCATTAAAAGCTTAGTCATTCTTAAAATGGCAAGCGTTATATAGTCCACAGAGAGTTCACATTCTCTGGTATATGTTTATTTGTAATAAAATATATTCTCTTTCATTCCTTTTGGGTTCGTCCCTGTTTTGGTATGAGCAATGAGGACTCCACCGCCTTGGATGTCGCGGGGTCGGCCCTAGCTCCGCAGCCTCCCTTGTCCCGGCAAATACGTTACTATGCAGCGACAATAGCCTCGACAATTAATCACGGGCTTATCACGCGCTAAACCGGATTTAAATAGATAACTAGTTAATTTAATCCGCTTAGCGGCCCGCGCCGAGCGCCTCGCCGTCAGTGCATTCATATGCTGAGACGGACGACGCACACCACTATGCAAATAGCACCACCATCGGATCATAACTACGTGTAAATTACGTAATTTCACTTTAACAAATTGTGTGCTTCTTGGACGTTTTGATTTATTAGATACAATTGTTTTATAAGTAACAACAATTATGATTTTTATTCAGAGATGAACAACAGTGGGATAGTATAAGATCAGCTTGTAAATTACGTAATTCTGATACATAAAAAGTTATATTGAGTATTGTATTTTTTTGTCATAAATGTCAAAAGAATCAAACAAATTCTTATCAATTAATGACGTCAATAATATAATAAATATTAATATCCATTGGTGAGAAGCCGTTTTTAAGCATTTTTTCGAAAGCTCCTTGCCGAAGGAAACATTTTATTGATAATGTTTTGTTTAATTATTTATATATTTTGATTTAAATACGGCTTCACTGAAGATGGCAGAGCTGGCAGTCCGTGTTCCAGGAAAACGCTTCGAGCCAAAACATAACACAGTCCTGAATAATGCAGAAAAGAGACAAATCTTACATTAAATTACGAAATTAAACCCATAAGTATTTAATTTAAAAATATATATATCATGCTGATAATCTTTCCATTACGAAAGTGTTATAAGAATTATATCATTTATCTATTTTTCAACAAAATACAAAATTGGAATAAATAGGAAATAAAGTATGAAGAACATATCTAACAAATATGGCTTATAAAATATCTAAATTTAGGTGCGCTAAAATAATTTAAAGAGTAATTTTATAATTCTAATGGTTTAATAGTCACATATAATGCAGTGTTATTTTGTGAAATAAACGATTGGAATTTTAGTATTTTATTGAATCTTGAACAATGAGCAGTGTCAATAAAATTGGCTTTACTTTTTTTATATTTCAAATGCTTAAAAATACAATGCTTAGTGTTTTTTTAACCATTGAGTAAATGAAAGCTGATTCCCCCCTCTTGTTCCCTCCGAGTGCCGGAGGGAAATAACAATAATTGCCTAATCTCTCACCCCAAACCTTGTGGCGCTAAAAACTAATAGAAAACGTTATCTTGCGCGGCCATTACGCTCGACAACTTTATCGCCTTTGTTATTGCTACATCGCCCGCTTAAAAATGCAATATGTCGTTAAAATTTAGTAGAAATGGCAAGAACGCATTAGCAAAAAATGTATATAAATCAACATTAAACTTATGCATATTTGATGTGAGTAAATACATTATGGGCCCCCATAAAATAGTTATACGTAGTTGTTAAAAATATTTGACTTTTCATTTACTTTGCTAAAAAATGAAAGCTCTATTTTTAAGTAAAGATTATTAATATAAGTACATGTAAGGAATCGTCATTATCAATTGATAGATTTGTGGATATGTAGTCAATTGCGAGTACATTGTTGAACAGAGTACTTTGTAAATCTGCTTTGTGAAATGATTTTGACAAACTACGCTGACATTGACTTACGGATTTTTTTATTTTCTTTTAATATAATCCAAGTAAGATAAAAATATTTATATATAATTTTTATTTTCAGAATTTAAAAATGTGTTCATATCTCGAAATGTTGACACTACTCGTATTTTAATGTTTTAAATAAGAATTTTAACTATAAACTGTTGTCTTTGAGTATTTTCTAAATATATCTGATTCATTATTTGTTTTTTTATCCCCTCAAAATTGTAAGTATTAACATCCTCCTCTCTTTCAAAAATATTGTTATTCAAACTTATGGCCCGGACCTAGTCACAGCATTCGGTCGAGCCAAAATAAATATGCTCTCGCCGACGGTTGGCACACGACTGGCGCGCTCGTGATGGGCTGTCGCACAGCGACACCAGTGATGATATATGGTACTAGTCTAAAATGTCAATATGGCGGACACATTCATGTACAACAAGCGAACATAAATAAGAGACGAAAGATTGTATATCAAGGTTTTCGGTACCAGTCAGCAAGTTCTGATTTCAGTATATATAAAATGATATAAATAATCACACAAATTTTACAAATATTGAATGTTTTAATAGCAAAACATCTATATCATTTAGTATTGTAAGTGTATAGATGTAATTTAAAAAAAATCCAGCCAAGTTGTTTGATTTGTAAATTCAAAAAAATATACATCGCTTTGTGATTTAATAAGCATATTCTAAGCCGCAATCATTTATTACGCCGCCTATTGTTTTTTTTGCGGCATAAATAACCCACCCCTCGGCTGATAATCTCGAAAGGCGCCCAAAACGGCCGTCAAGGAATAATGGCGTCACTGTTGTACCAGCGAGCACAAGGTAAAAAACTGCGGCGCCACTCGGAATAAAATACGATGGGGCATTCAAAACAATATCGCAATCTTGTTTCCGGCTCATTTACCTTAATTAGTTATGCGAGAGCCTTGAAAGAGTTAAACGTCAGGCGGGGTGAGCGTCACGGAAATAATATTTATGCGAGCCTCCGACGCGACCCTCACTTCATTCCTCTTCAATTCCACCCCCGAGGGGTGAAAAGCACCACCCGCGAATAAAACAATTGGATACTGGAGATGTCGAGAATGTATATAAGAAATCTGCTAAGTGGGTAGCTAAATAGGTACGACTTTTTTCGCACAATTTCACTAGGCAAGGGATAAATTGTATTTTTATTATTTGACTTACTTATAAATAAAAAAATACTTACAAAACGTGCTTTTAATAATCTCATGGACCAGAGTATTCGTCAAGACAATTATTCGAAATCATATTCCAGTCATTTGTATATCTTGTTGTTGAAACTTCTCACTATCATCATTTTTGTCAATTGTATGCAATTGAATACACAAGCTATCGTATCAAGAAAATATTTAAGGAGATCGAGTGATTGACTCGATTGAGATGACTTTGTTGCTGCAAACCAATCCACCTAATTGATACTACGAAGATTATGGGATAAATGGAAGTAGACAGGTTGCTGAATGGAAAGTAGATTAGGTATGGGAGAACAATTCCTGAAGGTGATATGACATGCTAGTCAGCGATCGGTTCAGACACATCGGCATTACCAAATCCGTGACTTAATCGTTCAATAAACCCTCTGAAGGCATTCATAAATAATTTTAAATTAGAAAAAATTTACGTTGCGATTCTACATATTATTGTGTGAAAGAGGCTTTAATTTGTACACTATCCATCTTTGTCTTGCAAGTGAAACTTATAGGAAATAATTTGATTCCTATGTTCGTTTCGAGAATTTGATGAATTCCCTTAATTTTTCTATATAGCGATCGCATAGATACTCGTATAACAGCTTACAATATTTTGACAACTCGGCGAGCCTCCACAAGTTATAGCCGTTATTGTAAAAAATCATTTATCATATCAATAAATTTATTACTAACATAAAGCGAATTTTGACTTATAATAATAACTTATGAAGGATGATCTACGAGTATATTGAAATTATACTCTTTAGAGTCAGTTTATAAGTTACAAAATAATTCAGATAATTACTAGTATTTTGTTTGGGAAATCCTTTTTGTAAACTAAATTTGGTGCACGATTCAAAATAGTTTTTAATCCTCACCCGTTTGGACTTATGTCTTTAGAATTAGCATAATATGATATCTGTTAAGCGGCGGCGAATGTGGCAAGGGCGTGGCGAGACTAGGGTGGGCGGGGACGGGGACAAGGGAGGGTGGGGGTTAAATGAAAATTTATGACGTTTAAGATTTGATTGTTCGCAGCTCGGCTTTGTGGTCCGCGCTATCACCGGATTCATTTGAATATTGCTCCGGCCCGCAACCCAATATGCCTGATGCGCCCCTGTGCACGAATTAAAGGACCGAAAGGCATTTTGTATTGCGTATTTGTTTTAAGTTTGTATTAATGATTATTAAATTTTTTCCCAGGTAATTGCATAGAGAATGCTTTTGTGTGTACCTAAAAGATTGCCTGGGCAAACATAAGGATTTATAAAATATTTTTCTACGTCAATTCGCTTGGAAGGAAGGTTCTAAATATTTATCTTAATCAATCTGATTATGTCTTGATAAGCAGACTCAGAAATCGGAGATAACAGTCAGTGAAACAATGTTTACTTTTCTTTTTACAAAATAAACAATATTACATCGTACTCATAACTTATGTTTGGGTTTTTTTTTATTTTCCGCGTCTTGTTGACTCACTCAAAATTTTGTTGACTCACTCAAAATCAATGCACCTACATATTAGGTTTTCTAAGCTGGTGCTTGCTTGCGTTGAATATTAGGATGAAGATGGCTTGACTTAGTAAAGAGTAACAAGGTGGCAGAGCAAACCATTGAGTCTCCCTTTGCCAGCGGTCATAGCTCAATGGTCAAAGCGTTTGCTTTGCAAGTCAAAGGTCGTGGGTTCGATCCTTGACAGAGAATAATAAAAAAAAAAGCATATTTTATCGATTTATGAGCTCTAAAATACCCCCAGTTGGTGAGAATTTAATCCATCACCCGTAAAATGCCAGTCGTAGCCTATTGATTAAAATTGGTGGTAGACGAAAGTCGTCCTATAAAGGACCCATACACCCATTCATAGTAAATTCCTGTAATAATAAGGATGATGCACGAATCTCGGGCTGTAGTCTATAATGTTGGCGGATCAACACTCCACATGTACATATACACCATGGTTAAGCGTCATAGAATTCCACATATGAGACTTCAGAATTACTATCACCATCTGTCGGTATTCTACTGTATGTGTTTACTTAAAAAAGGTAAGAAATGAAAATGGGCTTAGCCTGGAGCAGGAAATATTCAGACAGGATTACAGACATTTTCTTAGGGCCTCATTTCTTTACCCAACTAAAGAAGACGAAGCTTTGTAGAGCGATTTGTGACGACCATAACGGAACAATGTATAAATTTGTTATAATTATATCAATGTATTATAGAAAACCTTCTACCTTATTTTTTTCAGTATGAAAACTATCATTCAACGTGTAATATAATCGTACTAATGTAACATCACAATGTGCATATATTTAAAGTTGTGACAAAGCGTCGCGATTTCTATGGGCGATCTCTTGAGTTCCAGGCGAAGTTCCCGCGATAAAGGAACTGATGCGAACTCCGCGAGAACCTTGCGGGGGGATGATTTACTCACTTCTCATTAAACTTGTATGCGGCTAAACACTCAGCTTACTTAAATAGAACTTGAAATCTTGACTCTTGAAACAATGAACACTCTGCGAATGCGGTCGGACCGCTTGAAAATGCGCTTGAAGTCGACTACAACTTTTTTCCGTGATTTTATGTGCGAAAAATGTTGCACCTTTATAATATTCACTTAAAATAAAAGATTATAAATGATATGGATTAGATATTTATTAGAATATTATTTTATTTTTTTAATATTCTAATCTACTTTTATAGATCATTGACTATATTACAATATTATTAGTAATTAAATATACTCATATTATACATCAAATTCTTTATACGCATAATTCATTCAGAAAAATATCGGCAGAAGCGGGATGCGAACCGCGGGCCTTGGAACCAATTTGCCCAGGTCTTTATATACCGCTTAGCCACCTCGGCTATTTCTTTGCCTGAGCTGACACGCATTAGAACTTGTATTTATACCATCATTATCATCGTATGACGATAGATATCTCTATATTATATATTCAGAGTATTTATATTATTATTTTTTATTATTCAATCAGTCAACATTTATTCACAGGCAAATTGGTTCCAATGCCCGCGGTTCGCATCCCGCTTCTGCTGATATTTTTCTGAATTAATTGATGCGTATAAAGAATTTGATGTATAATATATGTATATTTAATTACTGATTATAAATTAATTCCCGCAGGATATCATCATGTACGTTCTAAGAGTAATATATATTTATTATGAACCATGTACAAGAATTTCAATTCAATGATTCAACGGTGTTTTTAATACAAATTATAAGGCATTAAAAACATTTACTCAATTTCATAAAGCATCAATAATGAGAGATGCAATGAGAACACTGATTATCATTTTCTAATTATTCTACGTCTGCTCCCTCTACTGGAGCATATGGACATCACGAGCCGCCACTATAAAGCTCTGTCTGCCGCCTTGATCCAGGCCTCATCCCATGTCAGCTTCACCTCCCGTAGCTCCGCCGAGTTTTTTCTGTATTTAGTTCGGGGGCTTGAATAAAAGGCAGCCATTGTTAATATTCTCCTGCGGCATCCTTTACACATGTCCCAACCAGGTCCACTTTCACCTACTTTTTTAACGCACTGTAGTATGGAAGGCTGAGGAAACTCGGTAATTATTAATAAAATAATTATTCAACGACATGTAGCTTTGGGTGAAACCAAAATTAAAACCTCAAACTTTTCATTATCAGTATAACATATAAAGTTATAACTTATAAATGTGTAATATTTATAATTTTAGCCTAAGAACGATATATCATTAAATATTGACTTATTAATGGAGTTCTGTTCCAATTTAAATATATATATAATCGTGTTGGAAACAACAGGGTCAGATCCTGTTTACCCAGAAGTGGGCGACGTCGGTGGCGTTACTCCCGGGCATCATCAGGTCTTCCTGGGTGCAGCTACTCGGACACAGCGCACACTCCAGAAGGTGTGACAGGGTCTGCTCCGCGCCGCAGTCATATGAAAAACTAAAATAAAATATCAAATAAAAAAACTATACATCTCCGTAAAGTTATCATAAAGTACGAGTATAAGTATATATGAATATGGAATTTGTCTAGTAGAGTAACATTATGGAATACTTCGACTATACTTAATAATGTTTGTCTGCAATCTACAGAAGAAGTTTCATAGTTGGTCGGAGTAAGACAATAGTGAAAACATCGCATTAAACTCACACAATCTGAGAAAATATAAGTGACTGGATTATTAAGGCGCGCTGAAATCTCACAGAATAAACACGTCATCATATTTAGTATTGTTTAAGAATATCAACATTAGTGCGTACACTTAATCTAATAGAAAATTACTAAGAGAAAGATCGTGCCTAATTGATTACGATAATAATTTTAGTAGAGTTTAAGAATATTTAAAAATCACAACACGTTTTAATTAATATTCACTTTCAATTCACTATTTGCTGAACTAGTTTTAATTACTGTAATAGAAATATTGTGTGAATTATGTACTTCTAGTAATTCATGTATAAGCTAAATTCTCTAATGCTCGTCGAATGATTATTAGTTGCCATGTTCCTATTATCACAAAAGTTTGAATTGAATTATATAAAGTCCATATATAATTTGTATTGAGTAAAGGATTATGTTGGATAATTATAAACAGAGTTATTTAGAAGCTGAAAAGCAGTGGTTTTATTATAACATATAAAATATGTTGGATTATCTCGGTTATATTGGTTTCATTTGGCTTCTAAATGGCCTACCAGCACACCTCGATCCTTTTCTTACATCGTTTTCCTCTTTTGTCGATGCTATTGTTCTCCTAGATCTCTGTGATCTTTGACAGGTGTCATCTTCTTCTTCTTTTATGTTCTTTTAATTTTTATTATTTTTGTATGTATTGTATGTTTATGTTAACTCTATGTTTCTTATTATTTGTACCTGGGAACTGCGGTTCTATGAAATAAATAAATAAATATTCCATTTTCAAAATACAAGTATTTCCTACTTATTTAAGAACTGCAAAGTAGAATACTACATTTTATCTTTTAATATATGTATTTTAAATATCCTATTTTAATTCAAATACAATAATTACGAATTATTTTTCATACATCTAAAAATTACAAAAGGGGGTTCGCTTACGCAATTCTTCTTGGCAAACAAAAAAATATTCACTTGCGTACAGCATTGATGATTAATATCTCGCGATGCACCGTACATTAATATGATTTAATGTTCAATATGCTAATTTTCTTACCCTGAAGAGGGCGGCTTGGGTGGAAGGCCATGGGGAGCCTTCCTTGCCCGGCCGCTGACTCCCATACCTCCCAGCAGGAACTCAGTCATCCGTGACAATCACTGATAACAGCCTCTGCTCGCCTCGCAGCCTGTGGAGTAGGTCTACAATCTACATCCAGTGTGTCTGTCGGCAGCTTCTGTGGCGTAGGCATCAGCTGCCTTCTGGACATGCCACGTCGCGCACCTATATCATACACCTGTAACAGTTGATGATACATGCGAACTCAGGGATAGTAAAATCGACATATCAATAAGCACACAATTATTATAAAAATCCTGATACTAATAAATCATTATTCACCCATTCACCATGTTGTATTTGATAGTAAAATACCAAACAATGTTTATTGTAATGAGGATCCAATCCTGATTAACTTTATGAAATGAAATATGATATCTCAAGTAGGCAATATTACCTTGATGTATCTTATAACTTTAGGATTTTCATTACACTTTTTTGAAATTAAAGTTTTGTACTTAATCTATTGCTGAAATGTCAAGTATTCTTTCATCAGTTATCACTAGATATTACTCTTATTTAGTGATATTCTTAGGATAATAGTTTATTTGGCTATATTCTTGGGAGATGTTTTTGTTGAACTTCCTCGCACCTTCCCATATCTAGGTGGATTCTTCATGGAGTTGGAAACTCGACATTTTAATTATTTTTTTGTCATTCTTTTAAATATCAGTGTTCATATTACTTGGGATTCGTACCTTGGACACTATCACTGAGCAATAGAGAATTGACAGTAATGTTGATACAGGTATTATAGCTTATTACATTACAACTTTTTATGGGGGCATACTTTCCAGAAAACCGTAATCTACAGTCTACATTACCACTAATAAAACACAATTTCACACTTCTTGTGATTACATGCAATACAATGATAAATTAATTTAATTTGATTGAAAATTATAAGAAATACTATGTTTCATAGCATTCACGGTTGGGTGAAGTCAAAAATATTCTAATTACACAATTATAAAGATATCTGTGTTTGAATGGGCAAACATTATATCGCGGTGCATTACGTAAAATATAGCGTAAATTCGGTACTCTCGGCTTGTTCGGAAGCGCGATAAGTTGTAAATCTTGCTCGGAATGATATTGCTTGTATTCCGAGAGAAGCATATCGCGGTCGGGCGTCTTGGCTAGCGACCGAACCGCGTTCAAGAATATGCCCGGCCGGGGCGGCGGAGTTCGCCAGCGTTCCCAGGGCATGGACGCCTGGCGAACGCTGATCGCGGTTCTCGGTCGCACTCGCAATATGCTTGGGAATAAAATTGGAGATGTGCTTTGCATATGAAACTCATAACGGGCGGGTGGGGGATGGGAAACGAAAAAAAAAGTGAAATTATGGAAAATAAATATATTCTTATTCATAGGTGGCGAAAAAAATATATATTGTAGAATTTTCTAGCTACATACACGTTATATTAAGTAATTGCATATGTATCCTATCGGCATCCAGACTATTGACAGAAATCCATTTGATTAAAGTATTTGACCGAAGGAACATTTGTCCGAAAGGGCTGTGGCCGAATCGACAGCTGACCGAAATGGCTTTTGATAATATGCGTTTTATTTTCAATTTTTAAAATCAAATATCATAACTTCTTTGAATTTGGCTAAATGTCATTATCAAATATCTAGAAAGCTTACTGCCGAAATAATAGTATTTTTGATAGTAAATACACAATGCAGTCGTTATTTTTAACAACTTTATGATATTTTGTAATCCAACTCATAAATGTGTCCACCATAAGACGCAAAGTCATATGCACCGAAGAAATGCGTAAGTCAATTAACCAACCGTCCCACTGCTTGTATAATCAGATACGCCCAACACCTAGACTGAAGTCGCGAAGTAGCTTTCTGAGATTTCATTACTCCAAAAGAAGGCCTCCTAACTGGCAAGAATATTGATTGGCGGACCTGGAAATCCCTGAACAGATTAAAAACCGGAGGTGGTAGAAGAAAGGACAACCTCGAGCGGTGGGGAATGCTTCGGCAGAGAGTCATTATTGTGCGACTGTGGAGATCTGCATACCGTTTACACCTAAGATCTTTCGCCATGTGCCCAACAAGCTGCACACCTCAAGAACTAATGCCAGGCAACACACGATCGTTCGTTGTATCGTATCGATGTTAATTAAAATATTATTAAAAAATAGTTCGATTAAATAATGTCACAAAAAAATACGCGCCGCCCTTGAAACCGCGAAGAAAAAGAAATGAAACGGACTATAATTACTGCCACAAAAATAAATTAATTCGAAAAAAAAAATGTCTTTCTGGTACGGAAAGTTAACAGCTTCCTTTTGTACTTAAAATGCGAAGAAATATTTTCTTTTATAACGACCGTTACTTCCTATGGGAGTAGGGTACTCCCATTATTATTTTATAGAGATAATAATTGTGGTTTGAATATGTTACGTTAGTAAAAAATAACGTCTTTAAGAGATTACTTAAATCTAACGTTTTAATTTTTCTACCGAATTAAAAGCATTCTCTTTTACTTTTACCAATGCAAGGCGCGAAGGTTTTTCTGGAACATTTCTTAGAAAATATTTTTAGAAAATAGCGTTATTATCCATAAATTTATGACAAATAAAGTATTAATTCTTATTTGATATCCGCTCTCTAGCTTACATGGTTGATACAAATTTGTGTTATAAGGTTTCCACAGGCTCCGACTCGTCTTATCTGTAGACCAAATAAATTTATTGTATATTTTCCAACGGCCTTCTAAGACAGCGGAAGAGGCCAAATGCTTGAAGAAAAGGTAACTGCAGTTTATGATTTCTTGCAGCATTCAGTACATGTCGTAGCCAGGTCCAACTTTATTGACTTACTGTAGGATAGAAAGCAACAATGTCCACATCCTAAGCTCATCGGTCCTTACAAAGTAAAACTTCTTATACGCAGTATAAGGCTTGTATTTAAATTACAAGATTTGCAACCGAATCAAATAATTGATACTTTAAATGCGCCATATAGGCGGCACTTTATTTTAATCGAGTATAGCTGTGGACTATCTCTGCATGCCACCGCTCTGAACGACTTCTCTAACTTCTGACTCTATTCAATAATCTGATCCTTTTTTATCGTATTCATTATATCTTTACAAATACTTCAAAATAATATTCTGATTCAAATTTATCGTAAGTAGGTAATTACGAGTATTTTAACCTTTCTTTACTCAGTAGTTGAACTTCATAGAATCCGTGGAGTTTGTTTCTTGTACGTATTTAAATAAAAAGATAAAATATCCTTTTATTGAAACATTAAAGTACTCACCTCGTACACAGCACAAAAGTCGCAATAATTATTACATTTATCATATTCTCAAACGGAAAAAAAATTGCAAGTTACTGAATACTCCTTGAAAAGGATGGAGAACTTTTGTGCGGGTTACTTTTGTAGGTTTTATAACAAGAAACGGACAAAAGCAAACCTTATTCTTTTGTTCGGTTAGTTACTCTCGCCCGAGTACGTACACTTCCTGGTCTCCAACTTCTCCTTGTTTTTCCCATTAAAAATCCGAAAAGAGGAAAGTTTTCCTTTTTCACCTGAACGTATCTGGGCATTGTTTCGCAATATTTATATTTGACTTCCTGCAGTGTAAGGGCACGTTTTTTATTACGATTTCCTGCTGCACATTTCTGTTTGCTTCAACGAATAACGTTAAATGTATTTAAAAAATGGGAGGTATGCATTGTTAAGTTATTTACTACGAACGCAATAATTCATGAAAGCCTTTGTTAATACGTGTTCAAATAATCTCCAACTTATTGTATTCAAATATCGTTGTATGTTTATTTATTATAATACTACTCATCAACAGCGAGCCCCTTATAACCAGATGAGTCGTGAGTAGACAATTGCCGTTGGCAGATCATGATTAAAAAAATATATACTATAAAACTAACAGTTCGTATCTTAAATGACATACTAGTCCTAAATCACAAGCAGCTTTGCTATTTATCCTCCTGTGATGATTGGACCTTAATATTATGTTAAAAATCACTGATTACAGAAATCTGGACTATTGCATGGCATCATTCGTATGTAATATGTAAAGTTTCTTAGGCGATTAGATAGATCAACTAAACTTTTACCTGTATTGACCTATATGCCTGTTATAATATTGAGTTGGTCAAGAAGTGAAAGTGCACCTGTAAGGGTCACATATTTCGGATGCCGTAGAAGAGCATAAACTACAGCTTTTCTTTTCTTCAAGCCCTCGGGCTCGCGCCGTCTTGGAGAACTAACATATAGAATATACACAGCATAACTTACATACGATGAGACAAAGACCATGGCGTCCTATGCTCCATTATATATATAATCGTGTCGGAAATAACAGGCTTAGATCTTGTCTGCCCAGAAGTGGGTGACGTCTATGGCGTTACTCCCGGTCATCCTGGGTGCAGCTAATCAGACACAGCGCACACTCCAGAAGGTGTGACATGGTCTGATCCACGTCACAGTCACATTCAGTCGGTCCGCTGTAAAACTGCCAGGCTTTAATTTCTGTCCCCGTCTTGCATACTCCGGTCCAAAGTCTGTAAAGGTCCCCCATTTAGTGGAGCAGACGTGGTGATGAATATTTATTTATGTGTCACATGTAATTTTAAAATAATATTTACGATTGTAAAAACGTTAACAAACGTAAGTGATTAAAGTTTCCAATTTTATATATTTTTTTCAATTTATTATGACGTATGTTTGAATTGAGTATTGAACATGAATATTAAATGTAAATAAACTGACTAGTGCATGAAATATTTTAATTTGTAACGCACACTTCACTTTATTTAAATAAAAAATATATACAACGAAAACATTACGAAAGCAGAAATCACAATCGAATGAAACGTTCGCGGTGCAAGTGCATGGGGCGTTAATGTGACAGATGGGCCAAAAGCTTTGCTCCTAATTCAGAGCTTGGGGAAGCTCTCATCAGCGAAGCTTTGACCATAGTGTATGCTGGTTTGGTTCGCCAACTAAATATAGAAGTGTACTATTATACCGAGGGGTATGAACATGATGGACTGGTTGAAAATTAAGTAAAGTTCTCGACTTATATTTTGACCTCTTTGGTTCGACTTCCAATGAGGGTTTAAGATTTTTATTGAGAAGTCATAAGACTTTCTAGTAGACACTGTGTCGCTTAATCAAGATGTGTTAATTTTATTTTGTAATAATTTTTAATAACGATGTTTAATCTTTAAAGCGTTTTCGCAAACTGCTTTTCTCTTCGTTATACCTCGTAATCAATGATGGAAGATAATAGAGACACTTAAAAAAAATATCACGTGCTTGAAACGCTGAACTGGAAATCTTACTTACTTAGATTTCAGCATTCACGCATTGGCGTTAATATGTGTATCAGAACTCACTACAATTGGTGGCATCCGTGAGATGACTTTCGTGAGGACATCGTTTGAGGAATATATATTATAACATTTTTGGTTTATAAAAATATTTAAGAATCATTAAGTGAAATTTCATCACTAGTTTCATCATAGAAGTTAAGAACGCGGAATGTATTTGAATGGTGACTGATTAAGTACAATGTCGCTGGTTTGTATGAGACACCCGATAGAGTTAAATGGTCTAAGCTTCGGGATCATTTAGCTAATCATCCTATTGTTGAAAAGGCTGATTAAAAAATGCATAAATATACCTTGGATACCAGCAACAGCCTTCTTTTCGAGCCCATGGGTTCGAGACCCAGGTGTGGTTTCGAGTGCTGAGATGTTTTGCTACGTGTCGTAGATAATTTTAGACATAACTGTGTGGTTACGAGTATATAGCAGTTATATATACTCGCTATGGGACGTTTATGAAAAAAAAAGTAAATATAATGAATTTATTTGAATCATTTTTTAATATTTGTAGCAAGGCCCGTGAATAACATTTAAGCACTCTACCACTAAGCCATACTCATCAGTTAAATGTAATACAGGTTTTTTGTAACCCTGATGCCATACTGCTGTACTCCATCTCTTTGACATAACCATTGTACTGAATCTGAGCGAGTTCGAATGCATTTATTGTCGTATGAAATATGCCATTTATATCAAAAGAATGGATTGAATTATGGAATTGTGATACCCACTTGCACGTATGTCGAAAAATATGTGTTGTTTATGCAGGAGTGTTTTTATAAAAATAATATTAAGTATATTTGGACACAAAACTGCCAGAGAATATCAAGATTTAGGTATTTTTATATATGTTCTAGTTTTATATTTTATTTAATAAAAATAATTAAAAATATAATATTTATGTATTAGTTTTTGTACCCTAATAAATGTCAGTAGTATTTTGTTATCATTTAAAATAAAAATAAAGAATGTAGCTATAAGTTATAAAAACATTAATGATAAGTTGTTAAATATAGCTCTATGTTTCAATGAAGTAATATAATATTTTTTATTTTGTGTAAATATTGCATAAGCTAAATTTTAAAAATAACAATGAGCATAATTTTGTAAAAAAAAAAACTGCCGATTCTTAAATCATTTTTTATTTGAACAGTTGTTCTAAAATGCAATATTGCTTTCGTTAAACAAAAATATGGTAATCAAGATCGCAAAAAATACGTTTAAAAAAATCTGATGACGTCATTATTGAAGCCGTTGAGAGTGGTGGTGCTCCCTCTGCGGTGCAGCGTCTGATGCCGAGGGTCGTGGGTTCGAGTCCAGCAATACAAATCGTATTTGGGCCTGATTAAAAGCGGCGCATAGGAGACCATATGGGACAGAACCCGTGAGCGTTTAGCGGAACCTGCGTATGAACTGTGGTGACTCGTGGTGACTAGATAACTACATTGTTCTGAGCTACATGTCTAACATGAACTAGAGACAAATCTCTCGCCAACAATGCCATAGGTTGTGGTTCAATCGCTGATGAAGTTTAAAAATGTCATTATCAGTATTTCATATCCGCTTCCTAACTGGAGCATATGGTTGTCATACATACTGCTATCATAAATGTCTCTCGTCGTGGTGACACTCCTCATAACTAATTTACAAGTTATGTAGTGTTTATACATCAACAATTTAATATATATTGTATTTATCCGGTACTTAACATTTAGTTTATTTCAGAATAAAACTTGTCGCATCTATTAATCAAAGTAGATTGTAGAAAAAAGTCATCCTTTAAACTCATTGTTGTACTCATGCACAATAAGTCACTTCAAATATGTACAATGCGTGAATGCCAAAATATAATTAATGGCATTAGCAGATCAAGAATTTACATAGAAAATAAGTTAAGAGCCTTAAACGAGTATAATTCATAAAAATATTTCTTTATTACGTTATTCTGTATTCTGGTGTAAACACACACTCGTTATAAGAAGCATGTGAAATTTGAAAAAAAAATCTTTTAAGTGTATTAAAAAATAAATAATTAATTCATTCGCCACCCATGTGTAATAGAACTACTAACCAGAACACCCTTCATCCCCCCTATTTTATTTAACAAACCCTTACAAAAATCTACTTCTCACCCATACAAACACGGCAATAAAAGTTTAGGAATCACTACAAAAGCTTAGCCCGAATTCAGCAGGACGCGTGTGTTGATCACGAGGAGGAATTTATAAACGCGGAATATTTCTCTTCATTGCAGTTTTGTTTGTATTAGAGGTTTTATTAAATTCAGTGTCCCAGTAAGTTAAGTATCTGCTCGGCTAAGTGAGGACCAAATCCACTCATGGCATTTTGCATTCGTTTAATGTACACGATGATTACAAATAATATAACTTTTTATGAAAGTCACCAAAAAAACATTGTACTTATTTATTAACGTATAAGCTGATGGAAGATCTTCTACAGAAGAAATATTTTAGTTACAATAGTAAAGATAAAACTAGAACATATCATTTAATACATGACCCGTGATTATACACGTGAACATAATTTAAGGTACTTTTTACGACTATTTAACATAAAGTGAATTTAAATGATTTTTTAGAGGTTTTAATAATAATAGATTAAAATGATGTGATAAAATAAAGACCTACTAACCTGTACAGTACATTTGAACATGTAACAATCAAGTCAGCCTTTTGAGGCATGTTTTTTATTTCATATTTGCTTTAATTATGGTTTTTATCTTTTACAAGCCATTGTAATAACTATTTTAGTTTCAAGTCATTGAAATACACTCTATTTAGAGAACATTAAAAAAATGTTACGTCTTTCAACGAAAATTTATTCCTAAGTATAAAATTACCACTTCTAAACAAAATTATGATTACTCGTATCCTAGCATTCACTTTGAGATTATTTCAAATATAAAAATATAAGAATTACTGTCATTTTTACAAATACTCAATTCTTTTGTGCACTCTGCGCAATTAATCAGTTTTTTATTTACTTGTTAATAATAGCTAAAGTGAAAAAGAAATGTAAACATGTTTTATGATAATTACATACTCTTACTTTTCTGACAATACAGACCGTTAAGACCGAAGGCTTACCGCACAATTATTCTCTAAGTAATCTTCTCCCGAGCTGCGTGTTCCCAACCTTTTCCCATACTCAATATTCCAACCGTTTAATTTTACATATTTTTTGTCATAGGAAATAATTAGTTGATTACTTCTTTGCGATTACCCGTCATGCAGTCTCTGAGTGTATGAGGCTGCCCCATTTCCATGTTGCAGTGTATAATGGCCCTGCCCCGGCCGGAGGTGCATATGGCGAATAAATGACTATTGTATGGTCCCAGCGGGATGCGCGAGTTGCGTGCGCAGCTAATATGACCCGCTGCAACATGAGGCTGGAGGACGAACCTGCCAATACAGGACCCTCACATCTAGATAAATTACAGCAAGTGCTGTTTGCTGTCGAAGGATTCCTAGTTTTGAGTCAAATAGCAGTATTAAACATATAAATATTTCGTATCTTGTTTTAACTTGGATCATACTGAGTACTGCATAACCACTTGCTTGAAGATCGCAGTTTCACACTTAATAAAAAAATCATCAGTTTCAATGTGTATAAGCATACTGACGTGTAAATACATTTTTGAATTATAGTATTAATCATCATCATCATTTCCATGTCCTCCTTAACTTTAGTATTATAGAAGTAGTTTACTGAGCTAGTGGCGACAATAAGTTGTGACCATATGCTTCAGATATGGAACGGATATGGGAAAAATAGACATAGCTTACTGAGATATTCAGTTTGAAGTGGTATCCATTGAATGTAAATTATTTATATAATTTATGGGAATAGTAAAGTTTTTTTTCTAATTATTATCTTCTTTGTCCTTTATATCAAAAAAGCGTAGTTTTCATATTTTTTAGTTTTCTGTAGACTTCCTTCGTTTATTTATTACTTGAACCTTTTTTTTAGAATAATTAAAATCTATAAAAATGTATTGAATATAATACAAGTATGTCAACAAACTTAACACATTAGGTCACTCGGTATTTTAAGGTAGAAAATAATAATCGATAAATTTATTTCTTTCATAATTATATTAAATAACTAAATATGCGAAAAATATTTAATTATACGAAAATATTGATAAAATCCACTTTGCTTCAGATTGATCCAAGCACACATGGGCAGGTCGCCACCCCCAGTAAATATGCCATACGAGTAGACCCCATTCCACTTGCAGAACTATCGGGGCCTTTGTTCCTAACAATACCACTTGCGCATATGCTGCTCTCTGGTGGATCAGCTCCAATAAAGTGTATTTTGAGGCCAGTCCACCTAAAGTCTCCCTCGACAACCTGCTGCAAACGAGAGTCAATACTCAACATGTTTACAATCGAATTTCACGCATATTATTGTGCAAGATATTATTTTTGTACATGCATATTACCTATATTGAATAATAATATGATTCTAATGATTGATTACAAAAATTATATTGATTTTTTTGTGTTGAGCTGAAGACAAAAAATTTCAAGCCTCGATGGGTCGGACAGATTATCGTTCTCCTGAAAGCTTCTGAATACCCAACTTTCAATTATGCCTCAGATTATACGAGTTTTTTTGTCAATCCCTTGAGTTTTCGCCTTAGAAACCAAAATCACGCAAAGTATGTGCAGGGTACTAACAGAAATAGCGAAATTTTTCTCTAGCTATAGTGCAAATACGAGTATAATATTAGTAAAATAATGAAATAAATATATGTATAATAATAAATATACGTCTATTTTTCTTCACCTAAATCTGTAGACTGTTCAAGAATGCTTTTTGATTTTAAGAGAATAAGGTCATGTAGATGGATAGTTTGTGCAAAAAGCTGAGTTAGATTGTACGAATCTGCTTCACCTTGTTTGCAGATAAAGAAGAAGAAAGACGAAGAAAATACCAATTTTGATACAGATAGTTTGAACAAAAAGCTGAGTTAAATAGTACCAATCTGCTCCATCTGGATTGCAGATATATAAGAAAAAAGATGAAGATAATATTATTTTTTATAAGCCCATCTCTTTTTGGCTCTTCTTATTCCGAAAAGTACACAAGTATTGTTTGATTTTCATCAAGATAATGGCATAACTAATGTAAAATAAACAGTAGAGCGGTATTCAAATCTGTAGATTATTATGTTGTCTTATATAAAAATGTAGTTTTTTCACTTTTTATACAATATATATCAACTCAAAGAATTGATATAGTAACTGAAAACCCACCCTTCAATTATGTAAAGTACAAATCATATCTTATGTTGATCTTTGTAAAGATTATGTGGTTTTAAATTTTTTTAAATTATTTTTAAAATTACAAAAAACACCAATTATACATTTGTGATTAAACTGTGATATTAAATAAGCAATAATACTAGATGTAAAGGTTTCAAACTAGCCCCGTTTCTGACAATCAGCTGAAGTTAACCGCAGCAACAGAAAGGTGCCATATGTGGTGCAGTTTGCTGACTGGGGTGCAGATCATCCCGGCCCTTGCTGGAGCTTTCAATGAAAAGTTTTCAAATGCCCACAGCGCCAATACAAAACGCATTGGACAATGCTCTCGTGAATATTGCGAAAGTGCAGCAGTTCAATTGCATAGTAACGGTGCTCTGTGACTTAGTTTGGATGCACAAATTCACATTGTAGAGTATAAAGTTACATTTATAACAAAATGTATTTTAAGTAACTAAATATACACATACTATGACGCAACAAATTCTTTTTATACGCATCAATTCGTTCAGAAAAAATATCGGCAGAGGCGGGATGCGAACAGTGAACCTTGGAACCAACCATTTGTTCAAGTTCATTACCCTTGACCACACGACCATCGACTGCCCGAATCGATGCGTCGAAAATCTTACATTTATAACATTGTTACCAATGTTACCATCGTATAACGATAGATGTCTATATAGTATATATTCAGAGTGTGTATATTATTATTTTTTATTATTCAATCAGTCAGTATTTATTCACAGTATCTGTTTATCTCTTGAGAGAATTTTAAAGATAATACATCACATTAAGTTACGTTTCAAGTTAATACAAGACTACATCTACTACACGTTGACGTAGAAGGTTAAGAATGTAGTGAAAAGAACAGTGTAAAACTAGTATTCGAATTAATCTCAAACATTTAAACACTATAGTAAAGAAAACGTACTGCTTTCCATATTAATTTTAAAATATAATACACGGTAAAATATATAATATTCGCATGTATGAAAACTGACAATTTCAATAATGATGGTTGAGAGACTACTAATATTGCTAGCACAATAAAAAATGCATTTTTTATGTAAGTAAATATAGGAGAAGACCGACAGACGGTGATAGTGATTCTGAAGTGTGCATCTGTGCAATTCTATGACGCTTACCATACTGCATATGGCCTGGTGCTGCTTGTGGAGTGTTGATCCGCCAACGTCATCGACTTGTTTAGATTATTTTAAAATTAAAAGATTTTAAATTATTCCGAAATGATAACTTTAGTCATTTAAGACGTTTAACGCCAACATAGTGTTTTTAATGCATTCGATTCAGAGGCGCCATATAGGTCACATTCAATGTTAAAATTCCATTGAAATGTAACCGCTGGCGTACAGGGACTGTTTGTTCGAAGAAAAAAAACGTTGTTCACCGGTAACCTACAGGGCGCCCTTTTCAACAACAGCGTAGGTCACCGGTGACCTATGTGGCGTGGAACATGTTAATGTGTACCTGCATTCCACCTTTAACTTAAGTTTCAATATTTTTTAGCCTTACCTATTTTTTTAAATTTAAGTAAATAAAATAAGTATTTTAATCTATTTTATATTGTGAAGCGATGCTTACACCTAAGAAATTATCATTAAATATGAAAGTAGTATAATAGCTAATGATCAATTTAATGATAACAAACTAATAAAAATATACACTTTTCTGTTTAGTTGATATGTTTTATACCATACTGACAAGTACTCGTTTAGATTTGCGCCATATAATTTTTTCCACCATATGGTATTCCGCCCCACAGCCTGTACCTTGTAGTAGAGCGTCTCTCTGCTCGTAGGTTCAGGGCTCATTGTCGATGATCAAAGCAGCACATATGGGATGTGTTAAGCTCATTTTCATGAACATGAATGTTCAATTAAATGGGATTTGTTCGAAACATAAGGGTGTTACTTAAGAATCGCTTTGAATATTAACATTGAATTACTTATTTTTACATAGCCATTTTTCGTAATAGCCGAATAACTGTATTGAATAATAATTAAATTTCTCTTAAGCAATGACATGCATAAGTTTTAACTAAATATTCCCCAAACTCAAACAGTATAAACATACATATTTTTTTTTCAGATTTAATACATATCGGATATTCTTTGTATAAAAGTATTAAACCAAAGCATTCATCACAATTTTGATTAAATTATAATATAGAGCAAATAAATACATTATAAATGCGGTTCTCCTTAAATCACCTAAAAATAAACTCTTATTGAGTGTGGACTAAAATTTGGATGGGTTACCGCATGTTGCTAACCGCGTGTCACTGATCGGAGCGTTATAGCGAGATACCCTTTGCTTCTTTTTATTCTACATATTTTAGATCTTTGAATTGGTTTTCCCACCATTATATTATAAGATAAGAAACTTTGAACTCTCGTGTCATTTTTTAACATTTTCTATGCCAAGCGGTTTTCGTATGGGGAGACCCCAAGGGCCATCATTTTTTTTGAAAAATCAAAAGCTATTTTTAAAATCGATGTATTATCAATAATTCTTGACAATACGTGCTAATTATTTCAACATGGCAGCAAAAGATGTCACTGTAAGCTCAAAGTATTTAATTATTAAATATAGTCAAAATTGATTAGATATTAAGTCTTAAAGTGGAGCGTCTTTAGACGCGATTTTTGTATGGGCGGCCTCCCGATCACGGAATTGTAGAGCGCTTGTGGCATAGAAGCTGTTAAAGTCTCTCCCTAAAAGTCTTCTTCCATCGGGACTCCTTAAGTAAAGATAAAACAGAAAGCCTATATATAAGCCTATATACCTTTCAATATGTTTGTTTTGCTAATACCTTTTTATCGCCTGAAGAAATAAGCACATGAGAATTGATCGTAAAGTCAGGATCGAAGAGTGTGCAAGATCATATCTTGTATGTTTATAATTAGAGTATATATTTCTGATCGAGATTTTGTGGCAACTACAGATCACGACAGCATCAGTCTCGACGCGTCAAGATCAGCGCCTCGGAGACAGGCGAGCAGGTCCATGACTGATCGCTTTCCGGGAGGCTGGATTCCAAAGTGCACATGTGGAAAGTTAGATTAGCCTGTTCTTGTTCAGGGCCAAGGGGTAAAGCCAAGATATCAAGGTACCTGACTGTTATGTTGGAATTCACCAGTTCGACTCTCAAAGTATAATCATATATAGTTTTATTTTAAAAAAGGCTTTTATAATTATCATTTGAATCGCTAAGCCTTTTTGGTCGTTTTTTTTATAAATGATTTGACTTTCAAAAAAAGGTCTATTACATTTTACAGCACATAAATATATTAGTCGTTTTCAATAGTTTTGGTCTCAAATTATATGTATAACTTATTCACAAATTTATTGATCTTATATTGAACACAACAACAGTAGAATATAACAGATATATCGGGCTCGATAATTCGTGAAAGCATTATAAACGTTATCAATGAAGACCTTATTAACCTCTTCGTCATTGATAATTAGGTTAATAATAAAAAGCTCTTTATTAATTAAGCTCTCACCTTTTCGATTTTGCTGCCCATTAGATTCAAATGGTAAATGATTTCACAAATAATATCTTTCGATCGCCGTCTAGTGGTATTCTTCAGAATGCATTTTTAAAAAAGGGTGATTTTTGGGAGAGTGGGAGAGACTGCCCAGGGTGACGGACGAGCTCTCGCAGCTTCCAGGGGAGAGGATTCTTACGTTTTCATCGAATAAAAGTACCGTTAAGGTGAAATAACTTACAATATTTAAGAACATTATTTATTGTGACAAGTGTTAAGAATTTTTTCTCGTAGCGGATTAATTAGCCTACCTACTCTTAAGTATTGAGGATCTGTTTTTTAAATTATGGTGACCGGTTAAACTTGTGACATAAACCGACTTTTCTTCCAATCTCGATTAACTATCGTGCTGAAGTATCAATGACTATATAATTTATAAAAGATAATAAGTATAAAGAACCTTGGAGTAATATTTGTTCACAGGCTGTCGAATACTAGCATATTGTCAAAATAGCAACCTTCAGTTTCTTCGAAAACATTGGGTATAATCGACTGTCCTCCAATAAGAAGAGAATAAAAAAAACTTGAAGAACAAAGATCTCTAAGTAAAATTTTATCCAATCAAGTTGTTCTTATAATAATTAGAAGAAGACCAACATCGAGAACACCACTCATTAGACATATGTATAAAAATGAACAAAGCGTTGACGGATCCTCCACTTATAATCAACCATCTTTAAACAATATGCTTATACAATTCACAATTCAGATTTCTCCACCATCGTTTTTATGTATTGTCTTTATGTGTACACACAAAAATAAAACCTGTTGAGTTTTTGTCTCTTATTGGAGAAAAACAATTCAAAGACTTCACGATTATAGTAATGCGAGTCCAATTCAAAAGTCCAGAACGGTCAGAGTCTCCCAAAGTAATTTATTGTTCCTTTGCGCCCCGAGAGAAGATCGTCAGTAATTACATCGGCAAGTGTCACTATTCGATTAACCTCCTTCTTCTTGTTTTCCCAGAGGACCGATCCGTCTGCAGAACATTCCGACAGATCCATCAGACAGACACGTAACAAGCTTATTTAACTTCGTTTCTCACCATACATGTGTACTTTGTTTCTCAGTCAATTTTTGTCTCACTATACGTGTTCACTTGATTTTTCACTACATATATAGGTTGACGAGAAGTTTTAATTTTTTTTATAACAGTAATAATATTGTTACTCAGGAGAAAATTTCAAAATATTAATAATAACTTTTCCATACACAATTAACTAAAAGTCAATAGATAAGAAGCCGCCATTATCATCTTGAAGCAGTTCATGAGTTAAAAATTATTTTAATAATATCATAAACTTTTGTATTTTTTTTTAATTTGTAAATAAAATATTTAACAGCTGGATAATTAATCAGTTAAAAATTATCATACTAAGCAAATTACAGTTAATAAAAATCTTTTCATACCAAGTAAAACAGAAAGTTTTGATATTATGGTGTTGATTTGTGATATTTTTCGCGATATATAAATTTAATCAGTTACTTGTTCAATATCATATATTTTATTTTATTGAAATACATTTAATGTCATCAGTGTAACTAAATACACAAGGGCATGTGCCAAAGATTCTTTTTTCAAAAAAAACGATAACTATAGATTTGTAAAGAAGTTAGGGTATACTTTATAAGTACTTTCATTTTGGATAGTGTTGTAAAATCAGATTAATGAATACATAAAGAACGAAAAAAGAAAACACTTAAAAGCTTTTTACGCCTCACTACCTTTTGTTAAGTCACTTCTTTTAAAATGTGTTTCTGTAAAGTTACCTTTTAAGAAAAACAAGATACATTGAATTATACTCGTACAATAGTAAGAGAAACATTTAACATTAAATAATTTGACGCTTATGATCAAATTGTTTAAATTTTTACAGGAATAGTTTTTTTTTTTGTAACAAACAATACACCTTTATTTTCAAATCATGTACTCGGAGTAATCATATTTTTGAAGATCATTACAATATAAAATATCAAACCGCAAGATATCATTATATCATTTTTCATATCGTATGTGTATTGTTTTATGTTTTATAACGACCTTTGACAAAAATGAGACAGTCTTCTTCTTCTTCGTGTCAGCGACGTCAAATTATTTTTGCCCAGAATCTGACAATATCGATAGCCCGTGTGTTGCCCAGCATTAGGTCTTGAGATGTGCAGCTTGTTGGGCACATGGAGCAGGATCTTAGGTGTGAGACGGTCTGAAGATCTCCACAGTCGCACACTAGTGGCTCTCCCTGCTGAAGAATTCCCTACCGCTCTAGGTTGTCCTTTGTTCTATCAACTCTGGTTCTTAATCTGTTCAGGGATTTCCAGGTCAGCCAGTCAAGGTTCTTGCCGTGCGATACCAGCCAAGGGGTATAGTTTTGAAATGGGTGGTGGCTTGAGGCAGCCTGTGACGACTCTGCATGCATCATTCAGGACAGTATTCACTTGATTACAAAGGGCTGATCGACCTCATACTGGTGCCACATATTCTCCATCTGAGAAACAAATTGCTAAAGCTAAGGTACGAAGAAGGGGTGGTTGGGCTCCATTCAGTATTGGTTGTTTCTTGTTGCAACTTTCTGTTTGGTGTTGTTGCAATGATGCCTGAAAGTGAGAGTGCGATCTGTGAGAGTGAGACAGTTATAGGTATGAACATAAAACATGAAAAGTTATAGACGCAATCTTTCGTGATCTGAATTGCTTAATTGTATTCATAGCTTTCGATTCGAGCTTTTTCTGCATACAGCATAATCCAAATGTCATTAATTTAGAATTTGGCTCTAAACCTATAAAACTACTTCAATATACTGTCTGTTTTTCAGCTCATTCAATCTAATACCTGTTTGAAAATTTCAGTTGACTACATTTAATGTTTTTTTCTTTAATAAAATAAATCTGCTAGCTATTACGTCAGCTTTGTATCATAAAATATTTAATAGAAGCAGCAGCAGTCATCATAATAATCAATTGAATCAGCTTAACAAGGATTAAAAATAAACATAAACAATCCTACTAATCTGTAGCAATGTGAAAAGTCTGATAAAAAATGGTATGTGATCTGTGACGCCTAATAAGTAATAAGCCGGCAGTTGTGGTTTCTCCCTACTGGATAAATGTATAAAGAGCCACGCGCCGGCTATTAGTCGAGCGCACGCCACATTGCTATCGCATTACCGCGGAACTGACGCAACAAAAAGCTGACTAAAGGGATGATTCGAGGAGAATGCATTTTTGATATAACTAGTATCAGTTTTGAAGATTAGGAAAAAGTTTAAATATTTAGAATTTTTCTCGAAATTAATTGGCAGTTTTTTTAAAATATATTTAGGCAAATCTTCGAGTAGCATACCTATGATTTTCGAATATTTTTTATATATATATTGTTTAAATGTGCATATATAAAAAAATTAAACATTTAGTAATGTGGTTCAATTTATTTTGCAGTCATAAAAATTATTATTAATACAAAAATAAAAGATTACAATCGATCAAAATTGAATAATTTGTCAAGCTTTGCTCTATCGTTGTGACTAATCGGCTAAATGGTTGCAGATATCTTCTAGCAGAATCAGGGTGAAGGAATGATGATGAAAGCGTGCTGGGTGCAGAGATATAGAACTGAATATCCTTCTTGATCCCAAATAGACGGGCTATCTAACAAGGGGAAGAATTTTAAATAAAAATATTTAATTATGAAGTCGAATGCAGATTCTTAAAATAAAATGCAATAATAACTTAGATTCTACAAAACCCATATAAAAACATCTCTTTTTCCGTAATTTCTTTCATACTCAGCCTTTAGATACTACAAATAGCTAACACACAGTTGTATCAATTACAATGATCGTTGACTCTTCTCATGTTATGTCTGTACTAGAAGCTCTCCGATTACATATTTTGTATTGTCTACGACTATTCTCCAGAAGGAAAGAACCTATTGCATATTTGGGAAATCGTTTTTTTGACCCAATATAATTTGTACGTTGATTTTGAATCTTTTACCATAGCCAACATTATATTTCCAATAAATGTGCCCTAATAAAAATTGCATTGTATGAATTATGTAATATTGCTTAATATACATTCCCACCTACCTTTGGTCAGTGTAAAGTTTGATAAATAATAAACGTAAAGCATTAAGCTTAATAAACTCTATGGTAAAATAAAAACAGATACTAATATATTACAAATGAGTATGTCCCTTGTAAGAAATGTTATAATGTTTGAAATTTTAGACTGTTTTTTTAATGTTTGTGTTTAATTATAAATGTTTGTGAACAATAAACGTATTTCTAAATTGACCACTTATGTAATTATAATAAGTAATTAATTTTTAAGCATGGCTTAATCAAATTATATAAAGATAATTGAATACTAATGCGATCTGTATTGGCAATAATGATTGGTTATTGTAATTTAATACAAACTTACGCGTTCACAGAAAAAAGCTATCACTTAACTGGATATAAAAGTAATGTATTGTATTGCTCATACCGTTTACAAGTAGAGTTTTCCTTCTGTATTAAATAAAATGATCGGCGAAGTATGGGAGTTACAGCTCTGCTAATAAAAATATTGCCTTCTAAATCATCGCCTCCAAATCGCAATCCATTAGAGAGGATGAGGTGTCAGTGGGAGCGAGAGGGCATCATTATCTCTCTTGCTCTCCCTCTCTGACTCGCCCAGAAGTAATTTCCAATATAAATCAGCTCAACCCCCACTTTATTACAAGGAAAGGAGAAATCTGTATGAAAGTATTATCCGGTATAGAGAGCCTAATAGAATTATTCAAAAATATTTTAGGTACTGAAAAAAAAATGCAAGATTCTATGTTTGGAGGCTTGTATGGTTGCAAAAACAGCTCAGCAATATTTGGTATTTTTGTTGTACAATTTTTGGTGTTAGGCATTTTTATTGTAAAATTAATTTCAAATCTCCAACCATTCTATCGCATTTTTTAAGCTTCTTCAGCGAAAAAAAAATTAAGTTAATAATCTTGTTACATTTATATATTTCTTTCTTCCTATTTCCATGTTTGGTACATGAACATGTATCCAAAATATGATCACAGATAACTGCCACCACAATGTGTCAGCTGCAATAATTTGTGCAATGTCCCAAGACATCTCTGCACCTGGAAGTCCTCAAAGGCAACAGCTTAGGGACTTTGAAAAGACGACACATTACTATCCGAGGCATATTTCAATGATCGGATGATTAATACGACACTTTCGGTGCCTGAACTATATTATTTGGTCCTAAGAGGCGGTTCATCCGAAAATAAATTATTTTCTTAATATATTACTTTGATACGAGTCAATATACGAGAATTAAGATTAGATATTAAGAAATAGTGTTTTAGTTAATGATTATTTCACTAGTGCCATATATTTTTCATCCACAAAATAATATAAATAAAATACGAATATAATATTATTACCAGCGGACACGACACAGGAATGAATATACAATTGATTTACTGTATGCTCACTTTTCACAATTGTTTCTTAGTTAAGATGTGAAGATCGTGATCGAAATAGCACTTCTGTGCGTCCGTCTGCAAGAGTGCAGACGCAAGTAATGACTCCTAACTGATGTCTGCCATTCTGCAGAATCCATTTCCTAACCTAACCATTTCCTTATCCATTCCCACCTAAATATTTCGTGGTTAGCAACGTGTTACCAAAGAAATCAATTCGAAACTCGCTGTAGCATACTAACTTTGCAATTTTATACTTAGGTCTATTTGACATCTAACTGACGCACCTAGAATCACAAGAAGGCCTTCAGCCACTCTCTAACAAGTAGCTTTTTGCGTGCGTCCAACAACGAGTCCCCATCTGGGTCTACAAAAACAGGACGGGACAATGAGGGTTTTCACCAAGCAATCCAAAAATCATATCCCTAAAAGATTATACGATATTAGAGAGCACTGTGAAGCAAAAATTTGTTATATTTTACTCGAAAAATTGATTGACGTAAAATTGTGGTGTCCATATGCTGCACCCAGGCAGCAAATATGGAAGTAGTTTATTTGTAGATAATTGAATTATCAAAGTATATTTTGCTTCCAGTTGTCGTCGGGCTATAGCTAATAAGTACTAGCGCCCAATCTTTTAGGTTTTCGTTTCTCTGGCAGCAAAAAAAGTTATCGGCAGAAGATGGCGGGATCCACTCCCTTATGCTCGCCATTTAAAAACGTATCGAGATGATAATGGCAGCTTACTTATATTACATGAACGGGGATGCCGAACACGTTCCACGGAAGCTAGATTTCTCAACAGCAAAAAAATAAATTAATTGCTGAATATTGATAATATGCAAGTATCTGGTCTCTATTTCATCTAAATTATGCGCATACAGCCTGAACCATTATAATATCATTATCTTTAGTTCTGCTCAAACTCAATCAAATATTGAATATTGATATCTTGTATATCGTTTTTTTTTATGTAAACTCATACAGAAGAATACTGACAGATGGTGATGGTAATTTTGAAGTCTCATCTGTGGAATTGTACGACGCTTACCATGCTGCATGTGGAGTGTCGATACGCCAACGTTATAGACTACAGCCCGAGATTCACGCATCATCCTTATTATTACAGGAATTTACTTTGAATGGGTGGTCTTCGCGGGATGACTTTCGTTTGCCACCAATTTTAATTATTAGGCTATGACTGGAATTTTACGGGTAAGGGATCAAATTCACATCAACTGGGGGTATTCGTTGCGCCCAGTGAACCTTCTATTAGACTTTTATTGTCTTATTACGTTAAAAAAGTGCCACATATATAGCACTAGTACCATGCCATTTATTTTATATATGGCTGCGAATCATAGCATCTTATTTCAAGCCTTTGCAGTTTTATAATGGGTTTTGAGAGGAGTGTCTTCTTTGAATAAAAGGAATACAATGCTTAATTATGTAAGGAACAACGAGATAAAAGAAAAGACACGGCGTTCCATCTTACAGTCGGTCAATAAACAAAAGTAAAACTGATTGAGACATTTTTATATATGTCGTAAGATACCATAAACTATGGAAGCATTTTTTTAGGCTCCTAGACACTATCTTTGAGGGAGACTGTAGAGAACGTAATGTAGTCCTTCGGAAGGCTTTCTTTATTGGTTCCAATTAATGATCATGTAAACTACGGACAAAGCAGTTATATGTTCATTCAGGTTGACAAGCTGCAAATTAAAGATTAGTTATATATCATAACTAATCTTAATTTGTAATGATTACATTCACATGTAAAGGAACGGATATTGAAAACAAAGAATTATGTTTTATTAATCTTGTGTAATAATTATATAATTTATTCATTTTATCTCACGTTATTTAGTAATTGTTTGTAAAAAAAAAATTTTTTTGCTACGTTACCGCGAGCCGCGGCTTTCCTCAGATTTGCGGTCATTTATCATACGAAGTGGCGCGGCCAGGGCCTTTTTTAATGCTAATAACCAAATTTATATCTCAGCGCAGCCGGTCCTTTATTATTTCTTCTTTGAAATTACATCTTGTGTCTTAGAAAACAGAACCAATCAAAATAAAAAAATAAAATATCAATAACTAAAGTACGAATAGGTAAAAAATTGCTAAAATTAACAATTTTACAAAATAAATTTTTAAATGCTATTAAAAAAAATGTATTTCGAGTTGTTTTTTAAATAATTTTAGGATTATTGCTAAAATCTTTCATAAAAAAAATGTTAAGTGGTAGTATTTTTGATGTATTTTTTTCCAGGAATTGTTTTCATTTGCAGTACTAAAAAGGTACAAAAAATTATTAAATTATAAAATTATTTTTAGTTTTTAAACTTGATTATTATTTTTTATATATGAGATATGATGTATAAACGAATCAAATAAAATAACTATTTTTCTCTATAAAGTCTCTCATCTCATCTTGATCGAATCCAAGATAGCGACTTCCGAAAACACATTCTAAAGTTTGGCTTCGATATTAATAAAGCCAGAGCAGAGCTGTCCCGGCATTATCGCGGCTATATCATTACTTTTATTGTAAAGGTCTCGTTCGCCCCCCGTCCCCCGATAAGGTTCCCATTATATCTGTTATTGGCTCCGCCTCACTCCTCCCCTCGACGCTCATTGGCTGAAAGTCCAAGCCCCGCCCCCGAGTGAGCTTTTCCCGGTGGAGGGGGTGAAGCTCAAGAGAAAATGAGGATTTTATATAAGGGCTAACTCCCTCGTGCTCGCGGCATTTGCCGGCGCGACACGAGCCGAAGCGCATGACAAAGCAAACTCAGCCACACAGTGCGTAAACGTCAAAAGTTTCTTCGCGATACTTTCGCGCTATCAATAATATCATGTAGTTAAGAAAAAGTATTATTAAGTGTAAAAAGTTTCTTAAAAATGACAATGGACATTCAAAAACTTAACAGGAGTGAACAGTCAACTCCGGATCTCAAGATGTCGCATTCGAATCTGAGCGAGGATTCTAAGCCGCTGGAGCAGTACCAGCCAAAAGCTGATTCACAATACACTCCTTGCGGACCCAACAGGACCATCAAAAGGTCTTTTGATGTCGCTTTCCTTATGATGCCGGATGAGAAGATGAAGCAAAAGCAAGTTGAGAAGCAGTTGCGAGTTTCCAAGCAGCTCTTCGCTGAAAGTCACTACGCGTCAATCAGAAGTGAAGCAGATAACTTCAGAAAGAATCACGAGTACTTGAATAAATCGCACATGTTTGTGCATCGTGATTCAGATGAATCGAAAGGCACAGACCTCTCAACATCAACAGGTTACAGTGAAAAGTATCGACACAATAACAATATATCGCCGCCTTCTAGTCAAGAGCTCAACATTGATGTGGGAACTGACGAGTTCGCAACGAAAAGTGTTTTAAGTGATTCTGACGTTTCTGACATGTCCCGAAGCAGACCGAACTCCACGGAAAGTTTCTCGAGACCCGTGCGCGTAATCCATGAATCTCCTTATCGTAACAAAGTGTTTGATGACCCATCGTTGATCCCTCAAGCGAGATCAAACTATGAACAGCATGAGAAGTATATGGCAGCGCGGCTAGCAGACTTGGCTCCAAGAAGCGCTTTTACTAAAGTCTCTCACGGCTTTCATAATCCTTCAACTGGACAACAACCAGCCGCATCTCCCGGTCACTCAGAAAGCCCTGATAATTTAAGCTACCAAAGCTCCATGAGCCCTCCTCTTGCAACTGCAAGTCCCCCAATGATAAGTAACCTCTTCAATAAAAATGCTCCCTTCAAGTCTTTAATTCCCGCAAATCATCCACTACTCTCTTCAGCGCACTCGTTTTTTAAAAACCAAGGGCTACATAACTATCCGCATCAGTTCTCCGAACAACAATCTTCAAACATGCAAAGTCATCACGAAAATTCTCACTACTCAAAGTCCTCTCCTAATTACTCCGGACAGGACAAGTCAAACGAAAATGAAAAACAAATGCATTTTAATCAAAATAAATTCAATCATCTGATACCGTTCAGGCCAGAGTTTCCACATTATTTACAAGGGAACCACTCTTATCCGTTTCACATGCAAAATTTTCATCATCCATCTGAATTTTTGAAATTTCCTCAACAAGGAGAAGGCATGAGTCCGTTAATGAGAAATCCAGCTGCTGCAATTTTAAGCACTCTTTTACCACCAACATTAGCGACACTTTCTTTGCCTGCTCAAAATGTTTGCGCTAAATGCAACATCAGCTTTCGCATGACTTCTGATCTTGTTTATCACATGCGTTCCCATCACAAAAGCGAGGTCAACTATGACGCTACCAGAAGGAAACGAGAAGACAAGTTGAAGTGCCCGGTTTGCGCTGAAAGTTTCAGAGAGCGTCACCATCTAACTAGGCACATGACAGCACATCAAGATAAAGAGGGAGATATTCTGGACCACCAAGTAGAAACTCCAGCTGAGACCGCTCCTGCTTACTGTTCAAAGGGCAAAAGCCGACAGTACTACGCTCACTCCAATGGAATGCATCAGAAATGATTGTAAAAAACTCATATTAAACCGTTTCTATATATTTTATGCTCTGTAAATTTTCTTGAAATGTTGTGAGTACCTAAAATGTTATTTCATGTTGAATTGAATTGTATAATTATATGTTGAAATATCTTTAATTATTATTTTTGTTTTTTTATTATTCATATTCTGTAACTCATGTAAAAACTCATTCATAATAATATTAGTTAAGTATTATGTATTAAAAAGTTTTTCAATTTAATTGAATCCAAAAAATATGTATGAAATCAAGGGAAAAATTAGTTATGATTATTTTATAATGATGATAATACAAATTTCGTGCAATATTAAATTTAGGTATTTTTAATTACTGAATGTTTAATAGATAATGTATAAAAGTTTGTAGGTATATTACTGTGTTACTATTTATTATTAAATTGTAATTAATAATTTATTACAAAACTGTGAATTGTAGAATTAGTAAAATAATAAACAATGTTTTATGTCAATAAATCAATATGATTTCAAATTTCAAGTGTTTTAATACTATATATTTTTAAATACAATATGATATGTACATATTTTATTTTTCAGATACATTTTTTCACTCATGTTTTTTATTTAAATAACACTTACACTACCTTGCGCAAGTCTTGTGAATTTCAAGTTATTACTTGTACAATATTTTATTTTAACTTAAATAAATAATTATTTTTACGATAAAAATGAAAAATGAGATACAAAAAATACTAATAACAATTGGATAACTTTCTTTCTTAATTATTACAACTTTTAGTAGTTTCTTTTACATTCAACTAGCATAACAATCATCAAAGTAAAACGTTTCAGTTACTAAAATATTTCAATTAGTAGATCAGTTTTAGTAGATAATTATACAATTCTTCTTACCGTGCTAGCAAAAGATTTATTTTAAAGTATGTTTTTTTGAAGCATGTGTTTTTAATCTTATGACTGAAGGAACATCATTTGAATTACTTACTTTTGCAATTTTTGTTTTGATCTCTCGTATCGTAATTTGAAAAAATAATATACTCGTAAATCATTTATATAATTAATACCTTGTAAAAGTAGTTCTATTTTTTATTAATGTTTTTTTAATGTACCAAGTGCGCTTTGTTTTTTTTTGTATCATAATTGAGGCACGCTTGTCCCCGGCCTGGGTGGCTGGGTGCATATTGGTTCCCTGCTTCATGAATGGGCAAAATTCGTTTCGATCTAAGGAATTCGTTACGCGAATTTGTATGCGGATCGTGGGGAGATCAAGACTCATAAACTATGAGATCCATAACTGTAACTTCAGTGAACTATAACTCGGCATTTACATTTTCTTTATTTAATAATGATTTTGATGACAGAAATAGAAAAAATGAAGTATTAATATAGTTTAATATACAATGCGCTAAATAATATTTAAAAAAAAGTCTTCTTACCATATGCATTTCTAATTTTTCACTCATTGAATATATTAATTCATTGGTGTCAAATTATGTAGAGAAGGTTTTTAAGATAAAACCGTAATGTGATATCAACAATAAAACTGTAGAATTAATTGTTAACAACCTTTTTCATGGAAATTTTTTTTATAAGAAGTAATTATTCTTTATTTTGGTACCATTTATTTTCATTTCCATGTCCACTTCCTTAATTGGAACATCTGGTATTCACAAACTGCTGCTATGGACCTCTTCACTGAGTAAATTCTGGTGTTGAGAAGCCATTTTGAAGTGTCGGCACAAGAAAATTATTGATAAACTCGAGAAATAATAACATTTTTTTATCTTATTTTTGAATTTCATAACAGGTTTCATTTGAGGTAGTTAACTTTAAATTCGTAAGATACAATTTTTTTTTTTTTCAAATAACAACAACAAGATATACTTGGGGAAACTGCATGAGGCAGAGCTAACACGGCATGAGACAAGAACCATGGCTACTAACAGAGCTTTGTGGCGGCAGTTAGTGACGAGTATATGCTCTTATAAGGTAGCAGACGTAATATGATGAAGCCTTATGATTGGTGCCGAAGGGTTTTTATATTGGAAAAATGTCAATTGCACATTTATTTTACAAAATTAAAGCACAACAGTTATGGGTTATTTCCAGCAACAAATCATCGAAATACCTAATTCACTTCTTCAAAATACTGTTGTTTCAGGATTATATATTATAGATTATTTATTTTAATCAAGTTTAGAGACAAATGATAATTTGTGATCAATTTTAATATAGTAATAATATTTTTAAAAAAATGCAACTGCAGTGTTTCATCCCGTAACGGAAGTGCAAAATCGTTCTCTCCATAGATAAAGAAAACATTATGGGTCCCGCTAAATAGATATGTCAAGTCTCGACTTTTGCATTGTTTAGCGTGTGCTTGGCGTTCCAGCGTGTGGCTTGGGACAATGTGCCAGGGATCGCAAGCGAGGGACGCCTGGCGAATCCGCGAGGGGCCTAGCCGCCTCTATACAACTCTAGGGAGCTATTTTTGCTCTCGTTTCCCATGTAATCCGTTTATTTATGGTGATTTGACATTTGTACATGACGAATGCAAATCGCGCTCCATTATAGCAGGCCGCGCCGGAGCTTTACGACGCGTTTGTTTCAATATTGCGATATCTGTTTACCTACGCGCGATCGAAACATATCGGATTAACTCGCGCACGCGGAAATGATATGAAATGTTTCGTTTTTGTAAATTGTCGCAAAATGAAAAAATCATGCCAACGCAAATTCCTGTACAATGCTACATGTTTATTTTCACTCATATCTACTTATACAGCATAATCAATTTTTAAAAATGTTACATATTATGTTTTCATTTAATAGTATTTATATTTATGTGTATCAACAGAAAGCACATAAAATGGAAGCAGAAGAAAAAGGAAAAGAATAATAAAAATGATGTTTTTTAAAAATACTCTTATTGTGGACTAGGATAAAGTATGTATTTCGTTTGTAATTAGAAAAAAAAACTTAACAGGTTTTTACTGGAAGAACGTAATTATTGTTGAATTATATTAAGTATTATTTATTATTAATATTAAAATGTGCTATGTAGATCTCGTTTTTAAAGGACCACAAAAGAAATGGTCAGAATTGAAATCAGTCTGGTCAAAATCTTAATCAACTTTAGGTCAAAATTAGTTTTTTTTTAAATTGAGGAGAACTTTAATAATGTCAGTAAGTTTATGATACGGTACGTTAAGTTGAGTTGGTTTTATATAAATACGTACAATATATATACAGTAAATAAATAAATTAAATAATGCAAAAGAAAAAATATTTTATTTTATACTCTGACCAAAAAATTATGTATATTTTGGTCAGAGTATAAAATAAATGAACTCTGACCAGTAAAATACGAGCCGTTGTGAAGCAATATATTACTTTATGTCAAACCACTCAACGTTACCTATTTTAAATAAAGGACATAAAATCATTCCTCTTTAAATGTAATATGAAAAAAATATAGAAAAAAAACCTTTCAAAATCATTCAATATATATTTTTTATTAATTGTAGTACTCGTATCTTGTTAGAGTGATCAAAACATGTACGATATATTATACTAAGTACTTGGGGCTGGTTGTGTGGCTCAGTGGGATAGCTTTCAGGATGTGCTAACTGCGTTGTGGGGTTCAGAGCCGGGATTGGTCACGGCGCGGCACGTGACCCGGAACTGATCGCCGCCGCGCGCCCGGAAGCACCCCAAATCATATTTTTGTATTAAGAACACATTTGAGCTTTTGTACTTGACAAATCACATTACCATACAAATATAACAACTCTATTGAAGGGACGATCGCCGAGTACGGTTCGTATAAACATATATTGTTAATCGCAAAATTTGTAAGTGGATGTGTGTCATGATTACTCAGTTATGTGAAAGTTATGTTTTTTTGGCGTTGATCCTTTAAAAAAATCATTATTTTTGAAAATGCTTAAGCGTTAAGTAGTCTTGTACGAGATAGCTAGAACATTGAATGTTCTGTGACGTCAGGCTAATTATCCGAGTTATATAAACCATGTTTCTTATCGAACTCTTAATTATGTTTTGGATATTTTAATTGCATTTTTTTCAAGTTCTCAGTCTCGTCCAAGAAAGAAATTGCATTGAATTCACTCGGTAGACTTCAGATATAAGGAATACTTTGAATGAGACAAGAATTCCTAATAGCAGCTGACAATGTTGCTTAGTGGAAATTTGTAGTGACCATATGCTCCGTCTGGGAGTGGATATGGAAGAATCATATTTAAGACAAAATATCAAAAGATAATCAAACGAGAAGTTTCCCACAGTCAAAACGGAACTGGTGATACCAGAGGCCACCCTGCGGTTGAACATGTGGAAAAACGCAACTTAGGGGAATACTTGGATTTCCGCGAAAAAGGACCAAGACACGACCGGGCTAGAATATATGGAGGTCTCTTAACAGACTTTGGACTGAGTATGCAAGACGAGGACACAAATGAAAGCCTGGCAGCTCTACAGCGGACCGACTGAATGTGACTGCGGCGTGGAGCAGACTCTGTCACACCTTCTGGAGTGTGCGCTCTGCCCGAATAGCTGCACCCAGGCAGACCTGATGATGGCCGGGAGTAACGCCATCGACGTCGCCCACTTCTGGGCAAACAGGATCTGACGCTGTTGTTTTCGACATGATTTTATATATATATATATATATGACAAAGCCATTATATAATTCTTCAATCTTGTTACAGTGCTTTCAAGGTTTGTTTTACGGAGAATATTTTAGTAGTTTATTTATTTTGAATAATTAATGTTCAGGTTATAAGCTGACAATTATTGTTAAAAATGTTTATTATTTAAAACAATATACTTCCTTAAAAAACACTCAATGCGTATCAAATTAAAACTATATACTCATAAGTGTTATTTCATATAACCAAATGTCTTGTAATTATCTTTACTCGTAATGTAAATTGAATAATATAAAAAATCTACCTTAACTATAATGAAGACTGAAAATTAGTAAATTTGGGTGACTTGACTGAAATAACAAATACATTAAAACTGTGATAAATATTAAGTAAGAATATATGGTGTGTATTAATATAACTTTTGTTAAATAATTTAGTGTCTAGTGGCGTGGAACAAACCATATTATTTCTTATGAAAATTATGTTTGAAATAAGTTAACAAACAAAGTAATGAATATTGTTTAGGTATGCTAAAATTTCAGGCGAGTAAAGTTTACAGTTTTCAGTTTCTACATACTCGTACACCTCCACCCCCACAGTTCCTCTCATCCAACCACCTCATCCACATTCAGTACGACAATGCGACTATCTCGATAACAAAACTACCACATAAATTATTAAATCACAAGTGGTGGAGTCAAATTCAGATTTCACTCCATCGCCCGTGTAAGTAAAGTCAAAGGCTGAATATAAAAGTTTATGTTTTTTAAAAGTTACTTATATTTATTTATTGTACGTTGAACCGTTAACTTGACACGTAAAAACACGTTAATTTTGTATGTCCTGCGGCGATAGCATATCATTAGCGTTGTTCTTGTCAGATCACTGAAGTAAAGCTACATTGGACGCAGCCCAAAACGAGGATGTGCCACCGCTTGTTGCTAACCGCGTTTCACTTTCCGGATTCTTTGGGAGCTTTGTACTAATCAATCTTTCAAAAATATATCATTAACAAATCACCCTAAAATATTCCTTGGATACTACAGATGGTGCCATTTCAAGTCTTCTTCATTGCAGGTTATCTGAGATCATACTAGTATACTCGTATGTTCCAAGGTAGACCTTTGCGTGTAGAAGTGTCTTATGGCAACTGACATAACTGAGTGGCAGCAATTTGAAGTGATCATATATTGGAGATATGGATCAGATATGTGAAGAAAAAAAAGAGCGGTTCTAGAAGACAAATCAATATTTCTAATATATAATAAAAACAACTTAATTAGATTATAAACGAAACTTATGCTTAAGTTGTTTAATGCTATCAATAAATAATTTATTGTCAAGACAGAAATACGTTAACACATTTATATTTAAAATTAATCTCAAAACATGTACCTCTAGCATATACTATAACTAATATTGTATTAAACACTAACCTATGAACGTAACATGACGAAATACTGCTGAATAATTTATACTTTTTAGTGCGGACTGTACCGCCCCTAGTGGGGACTTCATCCAGTAACGAGTCGTTTCGTTTTCCGGCAGCCCTACAATAGTGAGGCGCAGTAGGCGCCCCAACGAACTGACAAAAACCGGAAGGAGGCTTCCGCGCTGGCGTTTCCATACATGCGCCCCACCACCGGCGATCCCGAACAATCCAGAACAATCCTGAACAATCCCGAACAGTCCTAAATATCCTCGAACATGTCTGAATGGCCAGAACTTTGCACGGTGAGGTAAATACTAGCTTTTGAGTCATTATTGCTATATAACCAGTGATTGATAAGCGCTTTTAACAATTGAACAATTAAATGATCATAAATTAACAATTATTACACATTAACAATAATGACATTTACGTGATTGATTGGCATCTCAGAATATTATTCTAATAATTGTTCAAAATTTGTTACTTTTAAATGATTATCAATATATAAACGTTATTATCAGACTCAATTGAAGTATACAAAGCATATTTGGGGGTTTTCAATGAACATGGCTTAAACAGATCGGATATTGTAAAGAATACACCCAAATAAGAAACAATATATTCAAAAACTTTAATAATTGTACAAAATTTTAATCAAATCAACCATTATTCATTATTTGCTCTCTCCAACTAATTCACTCAGCTTGTTAGACGATCTGAATGTCTCATCACGGTTTTTGAGCGTCTCACTTAGTACAAGCAACACACGTACATACACTATTAAAAAATCCAGAAAAATCTTAACATATTGTCAGGTAGATAAATGAGATACATTTCATTTTACAGAGAGATGGTTAATATTATTCAAACAAAAAATATAAATTTAAAAAAAATATTGGTAATAACCACCAGGTAAATCTGGAATATTCTTTCAGCGTCTGTGTTTCCAAATTCGAACAAACCTGAAGTTTTTCAAGAAACTCAGTGATTGTAAATATTTAATTTCAGATATCCATAAACAAAACAGTATACCAGTATATGTCTGAGCACTCAACTTGGAAATAAATTTAATATTTTTCCCAAACTTAATTTCGCTTTTAAAATATCTCGCAAAATGGTTTTCTCCATCCTCTTTTCAAAGTCGTTAAGAGAAATTCTTATTTTCCCACTATCAAGTGACCAAATTTAAATTATAAAAGCCGCCCCAACCCACTCTCACATGAGGCGCCACCCCGGGCCATAATTATTAACTAAATGTAACATGTGTTTTCCGGCGCGCAGTGTTACGGTCCGCAGAGTCAGTGTGTGACCGCCGACTGCGACCAAAGCACTACTGGCTTTATAGTATAATAACACGGTACTGGACGATGTTAAGCCACCTTTAGACATCATATAGTCCAAAAGTGGCTTATAAGTACAATGAAAAAAAAATCTAGCACAATGTTAACAAAAAGCAATGTTTGGTGGTAAACCTCATTGAAGTGACTCTTAAGATGCGTTGTATAAACGAACAACAATCAAACTCAGTTCACTGCTTTCGAACTCATAAGAGTCTTGCACTTTGAAGTGGAATGACATAATATGTTTCAATTGAAGGAAGAAATAGTATCCACACCTACGAAAAATAATTTGATAGTGTATGTGAAGGTATGAAAAATATGCATTAAAAACAATTGAATGATAATTTTAATTATATCTTCTTGGTTAATTTTGAATTAAAAGCTTATCAACAATAACAAAGATAATAAAACAAGTATATATTTCTTAGAAAGCCCCTGATTTATGAAACTCTAGTATTTTTTTTTACTATATATTTGTGCTCATAAGTTATATGACTATTGGCCATAGCTTTAAATCAGCAAAACGTTTTGTCTTTAAACGATATACTGCGGAGAGTCAATAAATTGACGCCTAGTATTCCGGAAAAAACTGCGGAGCGTCAATTAATTGACACAATAAAATTTATAAAAAAAAAATATCCTTCCACCAACGATAGAGAGTGACATTTCAAGTGACATTGATTTTATTAGTGACTTTTATAGTTAGTTTATTTTATACTTACGACTTTAGCGAAACGGCTAAAGTCAAATTTCCAAGCTCTTGTTATCCTGCAAGACTGCTATATTTTGAAGAGTAAGAAATATGTGATTAGAAATAGAGGTTTTTTTATGATAAGTTTATTTTTCTGAAGTTACTACACTATAAATAAGTTAAGTGTTTGGTAACTCTCCTTAAATCTTAATAAACGTCTTTGCATATGGATGTTGAATTTTTAGCGATGTGCGTGTGGCTTTACACTATACTCTGAACAAGCCACCACCCTGGCCGAATTAATTCGCTCTCATTATGCACAGAGAGTCTGACCATTTCTTTTCTTGGTGCCAGAAAGGCTACGCTTTGTAGGCGGCGAAACATATTCTCCTTTACTGAGGAAATAATTTCGTCAAGCCGGCTGGGGTTGGAAAAAATGATTTGTGTGTTCACGGTAATGATTTCAGAATACATTATATGTTTTTTACGTACGTAGATATATTTAAAATATATATGTAATTTCAAATTATATTATTTTACAATGGGCACAATTTATTTAAGAATTTAACATTATGAAAAACATGAAATTTAAAATTAAAAAACGATTTGAACTATTATATAACATATACTATTATTTAATATAACATTAAAAACTAAATATTTATCCGAAGCGGAATCTATAAAAACAAAAAATAGTTATTTTACAATAAAAAATATGAACAAAAATAATCATGTAAACACATCAGGTAATTTTTTCAACATTATTTTCTCTGCAAACTTTTCAATTGAAATTCTTAAAAAACAGTATTCGATTAATAATTTGTAAATTAAAAAAAATACAAAATATATATCAAAGCTCGATGTTTTATTTTTTTGTGAATATTTTAAAGCTTATCATTAAGCGATGTAAGTTTTTTTTTCCATTGAATTTAAGATTTTCAAGCATATCCCAATGTCATTATATTACTTACTATTTTTTTTTCATATATTGACAATCAATAGCTTATATGTTTAAAGGATACGCGTAAGACGAAAGAATCGCAGTGAACAGTGGTTGAAACCAGCTTAAGTGAAGATATTGACATATTTGGTGTTATATTGCTTCGGATTCATTGCAAGTGTTGACGAAGGCGAAATTTTGGAAGTTTGATGTTGTGACAATAATGCCATGTTATTTGTGGGTCATCCATGATTTACTTATAACAGGGTTTTTGTTGTTACAAGTCAACTATTTGCATTGAGTCTCCTAACGCTTGTTCTGGAATTTATTGACAATTTAGTGTCAATACACTAAATGTGTCAATAAATTTACGGGCCACACTTTTATGTATATACTTCAATAATGACTTAAGATGTTAAAATATTTTGTAATGTTATTGAAGGAAATAAATAAATAAATAATTGTCTAATTGTCTAAAAAAGATATTAAACTTTTTCAATATTTTATTGTATTATTACGTATAATACATATGTGAAATAATTAATATCATATTTTACTCACACTAATACATTCGTTATCCAAATAATACAGGTAAAAACCAATAGCTTAAATTTTCTAATTTATAACCCTTATATGCTGTTTGAAAAAGTAATATACATATAACAGCGACCAATCAATTAGATAATTTGAGATGTATATAGTAAAACGAATAAATGTATAAGCAATTTAGAAGTCAAATAAACAAACTTGGTTACCTTTTGTAATATTATTTCTATTACCGAATGTAAATGAATCAGTACAATATTTATAAACGTGTTTGTTTGCCATACAAACAATGGGCCACTGACAGAAAGTTCTGCAATTCCCATGAAAGGAAATTCATAAATCGGGACGCATAATCACCCGAGTACCGGGGGTCCGCAGGTAGGGTCCAATGGACATTACCCGATACGATTATTCGGAGGCTCTTTGTAAAAAGGCTTTTCCCTGCGGCCGGAATGGGAAGTATCTACTCTTAAACAATAACCGTTCGGTACTTTGTCACGATGAATTGTTACGCCGAAACAATATTTCAATTAGGGATAATAGGAGAGGAAATCCACGGCGCGCGAGGCCGATTGTTGGGCGGGAGCACCTGGGCGGCCATTGGACCTGTGGGCGGTTTCTCTGCCATGTTCTGTAACACAGTATTATTATAAAATGTATATAAGAATACAAATATGTAATTCAATTGTTGTTGTTCGTTACTAGTCAGGATTCGTGTAGATATATATTTGACACAAAAGGGTAATATACTAAAAGTATACACTAAACTATTAAAAATCAAGATAAACCTTCCATTGACTATTGAGTTGCATCAGAGCAACCTTCAAAATCATCCAGATCTTTTATTTATTATTAATGACATCGGTTCTTGTTCAATTAACTAAACTTAAGAGTATGCTGGATAAACTGTTAATTACAAAAACGAAACTGCGGTAAGTACACTTTGTTAGTTTACTCGTATTACTTGTAAATACTTTTGTACAAGGCAAGATGTAATTTTATAAGTAAAATCACAAAAATATTTTCAGAGAATACCAAAAATAATGCTAAGCGCTTAAATAAAATAATTTATTTGTTTTAAGCTATATTATTATATTCTACTATTATATTCTACTAATGTCAGCATTCGTATAACACAGTAGATCGTGAGTAATTGGTAATAAATATATTTTGCAATCTTGAAGATCGTCATAATTATTTTTTGGTAATACATTAAGGAAAGTACCAAAAATGTATCACAATTATCAGGAATGTACAGGTTAAATAGGTGTACGCTGCATGCGCGAAGAATGCTAGATGTTTATGTATTTGTAGGTGGAAAAATTTCAAGAGTACAAATATCGTTGTGTATTTAACAGAACCAGATAGTATAAGGTGTGAATTTTTTTTAAACAAATGCTTATATGTGTACTATAATCACATCATCACCATTTCTTCATATCATCTCGTTACTCAAGCAATATGTTAACAGCCTATCCGAAAATTCTGCAAATGATTCTATGTATACAGAATATATCAATTAATATCCAAAAATAATATATATACAAACGAAAATGCGACATCAAGAGTAAAACTTATTATGTGTATGTGTTCCGGAAACCTAGGTCGCGGTCCTGAAATGACGGCATCAGCTTAAATGGTGTCGGCACCTGTCGTACCTGACTCTAAGATAAAGAGTTTGACTATAACAATTACTTTAAATACTTTTGGATGTATAATATAACAGTTATGTTCAAAATAACCAAATTGACTTAAACAGAAAATATGTCGGCAATAGTAAAAAGTATAAAGAAAAAAATCATGAAAATCTGGCTTGAGAATACCTGATGAGAAATAAGTTGATAGTTCATGTATTATCAAGTTCTATTCATTACTATGTTTTTACTCGGAGTAGTCTCTCAGGTCCCCCTATTCACGGCCCGCCCACCGTCGAGCCGCCCTTTGTTCTGGGCGGAAAGCTGGCAATTTTATGTTCGCTGTTATTTCTCGCCCCCGTGCAAAGCTGTCCAACCAACGCCACTGTGCCCAACAAAGGTGAATTGATTTTTCAACACATATATTTTTGTGTAATGTGAACTAAGGTGTAATATGTAAATCACGTAATTCAGGTAAACAATGAATAAACACAGATTTGGGGGAAAAAACCAAAACAAAACAACAAATAAAACAAGCAAGAAGTCATTTTCTACATCCGTACAACGTTTAAACACAAAAAGAATTGCCTTAAAAAAAACAGTAAATATAATTCTAATTCATTATTAGACTTTTGTTATTCAATAAGAATTTCAAGTGATTTGCCAATAATAAATAAATATATTCACTTAAATTAAATTTAAAAAACTATATAATATTTAGTGTTGTAAATTAATATGTACATCAAAATACAAATCGACAACGCCTAAAGTATGATTTTTAATGGTTTTGTTCTTTATTTAAGGGGGCAACTACTGAAGATGATTTAAAATTTTTAAAATCTTTAAATATTGCTTCCAGGTTAATTTTTCGACCTTCATGGTGCATTCCAACAACACAACCTTATTTCAGAACTCCGTATATATTTCAGCTCATAACTAGGACAATATTATAAAAACCTTTTAAAATAATTAATGATAAAGTTCATAATATGAATATAAATACCTCCAAGCCATACCATCACTTTCATCATTCCTTCTATTCAAAAAAAGTATACAGAACAGCCTTATAATGTGGTTGCCCCCTTAAATTGATTTTAATAAAAATGGCATGATAAAATTTCGAAGTGAGTCAAATAAATATTTTATTAACATTAAGAAAATGTTTTTACCGAATTTACCTATGAAAATAAAATAACATGTATCTTAGGGAGAGAATATCATTTCGATGTATGATAAATCATTATTATTTTTTATTGAATATCTTAATGTTATTGGTACATTCATAAATTAACAGATAAACAATATCCGCCGGTGCGATGGCGACTATTGTTATTTTCTCTACGCACACGATCCTATGAATATTTGTTTATTATTACTCATATTTAGGTCATTTAATTGAAAACGTAAGCGTTTCATATTCATTGTTTCGACCCAAATAAATCCTCCCCGTAATACAGAGCGACACACCTCGATAGCTATGCGTATTATTTCGTGAATAGAGCAACTATGTGCTTTTTGACAAATCGCATTGTCCCTGTTTAGCATATGAATTAAATTCTGTGAAATATGGTGTACATTAATATGGATATATGCCGGGTTCTTACCCGGTATTAACGGCAAAATAATAATGCCGACGTCTCGCTCTCTCTCGCAGGAAACAGCCCCACGTCTTGCGTCTGTGTTTATATTATTTAAATTCAGAACCGGTCCTTATGCTGGAAGAAATTTTCAGCGCTTTTCAGTCGAGAGATTCTGGAAAAATATTAAGGAAAATTTGTCACCACTTTATTCTCGCAGTTGTTATTAATATCTGTTCCGTATTCTAATCTTAAATTAAACAGACTTTATTTAAATTTTATTGGTCTTTTTATGGAATGCGAGTGGACGCTTTAAACGAATTAAAAATGTATTATTGTATGTTAAGTTTTTCACAACAATAAGGTTTATAATTATCACTGAATAGGGAATAACAAATAGAACATACTGGTTTTTGTTACATATTATAATTATTTTAATGGATTTGTCATTTTTTTCAATACATTAACAAATCTTATAAAATATTCTGAAGATATTGTAAGTAGACTAAAATAAGAATAATCTATAGAATGTACTCATTCTGGTAAATATATAAATAAAAAATGTCACAAATATAAATCATATGTTATGAATGAATTGTTTTTAATAGATATTTTGAAAAAAAAAACAAATTTCTTATAATTATAGATAATTAAAGATATATTATGAACCAATATTTAACATAAGATACGTACATACAAATTCAAAAGAAGCATCATCTTAAGGAAGAAATTCGTAATGGGCCAGTGCTGAGTAAATAATTGAATAATTTTTGCAAAAATTCGTGATTCGAAACCAAACGTTTACCGTTTATTTTTCTCCGATATTGCAAAGAAAAATTTCATAAGATGATGTTTACTGTGAGCTTATATGTTATTTTCTATTGTTAAAGGTAATGATCATGAATTAATTGCATAGTCGTCAATTAATGTTTTTTACATTATACGATAATCATTATGATACATATAAACAAGTAATAAATGAAACACATATTCGTCATTACTTACTTACTGAAAAATCTATTTCCGAATCCAAAAATTTTAACGTTGGTGACTTACACATTATTCATCCCTTTTTTCCATGCGGCAGGACATCTTACAAATATATCAGAACTTTATATTGTGTTTTGTGATAATGTGGAAAAAAAATGTTGGATTGGCGCCTAAAGCCGGTAAACATGGAGTCGGACAGCTCCTGCTAGGTGGATTTAAAAAAAGGTGGTGTCTCGCTTAATACAACGTAAAACCTGTACACAAGGATTTTTTTGTGTTACTATTTTCAATTATCATATTTTATGATGCTTTTGTAGTTTTTAATGTCGCGTTCTTTTAATGACAGCGTATGCTTGTATACTTTAGTTGCTATTGTCGTGGCAAGGAGGCTTTCGCTTCCTAAGGCAGCATCGCCCGGTACAGGCTCCGGGCGCAGCGAACCGCGGCCGCCCCAGAATATGTATGAGATTTAGTAGATAAATTACCATAAAATGTGTCTCGTGTGTCTTGAATCGTTTATCATTCTCACCAACTCTGCGCCATAATCGTATTTTCATTTCGCTTCGAAAACGTTTCGCATAAAAAGCTTGAAATGCCGACGAGAGAGGGTACCACTGCTCGCCGCTTCTTTATTTTTGGTGACTCAATAGTAATAGTTTTGAAAAAGAAACATTTGAACAACCATTTTCTAAAAATATTTTTTTAAGTACGGACATTTATTACAAATAATATATATTAATAACAAATTTTACTTTTGGTATATTCAGTTTTCAAATATATATTTATGATTGGAGGCTGCTTAAATTACGCGCTATTTTAAGAATATTAACAGGTATACAGGTATATATATATAAACATTTATTTAATTAAAAAGGCAACATAGATAACTGACACAAGTTAAATTATTGCTTTTAGTGGAAAAAAAAAATGAAAAGATTTACAGTGTGCCTGCAGAGGTCAACTTACAAGTGAGGATTCTAATAACAATTGATATATATTTTGGAAAAGCAAACATTGCTTATGAAGTATTATAAATATCTCTCAACATCAAGAGACATAAAGCTAAGCATTCAAAAATCAAGAAGTCTTAAAGAAACTCAATGTGTATAGGCGGTATTCATGGATGATATTCGCCTACCACCAATTTAGAATCAATGGTTCTAGTATCCAATTCAAGAATGAAAAACTCCCGTCTAACTAATTAAATATATTTTGAATACATATGCTTAAAATATAACAAATAGTTTGTTTTATTATTGATACCAAAGAAATCCATCAAAAATTATCATTAAAAATATAGAGCTTATTAATCGATTAACAATTTTGTTTTTAGGTTTATTCGGCGATAAAAGCCGAGATATTTTTCATTGTAAAATAAACTACTCATAAACGATAAAGTAAACTATTTTTTTTAATCATTTCATTGTTAGTTTTCGCTAATAAATGTAACTACTTATTAGTCGTATTTTTACCACGGTGCTCTACTTAAGTGTAACAAAGGATCAGACTCTCAACAAAGGCTACATATTTTTATCGAACAATAAATTAGCCGCTGTAAGTGATAAATCACCAAAATAACAAAATGGGTGATAATTCTGGGCTCGCGTCAGACGGAAGCTCGTCATACTTCAAACAGCGCGGGCAGGACCGGAAGCACCGCCCCTGAAACACTGCTCTGGGCTGAAACGTAGACTTGCCATTAAAACAACAATTGGATGATCAGTATATTTTAATTAATTTTCTATCAGTATATAAATAAAATCACATTATCAAAATCCCTGAATATAATTATGGGATTATAAACTGTCAGTTATAAATATATATAAACCGAGGAAATACGCAGAAGAACTCAAGTAGTGGATGCTACCCAACGAATAGGCACACTCAAGTGGCAATGGGCAGGTCATATCTGTCGAAGAGACGACGGTCGATGGGGAAGAAAAGTATTGGAATGGCGCCCAAGAACTGGCAAACGAAGCATTGGCCGACCCCCTACAAGATGGACTGACGATATAAGAAGAATAGCGGGAGTGACCTGGATGCGGAAGGCGGAGGATCGAAGAGGATGGAGACTCATGCGGGAGGCCTACGTTCAACAGTGGACGGACACAGGCTGATGATGATGAAACTGTCAGTATTATTTAGATCATATAGAATAATAAAAACTCTGTATTTCAGTCTAACTCAAGCGCTTACAGAAAAAAAAATAGAGAGATTTTCAAGCACTTTTCCCGTTTCTGATGTCACCTGCTCATTTTATCTTCGCAAAGAACAAATTTAGTGCAGCGTTCATAAAATAGGAGACGTATTTTGTGAAGAAAATTTGAAGTCTTCAACATCTCTTAAGAAAATCTCTCTCAACTACAGCTAAGTGTAGAGAGTCCGTGTTGTTAAATCAATTCAAATACATCGTCGATATTACACGCCTTGTAAATGAAGCTTGGAAACGAACTTAAAAAAACATTGGAAATCAGTTATTGTCGTCAGATATTAAAAACGGTTGTGTGTTTGTGCAAGGATAATTATTTTTATATTAAGTTCAGAGGAGCAACATCAATACTTATATCAGTAAAAAATACTAAGTGAACTTATCTTGACGGTTACAGAATCTTTATAAATCTTCATTTTTTTCCAACATACTAGGCTAAAGAAATTTGAGATCGTTGACACAAAGAATAATAATACTTATAAGAATATACATCAAATATTTGTACAAACTGTACAGGTCCTGTATCATTCGTAGTCTTATTTACGGTTATATTAAGGTTGTTACAAGATTATTAGAAAAAAATGAAATAAAATGAGATTCAATTTTTTTCAGGCTTTCAGGTTTTTGGGAGTTGTTTAAAAATAAGTGTAAAGTAGTGTGTTTCAGGCTGAGATTCCGGAAGTAGCGGCCGGTGCCCCGCCGGGGGCTTAGCTTTGATTTAGTGATGTTTACCGGTCGGCACTTGACGGCTAGAGGCAGTTGATGGTGCACTCGATCTGTTGGGAGAGCCTTTTTTAATTCTTACAAATCTGGTATCGCGGCATGTTTATGACGACGGCCCTCCCGGTAAAACAGTGTTGGCGGAACGCTTCATGCAAAGCCGGAAAATGTAGTGATTTATCTATTGCTCTGAAAGAATTTCCATATTTTTTGAGAATTGAATAAATCATAATTTTTTGTACACCTTACATTTTTACATGTTTTCATATTTCATACACATTTATGTTATACATATATACATGTGAAGTGTAGTTACTTCCTGTTTTGAAAATACGTTATTTTTGGTTGAATAGTTTCTTGAATATTCATTACATTAGTTTTTTCTACGTACGCTTACTTTTAAGTACATATAATGACGACCACTAATGTATGCCACACATTATGTCAGTGTTATTACCCATGCCTTGTTCCAAGACATCTCTTCGGTCATATACCTAGCTGAGTATATACATGATTCCCAATTGATTCCTAAGTGATAGCCCGGAGACTTGAATACGGGTAGAAGACATTTGTAATATACGAGACATATTTTTGTCTTTTTAATCAACATTATAAGATGATAAGCCCGAAATTTTCCGGTTATGAAGCGATTCAACTCAACCAACGACAAATATTTTACTTATGCGGTCACCATCCAAACATTTTCACGCGTCCAAAAACTTGATAAATTATATGATATCTAGCTTTTAATTTCAACAGTTTTAATTGCATATTTCATTTTAGACGATAAATATTATTTTATTTATATCATAATTGCATCAATTAAAATAAATCGTTTCGATTGTTCTTAGATCAGTGAATATAAAATTATTTTGGGTGTTATATCATGTACTTTGATCTGATAAGCTATTATTACATTTATTATTAACAATACGTGTCTCTCACTCTTGGTAAGCAACAACATATGTGCAATGTGATTCATAAAACAAGATAAATAACTTTGTATTTAATCTAATATAGTGATATTTTATCAATAGGCACTTTTTCACAACTAGTAACATTTAACAATAAAGCAAAATGGTAATTACGATCCATGTAAACAGTACTCGTTGCACTCTATGGGCGCGATAAATTTATTGAAATTGGTTATACGTCATGTGGAAAGATTCGATTGTTGACTGTACCGATAATTTATTGGCCACTTTGCCAAATCATATCGCCCAAGAATCGGATTAAGGGAAGTAACGACCGGTTTGTCTTTGACGTTTAGTGTTCCTTTAATACGTTCGAAATTACTCTCGCCCTCCTATTGGCGGATTATCGGCGGGAAATATTTTTAAAAGACGCTCTGAAATCTTGGCCGAAGAAGGGAAAACATACAAATCGGTGATATATTAGAAATCTTTTATTTCAAATTACTATCTTCACTTTTATTCATTGTACTTACATATTATTAATGTCTTATTGTTATTTAACTGACAATTGATTTTATAACCTCTGTATATCTTGTCAAAAGTGATATTCTTCCATAGCTCATTTCAATTCAATTATTTTTTATTTATTTCTTTCAGAAACATTACAAATATATTCAATACGATCCTGGAATAAGAAAGAATACAAGGGAAACAATTAGGTTTTTACTATTATTAACAATAATTATTAAAAAGTCCCGGAGCTCGCTAAACAGAAGACTCCATGAAATTACTTTGATAAATAAATTCGTGGAGCTCATGTCGAAACTGGGCTTCTCTCAAGTGGAATATATGAATAGTCGCCTCTTTATCCTTAAATAATTGTCAGGGACAAATAAATATTAGGATTTCTGAACACACCACGCACTAGCCGAAAGAAATGTTCCATACCATACCCAGTTGAAAATATGAGGTAAATCAACATTGTTATATAGAACACTTATTAACAATCAAATCACTATTTTTGCTTACAATTAATAATAACCCCAATCACTCGTACTGCATAGAGTTTATCTGTGGTGAAGAGCTTGTTTATTTGTACAATACATACAAGTACATATTTATAAACATACATACATAAATGTACATGTTATTTTTTTAATAAAAAATGCTACCGAGTGTTATGAACCGATTATAAAAATGAGAAAAAAAAATCAAAATTAATTAAGAAAATAACATAAAATATAAATCATAAAAGTCAAACAAAAAATAAAAGATCACATATATATGCGCCTTAATAAGAAAAATAAGCATTTGTTGTCAAGTGTATATAAAATCAATAGTTATTAATTTATTAAAGTATTACAATACTTATACAGTTTCTTTAAATATACGTTTCTTTAAGGATACGTTTTGAAGAAAAATAAATAATTTTCATAATGACTTATGGTTTAATAAAATTTAATGAAGATAAAGTTCAAATAATAATAAAAGAAAAGTTACATTAATTGATTTATTTTTACAACTTTGCAATTTGCTTTCCTTAATTTGACTTATGTTTACTTAAAAAAGGTTATTTTAAATTAATAATAAATATTTATAGTTTTACGAGATTTAACGCGATGAGTCACAAAAATGCAGGTACTTTTAGTCTGCAGTTTCACAATTTCTTCATAGAATAATTTAACTGTTTGCCATATATTTTTGTTTTGTTCATTTATATATACAAATTCTATTAAGTATTTAGTTTGATTTTGCTATGACACTGTTATGCGGTATTGAATAAAAAATATTACGTTTGAAATCGTTATCGTCGCAATAATACACGCGCAGATTAACAGAACGAAAAAAAATGTCGTTTCGCGTCGATTTGAAAACACCGACACGTATGAAAATTGTATTTCGCGCAATTTGTTTCGCCTCTCTCTGTATGTGAGTGATAATCTGTTTTTGACTGCCGCGGGGACGGCCCATTGATTTTTCCGCGTCCGTAAATAACGCCGATAGTTCCCGTGACTTTAATATGAAAAGCGTTTAAGATAACGGAAAAACTGACAACTCTAACTGGCGAGAGCCCAAAATATCCCGTTTATTTCGATCGCAGTAGCGGCAATATTCGGTGTGAAGATCAGGTGGGGAAGTGCGCGATTGGTTTCTACCTCTTTCTACTCTCATCCACCGTCGTAATTCGTAAAAGCGTGTGCACTGATTCGTTACAGTGGCGATAAGATAAAACCTAAAGCTCTCTCTACAAAATAATGCAGGGAGCTTGCTCTGGAACCTAGGCCCAGAAGAGGTCCGCGGATGTTCAAGTAGACAACGATGAAAGAAATACTTTAATTTTAATTTTAAAAATGATCAAATATAATTTTATTGATTACGATGTTTTGAAAAATAAATATATATTCAGGTATGTCAACAAGCGTAAGAATAATAACCTCATCTTAGTAGGAATTCAAAATGATTGATTTATTTCAATGTGACTAAAAGTAAATGTGTGTGGCGAACATACATAAATGTATTTATTATATTACATATTAATATTTTATATTTCCTTTTGTATAAATATTTTACAAAACAGTACATTTTTACATTTGATAATATGATAATTATTCCAATATTCTTTATAGAAAATGATTTTTTTGGCAATAGATTTTTAAAATAAAAGTATAACACAGTGATGTTTTGTTCTTTCTAAATATATATTGTACATAACATTTTAAAGGTTTTGGAGCATTATAAGTGGTAAAAGCAAATTAACTGCTATGAATCATTTTGGTATTCCAAAGATAGGAATTTAACAAATCAATGGGTTAATTAATTAATTAGCTTATTATTATATTATACACTTTTTAAAAGCTCATGTCCTAAAAGACAAAATCTTCATTTACTATGATTTTTAATTTTCTATTAGTTGTTATGTATCCAAAGTAAATTACACGACTAGCGATTTTCTTCCGATATATTCATTTTACACTACAGAGCAGTGAAATCTCTTTGATGACAATATAAAGTCATAAATAAATTATTAAATGTGCTTTATTATTATTTTACTTACTTATATTTTATAAGAGTAATAATCAAGATACTTTCAAGGTTGTCCATGTCTTGGAAAAAATATTAGTAGCTTATCTTATGCGCAGAGAATATGACCAAACAATTTACATACATTATATTACTTAAAATGCTTAAGCAAAGATCTTAAAGACTACAAACAACTTGGCCTTTCAAAAGCGCTTACAATTTCTTATGTTACTAACTAAAAAATAACTTTATAGTATTGTGTGACATGGGTATGCTAAACAGCGAAGGTTAATCTCAAAAAATATCTAAAGCTTAAGACGAAGACAAATAATTTAACTGTAAGAATATTTTACTTTTTTTTTTTTATAAAAAGAACAATTAACTTACACGTTTGTTAAATGAACATTGAGCGCGGTCTTTGCATTAGGAGCCAGCTAAATGTTCCCCGATAAATAATGTCTCAATTCACGCTCTATTAAGCCCGTAATACAATCCTTTCATCCAGTTGTTCCCGCCGGGAGATAAGAACATTTGCATGTTGTAGTTTTGCTTTTAATGACTTTATTTTTTCCCAAGATCCCCGCCAAATGAACTCGAAGAATCTCTGAGTTATAGACGCTGATTGGGCCCCGGAGCTCATTAGCCCCGATCCTGAAAACTCGCACTCTCGGCGTTATCGCCCAATAAATAATTGCACTTGTTCCTGGGCTTATAAAATCGAGAGGGTCGCCTCAGCAGAATTAATCTTTATGACATTAGTTCAATTGGCACCAATGTACTGCTATTTTATTATCATTTTATAATATCATCATCACCATCATCATCATTTCATATTCGCATCATATAATTTAAAATATTGTAACATTTTTTTCCCGCATGCACCGTCTAGCCTCCCTGGCTGAGCGCATATAGTGCACTGGTCCTGACTGTCTGTGCTCTCCTGCATGCGGCATAAAAAATATCTAGTTCATCATAATATATTCGCTCACTAGCTGGAGCAAATCACATAGTCGTCATAAAATTGCCTCTAAAAAATACATCATCCTTCATGATCTTCGCCTCATCAAATGTCAATTCACATCAAATATCAATCTGAAGCTTCACCGAGTATATTCTATGTTTAGTTCCTAGCAGCTACCAGTACGGCGAGATCTATGGGACTTAAAGAATGTTCAGTTGTCGATAATGCTCTCCTGCAGTATCCAAAGAACCGGTTTTTATCAGATCCACCTTTTTTTTTCTTAACTGAATGGATGATGGAAGACTTCCATGTGCGCTCCTTTATCTCAGCATTCATCACATAGTTAAAACCATAACATCCTAAATATTCTACGCAGATACCTAACCGATAACTCATTAAAGAACTACATTTTTTTTTGTTTTGTTGAGGTGCTACGATTTACATCCATGAAGATGAATGACGTTCTTATATGCACTGTATCGTTGGCCAAACTAGTAAATATAAACTAAATAAAATTATCTCCAAGAAGATGGTTAAACCTGATAAAAGAGGCTATTTTTTCTTTATTTGGCTGTGTAATCAGTATGGACCATAACAAAGAGGGATGAAAAAAATATTGAAGAATTCTAGTGACATTTTAAGTGACCACAAGGCAGCAGTGAGTTTATAACTAATAAAATAAAATATTATTAAATATCAGTTTGACACAAAAATGTAAGATTTGTATCAATACATCAAAAAGTTTTGGTATTCAGACATATTTAAAAGCTGTATGTTAAGCATTTGACAGTCGTTTTGACACTTTATTCGTTCAGCCTGTGATTTAACTAAGCAATGAAATTTCACCCGCGAGTTGGTCTTGATGGTAAGGGGGAAGAAGTCACTAGTGGGACTGAATTTTGCTGACGAGGAGCAAAGAATCAGCGCCCACCTCATCTCCTCACCTGACATCGTCACGACAGGAAAATCCAGGCTGTATTGCTTTATTTCGATTCGTTAATACCCACGGAGGCAAAAATTAATAGCTGTTCGATGCTGAATTCTTCTCAACGGAAAACATATTAGTAATAATATAAAATTCATGTTAATTTTTTCGTTTTTGATGATTCAATTTAAAATATATATTTTTTCTTAAATTTATATTTTTTCAAAAATACTATTTATATTTCGATGTTTTTTAAGATCTTAATTTTAATACAGAAAGAACACAGAAGAAAATAAACAAAAAAAATATATAGTTATATGGAAGCATTTGATTTTAAATATACACGATTAAGTTATATAATAATGCTTATAAGATAATAAACATTATTTATAACTGTTAATACTTCTTTAGAAATATAGTAAAAACCTGATTTTTTTTCAATTCGATAAAATAGTTTAATCAATTCATAATCGTTGCAATGTAGAAAATTCTTTAATTTTCCTGATTGGTGAAAGACATTTCTCGCATGTAGAGTTTATAAATAAGAATTGATTGTAGACAAATGTCATCTTTTGAACACTACCAAAACTCAGTGACTTTTTTCATGTATTGGCAATGAAAAAGTGATGACACACAGTAAGCTACTTGATAAATTTTATTATTTTACTGTTATTTGAAAAAAAAACTTTATGCAACTAATTTGAATAGTATTTTTGTTGTATGAAGTAAATGATTTTTTTTAAGTCCTGAAAAGGGAATTATACAAAGGGTTCAGTCACAGTTGTGGGCAAGTATACGACCCCACGCACGAATGGCAAGTGGCAAGTGGCAGAGCAGTGGTGGTAGCATTGCCAGTATCGTGCACATCACCCGGCCTCCCTAGTAATTCAATTCGCGACTCACTCTGGCGGAAGTGACGCGATTAGGAAATAATATTTTGTCGTCATATTTCGGAGTGCGCTTCACCCCTTCATTGGAGGGTTGAGGACTCGGAGTGAGGATGAGCGAACTAAGAGGGGAGACTGCGGTGGACCGGGGCTGGGTCAAAACACTTGTCTTTGTTTGCTTGGATGATGCGTAAAGTGATACAATCATCGATGGTATACATATTTAATTCGTCCAGATTAATTTCTTAGTTCAGTCACTAACCTTTGCACATTAAGGATGAGAGAGAGACTTATGGACTAAAAGAGGAGGTATTACCATGTACATAATTAATATTAATAGTATTTTAAAAGTAAGTAGATATTTTTTGTTTGATTTTGGACTACTTGGTGTTAAGGATACTAGTCATCTTTCCACATCCAGGATGAAACCCCAGGAACTAAGAGCAGAGCGTGTTATATTAATCTAAGCATATCTTATCGTATGTAAATCATAAGTAGTATTTTTCAGTAGATCGAGTGATTAAAATTACGGGTATCATTTGATTACAAGCCTCTAGTCCTGTAATTTTTTATGTTAAGGTACGTTTTGATCCAAAAAAAATCAGGACTCAAATAATATATTATGCATAAAATAAGTAAACAAACGTCTTCTTAAAGAGTACAACCATCCACAAAATTCCACATTTCGTGGATCTTTGTTATTTAGTATATGTGCGTAGATATATAATAATTATCTTATAATTAAATAAATAATATGTGGTGTGAAAATGATTGATCTACGCGTTTGAAAAAAAAAAAAAAATTACTTTACGAGAATAAACACCAATATACTAAAAAGATCATTTAAATTGGCGGTAATTTAATAAAAGTATTATGATGTCATCTAAAGATATATGAGTATATTGCTTGATATTGAAAAGATTTCAATAATTCAAATAAACACTATCAATCAAATTAATTTCTTATATTAAAATACATGAGCGACTATTTACTACCATATTTCAAAGAAACTTTGTATGCATAAAATCTGCAATAAAAAATAGATTATGGAATACTCAAGCTTCCAAGAAATATTCTAACTTTGCAGTGATAATATTTGTTCTTGTAATTAACATACATTATTAAATGTTAATAATAAAAACATCTTACTTTTTACACACACTCCTTACTAGGATGGTCATACTTGCCGGTAGTTTGTCTAATTTTACTGGACAACAAAATAACATGCTGGTCATTTGTGAGGTAATAGCATTAAACTTGAGTGAGCTTAGTTTCAGAAAAGCAGAAAACTTGTGCACTTGTGTACAGATTACGAATATTAACCCTTCCAATAAGAAGGTACTTGAAGCATTCATATGAATTATTGTTACATTTTGTCGTAATTTTTTTTTAATTCATTTTTTTTTTCACTTAAAAAAATGTAGAAAAATATATATAGTTGCGTGTTACACACAAGGTTAGAATATACGCCTGAGAAATAGTTTAAGAACGTAGGAACCTATTCCATGTCAGCCTCGTTAGCCGCTTTTGTAGCCCCTACGATTTCCTTGATGAAGTTTAACAGCAAAGGACCGTCAGAACTAAGCAGCAATTCAGGAAAATCCTCCCGAGAAAAAGTGAAGACTCCCAGGCGACAACACAGAATACGTCTCCTGTTTTCATGGTTTATACACTACACAAGAGAGTGTCTCACCGTCTGGTGCATGCCTGGATCACATGGACATGCGTCGCAAGAAGAGAGGCCAGTTTTTTATACTACGATTATTATTAGTAATAAATGTAATAAAGTTAAAAATTAAACTAAACGTATTGGAAACCTTTTTTTTAACATTACAATTTCATTATTCAACTATCAGAACATGAGCTAACTAATCTCAAACTGCTTTCGGAACATATGGTCGTTACAAATCTATGCGCCTCACAGTTATGTAAGCTGCCATTATCCTTGCCTCTTTAAGTAAGTAATCTCTTTACCCGAATCTATGGCGGGTCTGGTTCTCCACGTTCTTATATAAAACGATGAATTCATTTTTAAGTCAGATGATTAACCACACCATTGAACCAACTTGGATTTAAAAGATGTCTCGACTCTACCAACAAAAACCAAAACGGTATTTCCAGGTGGCCATTTATTTACTGTCGGTAATCGGACGAAGTTCGGTGTTTCAAGTCATACATTGTTATTTTCTTGGTCGGCAATTCGTTACTAAAATAAGTATATTACTACAGCTATTTTGTTGGTAGTCCAGCGATAATGGCACATATAAGCGCGGTTCTCGTTAGAACATCGAAGTTAAAAAACTTTGGACGCGGAACACAATATGGATTGGTCACTAATTGTTTCGAACAGCTTGTCGCTGGTCGAATTGATTCACTCTTTAGGATCAAATGGTTCAGGCATTGTGAACGTTGGGCTAATCATGCGACCTCCTGAAAAATAAACCTGACACTAAATAACCATACAATGTCTCGAATACTACAGTTGCTATTTCTTGAAGTTCTGTGGCTTCTGCTTTTTTTATGTAAACACATACAGAGGAATACCAACAGATGGTGATAGTAATTCTGAAGTCTCATTTGTGGAACTCTATGACGCTTAACATGGTGCATATGGCTAAGCACTGCATGTAGAGTGTTGATCCACCAACGTCATAGACTACAGCCCGAGATTCACGCATCATCCTTATTATTACAATATATTTATATTTACTTTGAATGGGTGGTCTTCACGGGACGATTTTCGTCTACCACCAATTTTATTTAGGCTATGACTGTCATTTTACAGGTGAGGGATCAAATTCAAACCAACCGGGGATATTTTAGAGCACATAAATCGTTTTTTTTTTTACCTCTGTCGGGGATCAAACCCATGACTTTTGACTTGCGAAGCAAAAGCTTTGACCATTGAGCTATACCCATCGGCTTTGTGTGTCGTCGGAAACCATGTTTGTTCCCACGTGGTCTTTCGCGTGCAGAGATGTCTGGGCTTGAAGCATGGACATTGGCAATTGATAGAGCTGCGTAGCCTCAATTTGAAGTGACCATACGAGTATATTCCAGATATGAAACGGGTATGGAAAAAATTGATATATTATTACAATTTTCATAATTATATGAGTTGTCTGCTTAATATCATAATAACTATTTTTTATTGCTTTTATTAAGAAATGTTGATTCGCGCTTACCTATAACAAATAATCTTTCTCTTAATCGTTGCTTCATTAACCCCCTTTGAAAGTTTCGTCGGACCCGTCTTCGCTAATATGGTAGCCGCCGTAGTTGAAGATCTTGCTAAAGTAGGCGGGCGAAGTGGGCGGGAATAACCTTGTTGGGCGGCGCGCAGTTAGCGCCACTTGGCGACCGCCGCGGGCGCCACATCAACCGCGTCATCTCGGGACAACTGGGCGGGTGGGCGGCCGCAGGGTGGACGGCAACAAAGTGATCGAAAGCAACCCTTAATAATTAAACAGATACTATTTGTATGCCTATCGATCAATAAACCAAGCATTAATAAGTAAGAACCATATCAGAGAGGCGAGCCCGACGGATCGGTACCATCATGCGCCACGATGGTCTTCTTCACGACACTGTGAGCCAGATGGTCGAGGGTAGAAACTGCAGGGGTCGCCCTAGACGGGAGTATTTGCAGCAAATGTTCGAGGACATGAGTTGTAGCTTTTATGCTGAGCTAAAGAGGATTGCCGAGGATCGAGAAGAGAGGAGATTGAGATGCAAGACTAACTACAAAATATATGAAAAAATAAGAAGACTTTTAGTTGAAGTCTAAAAATATATTCCCAAGTATTTGTTTCCTCGTGGGTTGCCTGTACGGCAGCGCGGAGGCCGGGAGTATGGCTGTTACACCTCTAAACAAATTGTTAAAGTTAAACGAGCCAGCCCCATTTGCATATTCCAATTTGTTGTTTGACATTGCTGCCGCCCACAGCCAGCGGCACTCCCGCCCTCCACCGGGACGCTAAATCTTTCGATGTTTTAAACAACGAGCGAAAGCTTATTTTGAAGTATTCGCGTAAGCCGACTGTCAAAAAAATGATGCGAAAAAGGAAAAACGTTTTTGAATCGTAATCTTTATGTTTCATCTGTTTATTTTACAGTATAAAAAATATCATAAGCAATCGTACCTTAAATTTGTTTACGTGGAATTTGTGGATTTGCTTATTCAATGCAAATAAATACAAACTGTCAAAGTCAATAGAAATGTACGATTACTTATGAAATTTGTCTTCAGAATGTATTTCACATTAACTAAATACTACAAAATATCTCTTAAATATTCTCTTACATGTTTTTTATATACATTTATAACGATGATAGAAAGATCATGCTTTAGAGTCCTTAGACAAAAAAATGTATATTATAATAGAATACGTTGTTACATTTTATGTCACTTTCTAGAGCAGCTTTAATTATGACTGTAGTAACGAGTTTTATACATATTCTTCTTCTTCGTATCAACAACTTCAAATTGTTTTCGCCCCATATCTGGCAACATCGATAGCACGTGTATTGCCCAGCATTAGGTACTTAAATGTGCAGCTAGTTGGGCACATGGGGCAGGATCTTAGGTGTGAGGCATATTTTTTACGCAAATTACATAATGTATACACTAATATCGCCTAAATTAGAACCGTTATTTTAAAATTGATAAAATAACGAACAAAAACTAATAAATGGATGTAACTTTCAACATTTAAAAGTTAAAAGCATTTTTTTATATAGTGCATACATAAGTTATTAATACAAAATCACATTCTTAAATTTACAAACCTGTAATTGTTAGTATGTATATTAATCCCCTTAGTAGGTATTTAAATAAAGGTTTATTATATATTTCCAATGATCAATATTCTTTCTTAATACTGTTTGACTTCTAAATTACATTTACTATTTTCTATTTACATACACCACTCAATGCTTTTATGGCCTTTAAAACATAACTTAAAGTACAAATTATTTGTGATATAAATAGTATTAATAATTTATAATTGTAATTTTGATGATAAAACACTGATTTATAATTGAAAAACATACATTTTGAAAACTGATATCCAGAGCGCTTCATTTATTGCCTGAAACGTAACATAGTTTGACTTCACCACTGATACATAACAAAACATTGTTTTCAGGATAGGAACGGATGTATGGCAGTATTGAGTGGGTTTAGCGCGCGGGAGCAGGCGGAGATGGGAATTCGGTGGCGGAATGTTGTTAAAATCCAATGATAGCTCTGCGGTGACGCGCAATTACTTGTTAAACACATTGGCCGCCCGCGGCAAGGGCGGAGGTAGGCGGGGACTTCCCGCCCACTCCGCCCCCCACCCGCCTGAAAAGCTGAACAGAATGACTGTGGGGAAAAACGAATAGTATTTACCCATACAAAGTTGCTTGAATATTGTTTTGAGTGTTATCAATTGTACAAGAATATACAATTTGATATGCATTTTAAATAATATGCTTTCCTTTGGCTTCATACTGTCTCGAATGTTAAGCGATATACGTTTGTTTTATTTTATAAATTATTACTTACAAGATTATCTATGAAGAACATTGCTTAAGGTATGATTAATATATTCTTAAAGCAGATTATATTTGTAAAAAATAAACTACCCGTATAATTCCATATCCATTTCTTAGCTGTACTATTCAGTCGCTACACAGTGGTTGAATAAAAAGTTGTACTTTAAGCTTTTATTAGGCATCTAGAAGACATTTCTTTTCCAGATTCACCTTCTTTTCCGGAAAGTTCCTATTTCCATTCCCTTACCTTGTTATTCCTTACAAAGTCAAACCATCACACCCCCAATATTCTAAGAAGGCACTTGTTTTTAAAGCCCTTATTAATAAGGCTGCATGTTTTTCGGTGAGAAGCCAGGATTCACAGTCGCATAGAAAGCCACCGCGTTCGTTCTCTCATTTTGTTATTTTGCACTATGTCAAACCATCATATTCCTCATATACTTACATAAACAATATTAAATATTACAAATTTTATTTAACATAAATTAATTCTCTGCTTTTTAAACAATTGTAAAATAATTTGTATTCAATTAATAAAAAATGAGTTTTTATTAATTACCTTGTTTCAACATGAAATCACAATAAATTTCTTTGGATTTTGAAACTACAGATTCGTATCCAACCGTAAATTTATCAACTTGTATAAAGGAAATCAAACTAATAAAGTGTGCAGTATATTCAAAACATGACGTGACTTTTTGTAAGTCATGATTATTAGATAGCGTAGAGTGGATAAAACCATGGTCTCGTGTCTATAAATTACACAAAGCGATAACGTGATTCATATTGAGATTTTTAACGAGATATAAGTTGATAAGTATATCACCATTGTGTGTAATCAATACTTACAATCACCTTGCTTAAAATAATGAAATCGTCGTTTTCTTTAAATTGTGATATTTATAAAATTAAATAATGTCATGAAAACGTATCATATTCGTACAATCTACGGGTACCTAAACGAATTTGGCGCATAGAACGTTGAAATATAATATATCCAACGCGTCGCATATTCCTATTGTTTGAATGAAATCGCTCGGAATGTTCGCCCGCCTCTTATGGGGCTCGTATTTAAATTCGATAAGACCGGCGGCGCTCGCGGGATCGGGATTTATTAGCCCTGACTACTGGCGGGCTGCGAGAGGAAAATACTATGTACCGATCTCGGTACATGCAGGACTCACCAACTCGACACAGGGAAGAGTAAAGACAGCGCTGCGGACGCAATAATATGCAACATTACTCAGCTTTTCTTAACCTCTTTGTATTGTATTCAATAAAGTTTGACGTTTGACAGCGTCCTCCATTTTCTGATGCGTCACGTGACTTAAAGCGCATAGACAAAACACCATATGTGTGATGACTTTGAAACTACTTTCACTGTGTTAACTGTCTATATTGTAATTGATAGGTGCCTCGAATCTGCCTTTTAATGTACTTTTATTGTGTTTACTGTCATTAGTGTATTGTGATGTGTATCTACCAAGGCCGGCAGCAATATATGTGATGACTGAGTAAACATGACGCGGCACCAATGGCTTGGAACTCGCTACCGGAAAGCATAAGAGAACTTGAAGCGGAGGCATCCTTCAGAAGCAGACTCAAGACCCAGCTTTTTACTCAGAGGAGCAAAGAAGCGCTTTTGGAATGACAATTCGGTCATAAAAAAGCGCTATACAAATACTGATATAATAATAATAATTTAAATTGTTGTAAAAATATTTCAATCAACCATTATGCTGAGTTAGCTTTAACTCCATTTGGCCAAATATTCGACCTTTAAAGGCTTTTCGCCTTAGTGTCCATTTAGCCAAATGTCATTCGCCAAAATTTTTCATCATAAAAGATAAATTATTATTGAAAAAATGACCGGATATTATAAAGCCTTATTATATAATTTGAAAGAAATCTGGAATATAATGTTTTCACGGCTTGTATACCTTGAAGTCTACCAAAGCTATGAAGGTTTCAGAAATAAAAAAAACTCTTTAATAATGAAGAATAGCCGTAATATTTTTTATGTATGTATGCGTTCTGTGGTTTAACTACTCTTCAAATCCCTTGTCCTTGGAAACTATATACAGCATGTGCTCGGCGGACGTAACTGTACTCAACGGTGCTTAAATGTACCGTGCTTCATATGAGAAATGAATCCCGATAAGTTAAGGATCATGGCAGCTGACAGAACGATATTTTATCAATGTATGGTATCCATATGATGAACTAAAACAGCCAATATGCAATATGAATCATAAAAAAATCTTAATTATTAATAGTTGGTAACATTTAACAAGTGATCATTATTACGCTTTACGTATGGATGTTATCTAAAATGTTTTTTTTTTTGTTATTTACGTTGTAATTTTTTTTTAAATAAAACAACATTCCCCGCATTCGATGAAGGCCCCTCGAACAGAAAGCACGGAATTGGCAAGATAAATCACTGGCTAAATGATGCATACATAATTTAAAGTTGGTCTCGTATAGATGTGTCCGCTCAGGGGGGGGAGTGTTATGGGCAGGAATACCTTCACATGGAGGTATTATTAACGATTTGAATATCATGTCAAACATATGCGGTTTTATTGTAGTTTGCAAATAATACGCAGGCTCACTTTTTGCATAATGGTTTCATTATTAAAAAAAAGTACGAACGTCAAATAACAAATGAGTTACGGCATGTATCGGAAATAATGAAAGTTTTATTGACACTGGTTTTTAAACCAGAATGGGCCTGTTCATTATGTAAGAGTAATATTCATGTATAAATATTTAATTTTTGATGATGATAAGTGAATATCACTTTAATGTTAAGTGATTTTTTTTTTTTTTTTTAATTTTTATGATGGATTGAGAAAGGCTATGAGTTAGACAAAGCTGCAGTTTCCTAAACAGAGAACATATCTTACGTGATCCGTGTTAAAACAAGGTTAATTAATAAATCTTTATTATTTATGATTTTTGTTAATATAGACAAAAAAATACAATTAGAGATTTTCGTCTATCGCTTTGCGACCCACTTTCAAGAAGAATAAGCTTCTCGCACCCAAATGATAAAAAAAGTTATTAGACTGCTGTCAATCTGATCTGTCGTTTTTTAATATAACCTTTACAATCCTGCACAATTCAATTCAAAACCAGTAAGGTATATTTGTGAAACAAGAGGAAAAATAAATTAAATTCGTAAAATGTGATATTAAATATTTAATTGCAATGATTATTTTTAATATTACTTAAATATACATATACTAAACATAAAATTCTTTTTTCAACGCGTCAATCCAAGCACAAAAATAACGGCAGAAGCGGGATGCGAACCGCGGACTTTGGAAACCAACAATGCCCAGGTATTCATACCGCTCGGCGAATCGCGCCATTGCTATGCCTAGACCGACCCGCGATGAAACTAGTATTTATATCATTGTTATTATCGTACAACAGATGTCGCCATAGTATATATTCAAAGTATGTATATTTTTATTATTATTCTATCAGTATTTATTTATTCACAAGCTTAATATTATTACTTTCCGGCAGTCTATTTATTTTAGTAAGTACCACTCGGGTCTCGAACCAAACTATAGACTGAATGGATGTGAAACGACTACTTATAGTTCCGACTCGGACTTTATAACCAATCATTTACCTGTGTTACTGATGGATAATTTTTACCTTCTTGATATTGTCTCAAGGAGACATTATTAATTAATTTTTAAATTTTTTTATTAGAATATTATTTTATTATTTCAATATTCTAATCTACTTTTATAGATCATTGACTATATTACAATATTATTATTACTTAAATATACATATACTAAACATAAAATTCTTTTTTCAACGCGTCAATCCAAGCACAAAAATAACGACAAGCGGGATGCGAACCGCGGACTTTGGAAACCAACAATGCCCAGGTATTCATACCGCTCGGCGAATCGCGCCATTGCTATGCCTAGACCGACCCGCGATGAAACTAGTATTTATATCATTGTTATTATCGTACAACAGATGTCGCCATAGTATATATTCAAAGTATGTATATTTTTATTATTATTCTATCAGTATTTATTTATTCACAAGCTATATACTATGTATATACTACTACTATAGTAATAAAACTAATTATTAATTAACTAAAATATAATAAAACAATACTATAGTATATACTATGGCGACATCTGTTGTACGATAATAACAATGATATAAATACTAGTTTCATCGCGGGTCGGTCTAGGCATAGCAATGGCGCGATTCGCCGAGCGGTATGAATACCTGGGCATTGTTGGTTTCCAAAGTCCGCGGTTCGCATCCCGCTTCTGCCGTTATTTTTGTGCTTGGATTGACGCGTTGAAAAAAGAATTTTATGTTTAGTATATGTATATTTAAGTAATAATAATATTGTAATATAGTCAATGATCTATAAAAGTAGATTAGAATATTGAAATAATAAAATAATATTCTAATAAAAAATTTAAAAAATTAATTAATAATGTCTCCTTGAGACAATATCAAGAAGGTAAAAATTATCCATCAGTAACACAGGTAAATGATTGGTTATAAAGTCCGAGTCGGAACTATAAGTAGTCGTTTCACATCCATTCAGTCTATAGTTTGGTTCGAGACCCGAGTGGTACTTACTAAAATAAATAGACTGCCGGAAAGTAATAATATTAAGCTTGTGAATAAATAAATACTGATAGAATAATAATAAAAATATACATACTTTGAATATATACTATGGCGACATCTGTTGTACGATAATAACAATGATATAAATACTAGTTTCATCGCGGGTCGGTCTAGGCATAGCAATGGCGCGATTCGCCGAGCGGTATGAATACCTGGGCATTGTTGGTTTCCAAAGTCCGCGCTTCGCATCCCGCTTCTGCCGTTATTTTTGTGCTTGGATTGACGCGTTGAAAAAAGAATTTTATGTTTAGTATATGTATATTTAAGTAATAATAATATTGTAATATAGTCAATGATCTATAAAAGTAGATTAGAATATTGAAATAATAAAATAATGTTCTAATAAAAAAAATTAAAAAATTGATTATTTTTAACATTATTTTCCTGCAATAATTATTATAAATCTCCATTAAAATTATCATCAAAACCTGTTACTTTTATTTATTATAAACTAGCTGACCCGGTGAACTTTGTTTCACCCGAAAGGCAATAAATGAGCAGATTTTGGATTTTATTAAGTTGAATTTTTCGGTACATATGATATCATATATTTGGTCTGGTTGAATTCTATTGCAGTAATCGACGAAACTTCAGCAAGTAGTTGTCAGCATTTCGACGAATCGTCAAACGATATGCGTTATAATTCATCGAGCTTAGATTCTTGGTAGTTTCTTCACCTGAAATTAAGACAATAGATTTTTAATTTTGTATGTAAAGCTAACATCCATATTTGTAGCATAATTATAAAGGGGTGAAGATAAATGATTTTAAATCGTTTGCCGGTTATTTGTCCAATTTTCTCTAAAAAAACATCTTAATCTTTAAGTCTGTTATTTTCCTGGTAATAAGCAGTGTAATTTGTCATTTATTGGAAACCTAAAGCAAAACCAAGCACTGAAAAATGTATGTCATGACGGAATCAAAACTATGATATTGATTATATATATATTGATTACTCACCATTCAATGGATTTTTCATTTTGATATTGAAATAATATCCATCTTCTCCTTGCCAAAACATCAGTGGGTATTGCAACGTGTCATATGAACGACGTGTTTCAGATATCTGTTGTAGTTGCCCAGTATCACGACGTGTGTACCAGATGGTCGTTTATCCGCTCTGATCACGACTTTGTAGACCTCGATCAAGTTCTTCCTCCATATTGTCATTGAAGTATATTTGTACAAATTTATGCTGTGCATCTTCGAGAGGTTGGAATGATCCAATTCGATGGTGAATCTGTCCTTGTATCTACAGAATCAAAAGCAAAGACAATATTACTGATTTATAAACACTTTTTTTTTAAGAATTAGCATACATAATTCAAAGCAATAAGTGTAGTATGTTATTCTGTTAATTAGATTGTGTGTAAGTACAAAAATAAATAAATAAATACCTTGAATGTCGGATTAAATCCTCGTCCATTCTAGAGTTCGTGCAAACGGATCGCTTTGGCATATCGTAAAGAGACTTGTCAATGTTGTCGCTGAAGGTGTCTCAGCACGTTGAACAACATTTGTAGCCGTGAAATATACCCAATGACCATTCTCCAGATGCACCGCCAAATGCACAACAGCAGTATGAAGTTCGTGATAAGGGATTGCGAATATACGCCAAATCGCTTTGTACCAAACTTGAAAGCGCGCAATTTCATCGTTGGTATTCGAGGTTAGGATGCCAAAAACCACCAAATCACTGCCTAACATTCGTAATGTTTCAATCCCTAGTTCCACGATGGCTTTTTCGTGAAAGATTCGATCGTTTTGGTCGCAAATATCGGCACATTAAGCTAACAGAAACTCGAAAGTTCTTGAAACAAAATGTCAACCGATAGACTTCAAAATATCTATGTAACCATAGACAATAATAATATCAGTTGTCAGATTCCTTGCCTTTTGTTATAACATTTTTTACAAATTAAATTAAACTGATATTTTAACTCATATTTATTTTGTTTTTGACTTTTTTTTCCTGGCTTTGTTTTTTTTTTTGTTTCAAAATATTCCGTACCTTACGTAGGTACCTACTTACAATACCTACTTTTGCGTCATTTTTAGTTATGGCGTTGGCTATAGCAACACTTTCTTTAACTGACATCTGTCAAATGACAATAGTCTTGTTTGAAAACATGTTTACGTAAATGTTCAATATTTTTTCTTAATCAAATCAATTTTGAGTATCTTTTTCAATTTTTTTTAGGGTTCTAAGCTACCTTTCCATCAATTTTCAGCCAAGTCGGTTCAGCAGTTTTTGAGTTAAATAATAAAAAATAAAAATAACACAATAGAATAAGAAGATGCCTTTCCATTTGCTTTTTGTTATAACATTTTTAACAAATAAAAGATTAAACTGATATTTTCACTAATATTTATTTTGTTTTTGTCTTTTTTTTTCCTGCCTTTTGTTTTTCTTTTTTTGTTTCAAAATATTCCGTACCTTACGTAGGTACCTACTTACAATACCTACTATTGCGTCATTTTTAGTTATGTTGCTGACTATGGCAACACCGTCTTAACTGACAGCTGTCAAGTTACAATAGTCTTGTATGAAAACATGTTTACGTAAAAGTTCAATATTTTTTCTTAATCAAATCAATTTTGAGGATACCATGGACGTTTTTGGGTTCTAAGCTACCTTTCCACCAATTTTCAGCCAAGTCGGTTAGGCCGTTCTTGAGTTATAAAAACAAATATAACCCGACTTTCTTTTATATATATATATAAATATAAATTATATGATACTTATAAAATACGAGAATAATGTAATATTTTGTTGTGAACAAAAAATTGCACAATGATTATCAATGTCACAATATCTTACACTTAACTTTGATAGTATTTTAGTTTCATTAAGGTTTAAGATAATATTTTTGATGGAATATTTAGAGAAAAAAAAATGTTGCTAACAGAGGTATCATGTGGAAGATTGTTATGGCCATATGTTCCAAGCTGGAATCAAATTATACATGCGAATACCACAAATAAATGATGAAAAGGAAGCAAAAAACTCTTTTTACAAAAAGTTGTATTACTTAGCATAAAAAAAATTAGGCAAATTCTAAATTACAACGAAAAAATATTTCACGTGCTCAACGAGTTTTCTGTCAACTCAATAGCAGACGTAAGTTTCGTTCCCCCAAAAAAATAACGCATTAAAGAAGTAAGTTTATTGTCATCGAACTTATCATCAGAAGTGTCACACCGAGTTTCGCGAGTGTTGCCTGTTTTTGAATTACGTTCAAAGCGGCAATGCGTTTCAGCCATTCCTTTTTATTTCTGCCAAATCAGATTGTCGAACGAATACATTGCATAAATTCGAATATTGAATATTGTTATATGTTACCGCTATCGACTGGGACTTTTTTCGTTCGAGGGAATATGGAGAATAAACATGAATAACACCCTTCCCTACGGCGGGGCCAAAAATATTTTTCTAAGACTTTTTTCGGACATTTGCATAAAATTTCGAATAAAAAAGCTTCACATGAAATCATAAAAAATAACACATTGCCATAATAGCCATCTTCGCGGTAGCCTCGGGGTCAACAAAAAACAAAAATATGCATTTTCATCAAAATAAAGGTGGATGGGTTTTCTGTCTGAAAAATACCCGCCACGTTCATTGAAACAATAAATATATTTTTGGTGTAATAAATTCTTAAATTCAATTTTCAAATAAGGTTTAATAAACATCAAAAACTTTCAAAATATAAGCACTGTATAATTATAATGATTCTGCAGTTGGATCACTGTATTATTAGTATTTATTACATTTAGAAATAGCTTAACATAATTAAAATACTGCCTGGTTAATAATAAGATTTATATTATTTCGTTGGTTTTCCCGAGCTTAGCCCTTGCAAGAGCGGTCAAATATTGAAGAGAAGGACATATTTGCCACACACGGCTTAACTCAATAGCTTTGATTTTAAATAAGATTCGTTATAAAAGAAAGTTTAGCGAAAACAATAAACCTTCAGTCGTCTAAAAGACTATTATTTACTATTATTTTACTAGAATGTGAAACTTTTAAAATAGCGTCATTTTATTTTTGTCACTCTATAAAACAAATGCATATTAAATGATTACTTTAATCGTAAAAATCATAAAATTTGCGAAACATATATTTCTAGTGACTTATTTTTTGATAAAAATAATATTCAATTCAATATTTTTTGTATTAATTGATCAACTGTGTATAGCAAGACATCCAAAAAGTATAGTTGCAATCAACGGTTGACTTGACCATCCGACACTTACATCTATCAATTATGTAAAAGAAAATCTTGTAAATATAACGAACTAGTGCGGCGTGGAAGATGGACAATTATTACACTAATTTTCTGAGAAAACACTTATGAAGAGAATGGATGAGACAAGGAAACTCGTGCTAGGTCATTGGCGCCACCACGCACAGTTATAAGTGATACAATTCGAGATACAAAACTATGTATCTATAAAATCTCAGTGATCTACATAGTCATAAATAAATCATTAGGAAATTTACTTTCAGTCGATACAAAAACAAAATTGTACCACTTGTTAGTTTTTCTATTCGAGCAAACGAAAAAAATCTTCACAATAAGGTATTTTCCAATTTTGGCACTCAACGCAAGCGAAATGCAATGTCATGAGAAAGCGCCTCATCGATCATATTACATACTTAGACCATTTAATGTATTAAAGCCTCGTCGATACAGAAGCATCTCCCGCAGAGGGCAATATTGAGGGTCTCTACTCCGCCGCCTCTGACAGCCTGCCAGTGATTTGTGGGTCCAAGATTGGCAGTTAGAGGTACCTCAGAAGCTAATTAATCACAAGCCATAAATAATTCATTACAACTCAGATCGAATACACAAAACTGCTACATAAGCTTATGGTTAACTTTTCAGTTGTAAAACGTAATAAACAGGGTGTTCTAAAATGTGCAAAGACATATTTATTTTATGGATATTTTAAATTATTGATTAGAATATTATTTTATTATTTCAATATTCTAATCTACTTTTATAGATCATTGACTATTTTACAATATTATAAGCAATTAAATATACATATACTATACATAAAAATCCTTAAACGAGTCAAATTGGCCCGGTGGCCGAGCGGTATAATTACTTGGGCAAAATGTTGGTTCCAAAGGTCCGCGGTTCGCATCCCGCTCCCGCCGATATTTTTTCTGAATGATTTGACTCGTTTAAAGATTTTTATGTATATTATATGTATATTTAATTGCTTAACATATTTATTTATTAAATTGCGTAAAAAGACAGTGAACATGACAAAAACACTACCATTAAGAAATTATTTTTATTCTTCTTACTGTAAAATATAAGTGCCACATTACTTGCCTCACCCTAAATCGTCTATAGCATACGAGAATTAAAAAAACACCCGTCGGTCCCCAAGATGAAAGCCTGGAAACTTGAAGGAAAGATATCTTTTCTGACAGTATCTGCAGCGGCATATTTAAGCGTTAGTTAATTAGCTTATTTTAATACTTATCTTCAGTCATCAACAATCAAGTAAACACAAAAATATAAATACTAAATACATTTATGAGCAATTATGTATATACTCGTACGAGTACATATTTTTTTAAATCTTCGGGTATTTTAGAACAATATGTTTTTGTAGAATTCTATTATCAGGTTAAAATACTATCTTGTACTATACTATCTTAATATTGTAATATGGTCAATGATCTATAAAAGTAGATTAGAATATTGAAATAATAAAATAATATTCTAATAAATAATTAAAAATATCCATATAAAATACTATCATTTTCAACATTATTGACTAACATCAAAAAAAATTAAACCCAATTATGTCTAAACCAAAATTTAAAAATAAATTCATCAATATTTTAACTATTCAAGTTTATTCCTTAACTATGTCCAATAACTATAAAATTTATGTAAAACTGTTGACATCTACATTATATACGGCGGGTATAGCTCAATGGTCAAAGCGTTTGCTTTGCAAGTCAAAGGTCATTGGTTCGATCCTCGACGTAGATAAAAAAATAATATTTTTAATCGATTTCTGAGCTCTACAATACACCGGTTGGTGTGAATTTGATCCCTCACCCGTAAATTGCCAGTCATAGCCTATTAGTTAAAATTGATCGTAGACGAATTTCGTCCCGTGAAGACCACAAATTCATAGTAAATTCCTTTAATAATAAGGATGATGCGTGAATCTCGGGCTGTAGTCTTTGACGTGTACGGATTTACACTTCACATGCAGCGCTTTGCTATATGCACATGGTAAGCGTCAAACAATTCCACAGATGAGACTTCAGAATTACTATCACCATCTGTCGGTATTCTCCTGAATGTGCTTACATAAAAAAATAAATATATAATAATTATTTAATACGATTTTTCGTATGTCGTAATAGGTCAACTATTTTACATAATTATTTAATATACTCGTACGAGTATAATATACCCATATATTCTACGGCGGACATGCGTGAAAAACCTAAAATATAAGCTTTTTTTGCTGTTCAATTAAATATTGGTGGCTTAATTCAATTTACCCTTTCTGTCAAATTCGATTACCAAATTAGCGATTGCAATCAAACTACCAAACATACACCTTGTTACGTTGCATGTTTTATGCTCACAACTATTTCGGTATTAGGCTGTCATAAATTTCAGGCGGTATCCAAACGGAACACTTAATGTTAATGAATTGGTTATTTGAGAGGCTGCCACAGTCTTGTGGACCGGTGGACCAGCGACTACCGCCCGACATATGTGACAGGTCATTTTGGCGGGACGATGCATCATAGATTTAATCTCGCAAATGGAGCCGTACTTCATAGTGTTCCAAACCGATCCGGAGGGGTGTCACCGAGGGGTTAAGGCGTCGACTGACATACGACAAGTCACAAATTCGAATCCCCGATTAACTTAAAAAAATACATATCTGCTGCATAGCTGAAACATAGCCTTCATAAATTACCACCACACAGTTCAATCAGATGCCATTATTCAAGCTATGTCTCAAGTCATCTTTACACTTAGATCCCCATTCAAAAAACAATTATAAGCCCACCAGTTTGTGTGAGACTCACTCTTGCAAGTAAAAAAACGTGTTGTAAAGTCTACCAACTAACACAATCAGTTTGTACAGTACAGAGCCGGTTTTAGGGGTGGCGATGTGAGTCGGTGCCCCAGGGTGTCGAATAAGCTAGGGGCGCCAAGAGCAAGCAATCTTTCTTAGTTTACATTATCATGAACGATTCGTGAATCGCAGTGTATATTATATTGGTTTAATACATTTAATTTATATTTCACTATTAGTTCTTCGTCATACTTAAAAAATCACAATGTGTTCATCAACATTTGGCAGTATTATCTTGTACTTTCATGTCTACATAAAAAAATATCAATATGGCACTGGATGCGGAAGGCGGAGGATCGAAGAGGATGGAGACTCATGCGGGAGGCCTACGTTCAACAGTGGACGGACACAGGCTGATGATAATGATGATGGCACTGTAATCCTTGTATATTACATACATGTATTTTTTTCTTTGCCATCTTACAGTATTCTCCTGTTTGTTATTTAGTTTAAAAAATCGCTATTCGGGGGACGCTGCGCTTTCAAAACATCGAATCACTTTGCGTCCTTTATTTTATTAAAATTGAAATAAACCATTCCCGTTTGACCGGTCCCAAAGGGTAATTAAATTATGAATGCAAATATTTACGAGTTTTGGGAATGGCAATATCAACACTGCTTCCGTTAACGAAATATGCAGTGCTTTATCATTAAACATGTTTTCAATTATTCAGGTAGCGAATAAAGTATCAAGGCTATTAACATTAATATGCTGAAATCAGTGTTCCGAAATTTTGTATAAAATTGTAAAATATACATAATGTCCTTGTAACCATGAATGAATAATTTATTTTAATGAAATTATCGATTTTATTATTAATTACGGATTTTTTTGGAGTTTGTCAATAAGTATGCATATTTTGCATATCTGCAACAATGATGGTCCAGCTCCATGATAGCACCAACAATATTTCTATAAACAAAGGTGTTAGACAAGGAGATGTTATATCTCCAAAACTCTTCACAAACGCCCTAGAAGATATTTTTAAACTGCTATCCTGGACAAAATGTGGAATAAATATTAACGGAGAGTACATTTCTCACCTCCGATTTGCAGATGACATAGTGCTAATAGCCGAATCACCTAACAAGCTCCAAGACATGCTCTACGACCTCAATGAAGCGTCGAACAAAATTGGTCTGAAAATGAACATGGATAAAACAAAAGCCATGATTAATAGTCATATTTCACAGACCTTTGATCCTATTTCCATTGGAGGAACAGAAATAGAGGTTGTAAACGACTATACCTATCTGGGACAAGTAATGCAACTAGGGCGAAATAACTTCTCAAAAGAAATCGACAGGCGCATACAACTGGGATGGGCAGCATTTGGAAAACTAAAGTACATTTTTAAAGCGAAAATTCCGCAATGCCTTAAAACTAAGGCGTTTAACCAATGCATCCTCCCTGTATTAACTTATGGCGCAGAGACGTGGAATCTGACAGCAAGTCTTACCCATAAAATAAAAAGTCACCCAGCGTGCTATGGAGAGATCCATGCTCGGAGTGTCGCTAAAAGATAGAATCCGAAACGAGGAAATACGCAGAAGAACTCAAGTAGTGGATGCTACCCAACGAATAGACACACTCAAGTGGCAATGGGCAGGTCATATCTGTCGAAGAGACGACGGTCGATGGGGAAGAAAAGTATTGGAATGGCGCCCAAGAACTGGCAAACGAAGCATTGGCCGACCCCCTACAAGATGGACTGACGATATAAGAAGAATAGCGGGAGTGACCTGGATGCGGAAGGCGGAGGATCGAAGAGGATGGAGACTCATTCGGGAGGCCTACGTTCAACAGTGGACGGACACAGGCTGATGATGATGATGATGATGATGTAATAAACTTAATATTGTAGCACTTAGCATGCCGTTGAGTTGGAGTAGTTGCATCATATTTTATGTTACATAATGTCCCTCGCACGGTATTGAAGACGCACGGTGTTGGCATATTGTTAGAAAATACACTCTGTCTCATTGCTATTTATTTCTGAGTGTCTGTACTATAATCTGTCTAAAAGGAAAAACTTGTTCGTATTTTATGCGCTCTCTACATACGATAGAATAATACAGTTTTGGTGCCGACGAGGGAAGGTATTTATGACAGACTTGTGAAGAATAAATGCTTTCAGTATTGGTAAATAATAATTTTCTGATTGATAAATCAATTCATAATTAAAATAACAGTATTTTTTTTGTTTAACCATCATAAACTAAAATATGTTTTATCTTACGTAAGAAATGAATGAAAATATCAAATTATTAATACACATATTCACAAGAAAACCATTATTTTATATAATGTAATGGTATTTACTATGAATCTATGGATTGTGTCGATTGGATTTTATACCTTTTTCCCTTTGAGGCCTGTTTTAAAAGTAAACATTATTTACCTTCAATGTTGTAAATTAGAATATATTTATCGTTAAGAAGACGCATTTCTCACTGGTTTCTTGATCAAGCTGAAATATTTCATCAGAAATGAAATTGTTAAATTTAAATTTACAATCTTCTTTCTTGATTACTATAATAAATAACAATGAATAATCAAGGAAGATATGCACCTAGTAAGAACCATCTCAGAGAGGCGAGCCCGATGAATCGGTCACATTATACGCCACGATGGTCTTCTTCACGACATTGTGGAAGGGATGGTTAACGGTAGAAACTGGAGAGGGCGCCTCAGACGGAAGTATTTGCAGGAAGTGTTCGAGGACATGAGTTGTAGCTCTTATGCTGAGCTAAAGAGGATTGCAGAGGATAGAGAGAAGTGGAGATTGAGATGCGAGATTTTGCTGCTGCAAACCAATCCTCCAGATCGTTACTACGAAGAAGAATCTTCTTAGGTTAACGAAATTGACAATATGAAATCCCACCGTCAATCAATAAACCTAACTATTTTTTTTCCTTGTTCTTATATGCGTAACGTTTTCTATTTAATTGTAAAACCATAATTTTTCGTATTATATATATATTTCTTTAAATTAAATTTTGACATAAGAATCCTTTTTTTTAGTATTGATTATGTATTTAATATTTTAAAGAAACTCTTTCGGAGCAAAATGTCATTAATGTTTAAAGAAATAGTCGTTCATAAATCATACGAGCGTTATAATTAAAACAAAAAAAATCATACCAAAAAAAATACGAATACGTATTATTCAGAAAAAACTTAAAACATAAAAGATTGGATTTTTCGCCTGTAAAGCTTCAGAGAGAAATGAGCTTTTCGTATCGGAGCTTTATATACGTTACATAAGGGCGGCCGTGGGCGAAAGCTCAATTTTTCATTTTCTGACCGGGCGAGCATTGATAAGAAGCAATATGGAATAACCAACGCCACCGTACGCTCCATACATATTTTTTACGGAAAAAAGCCGAATTTTCGTAAACATTAGCTATATATCTATTCCAGGCGGCCACGGCAAGATCTCTGAACCCGTGATATATTGCGAACATTAAGGGTCACTTCGCCTGAAAATATGTATGAAAGGCCACCCTTACCAGCCTCGCCCATATCGTATTGTTATAAATCACATTGTGTGCGGTCCGTGGCATGGAAATGCTTGTATTTCACGAATATGTAATAAGTTATAAATATATACATGCGGATGGCGAAATATTGTGCGACTGTTTAGATGATTGATTTTCTTATATTGCCCGCTTTGCATGGCGACCGAGTTGTCAAATCTTTATTCAAATAAATGGCTTTGCCTGTATATATGCGAAGTTATTATTATCTTCATTTTGCACTTTGCCAGCGGATATACCTCAATCGTCAAAGCATTTGCTTTGCAAGCCAAAGGTCGTGGATTCGATCCCCGACGAAAATTAAAAAAAAAAAATTTAATAGATTCATGAGCACTAAATTATGTGAATTTTATTCTTCACCCGTAAAATGCCAATCATTAGTTACCATTAGCCAGCCTATTAATTAAAATTGGTGGTAGGCGAAAGTCGTCCCGTAAAGACCACCCATTCATAGTAAATTCCTGTAATAATAAGGGTAATGTGTGAATATCGGGCTGCAGTCTATGACGTTGACAGATCAACATTTCACATCAGCGCTTAGGCATATGCACTATGGTAAGCGTCATAGAATTTCACAGATTAGATCATAATTATTGTCACCATCTGTCGGTATTCTCCTGTATGTATATAAGAAAACTATTTATTGTCAAAGCTCAGATGATCTATGAATTCACTATCGACTTTTTACTTTTGTAATTATCATTGCTTGTCAGTTAACTGGAATCATTAATGACAAAAGTCATTTTTCTTTCCACTAATATGTACACTTTTATGTATAAATAAAAAAATATTTTAATAATATTATAAATCGCTTAGCATAATTATTTCACGCTCGTACTGCTAAAAGGCTACTATCACATAAGTTTAACACATGTAAATATGTGTTCCCGGGCCGAGGTTGAAATATGGTCGCGGGTCGAGGCTGTAGTTCGTCTGGCAACTTGCACGGTATTCTGAGTTTTACTCGGGTGAACACACGGACCTGAAAACAGAAAATATTTAATAACGAAAATGCTTCTAACTACAAATACCTGCTTTTATAAAAAAAGATAGTTACATATATTGTATTTCTTCTAGAAATAATTATAACCGTGCTACTATTGCAACATATTCTTAAAGAAACTTGGTTTATAAATCCTCACTAGTACATTTATTACTTTTAAGCTTCATATCAACTCTGTCTTTGAAAGCTTCGCTGAGGATATCAAATATGTCATCTTCTGTTTAATTTCTGACAGCTTTGTAAGAAAAAAAGCTAAACAGCTTTAAAAAAAGCTGCTTTAAAGCATCATTCGGAGAATATGTCTTTACAAAAAGAAATAATGTGAAAAAAATTCAAGCTTAATAATCTTCTTCGTAGTATCAATCCGGTGGATTGGTTTACAGCAACAAAATCTAGCATCTCGATCCTCTGCAACCCTCTTCAGCTCAGCATAAGAGCCACAACTCATGTCCTCGAACACTTGCTGCAGTTTCTACCCTCAACCATCCCATCCACAATGTCGTGAAGAAGACCATCGTGGTGCATGATATGACCGATCCATCGGGCTCGCCTCTCTGAGATAGTTCTTACTAGGTGGCTATCTTCCTTGATTATGCTTATATTTTTTATAAATGTGAGTGTAGCGAGTACAAGTTATACTCGTATAATAATAATTAAACAATAAACCACTTCATTTTTATTTACCATTTAATATTTAACTGTACGCGTTTTGTATTACGTAAGACACATTTTTGATAGCGGGCGTAAGTTATTACAGTGTTGATAAAATCGAAATGAAAACATAAAAATTGACGATTCATCAAAAAAGAAAAGGAAGATTATGTTATTTAGTATTTAAAATAAAAAAATTATATATTTTTTGGTTGCTGTGTCATATGTGTGTGTTGCTAAAGAAGTATGGATGTGACAAACACCGGAACTAATCCCATGAATACTCGCTAAGCCGAAATATTGTGTAATCAATTCAACCAAACTTTCAGGCGACCAAGTGCTTAAGTTTTAACATAAACTGTTAATTATTAAATTTTCACAGCTATTGCGGGAAATGGTTTTATCAACACTATGGAAACAACAGGCAGAGTGCAATGTAAACACAACGAACATCTCTTTTTTAATGTATATTAATGATATACTCGTGCATTTATATTTTACATTTCAACGTATAAAATAAAACCTCATAATGATAACAAATCTTCGCTTTATTTGACATAATAATATTTTTCATCAAATAGAATATACGAAAATCGAAACCGTCTTCTTATATACTTTATTTTTACAAATATATTTTTAAATTTAATTTAACAATGATGCCATTTTTCACTAAGTAACTCATCGTTAATATAATGAATAAAACATATTTTTATATAAATAACATTGATAGGTGTTATGGACAATCTAAATGAAAAAAACGGAATTAATTAAACTTATTGTAATCTTTCTTCAATTACAATTATTACTTTGCAGTTTCACCAATAATCGTTTGTAAATAAACATGGAAATTCATTTATTTTATTTTATTTAAATTACATATTGTATTGTGATAAATGAATGTTATTAAACTCTGGGATTCTTGAACGTTTTAACTTCTACGTTCCAGATAAGTACACCTATGCTCGTAGCCATTCATTGTTTTTGATCCTAGTTGTTACTTGTGGAGCTTCGTGCACTTAATTTACTACTACAGCAATGGCGCTCCAAAGTGGCCTACCAGCACACCTCGATCCTTTTCCTCATTTGTCGATGGTATTGTTCTCCTATATCTCTGTGATCTTTGACACGTGTCATCTTCTTCTTATTTTTTATGTTATTTTTATTTATTATTCTCTTTTGTATGTATTGTATATTTATGTATAATCTATGTTTCTTATTATTTGTACCTTGTTACAGCGGTTCTGTGATATAAATAAATAAATAAAATATTCTTATAGTAAATTCTTGGCTTAGAAAAATTAAAGGTTAATTAATATCCTCACTAAAAATTAATCATATTGAAGACACACATACAAAAATATAACATTTCTTTATAGACAATTGGTAAATTACCATAAATTAACTTGCATATGGTAATGTCTTTTGGCTGAAATCGTGTAATTATCAATGAAATCTTGAAATAAGTTCGAAATAAACCATTTATTTATTCGTATTGAACAATCACGTGAAGTCCATACTATTCTTGCTATTTCTACAGCATCGATCGAAAGCCATGGAAACGTTAAATCGTAAGACTGTTTTCCGAGAATGCTTCAAGTGAAGAATATTCAGAGGGAAGTTTATATAATGTATGGAGCATTCGTATGGTCTGTAGCTTAAGCTATACTGACCTTTTCGCTGTAAGGAGTATTCAATCCTCCTCGGGCGAGGTCGGAGCAACCGCCATATTATATTCTTGGCCCGCGAATCAGGTGAGACTGTACAAAAAAGGGTATCGACTTCAAATATATATATTTTTTATTTCACCAGTTATACTATAAATGCTTATTTATTAATTATATATAATAAATATAAAATAAAAATTTCCTAAATTATTAAATCTTTATCATCATCATCATCATCAGCCTGCATCCAGGTCACTCACGCTATTCTTCTTATGTCGTCAGTCCATCTTGCAGGGGGTTGGCCAATGCTTCGTTTGCTAGTTCTTGAGCGCCATTCCAATACTTTTCTTCCCCATCGACCGTCGTCTCTTCGACATATATGTCCTGCCCATTGCCACTTGATTGTGCCTATTCATTGGGTAGCATCCACTACTTGAGTTCTTCTGCGTATTTCCTCGTTTCGGATTATATCTTTTAGTGATACTTCGAGCACGGATCTCTCCATAGCACGCTGTGGTGACCTTTATTTTATGGATAAGAATTGCTGTTAGATTCTACTTCTCTGTGCCATAAGTTAATACAGGAGGATGCATTGGTTAAACGTCTTAGTTTAAAGACATTGCGGAATTCTCGCTTTAAAAATATACTTTAGTTTTCCAAATGCTGCCAAATATTAAATCTTATGTATGCAAATATATTATTTCTTTTGAAAGTTATATTTCTCAAAGAATAACGAACATTTTTTATTTTGTATACTAGCAACACTGACAAGATGCATTACAAATGTTAGACTAACCATTCCTGGCTTTTGAATAGTTTATTGCTTTATATGTTGTAATTTATATTTTTAGCATTCAGTTTTTGATTAATTTCAATATTAAACGGATACATATTTCGTACATTGCTCGAGAGCGAAACTGCAGTCATCAAGTGATTAAGCAATGCTCAGTATGATCAATGTAATAAAAAGATATTAAATATTTATATGTTTCATGCTATATAAATATTTTCAATTTTGTGGACAACTTGACGGACTTTTTCGATTCGTTTCGAGTATTAATGATAAGATATGCCTATCTTCTCTTGTATATAACGAAAAGAGCATTTTTTATTTGGTTTACGTTTAAGTTTCGTTCATTCTACCCTTATTTTTAGTACCTGCCATCAAAAAGTGATTTTGGAAAAACGTACCCCTGGGACTCTACGTATTATTTTACATATTGGCCGGCAGCGGCCGCTCGAGTAATATTGCAGCGAAATCATATTGGCCGCTGGAACCTAAACGTATGAGTAATAACAATATGCGAAAAGGCTCATACTCGCCAGGACGGTCAGAGGTCATCCAATATACATAAAGATTGATTTATGCGAAATGGAATTTTCCAGCTTTTTTTATGTAAACACATACAGGAGAAAACCGACAGATGGTGATCTGTTATCTTGATGATGTAGTCTCATCTGTGGAATTCTATGACGCTTACCATTGCGCATATGCCTAAGCGCTGATGTGAAATGTTGATCCGTCAACGTCATAGACTACAGCCCGAGATTCACGCATCATCCTTATTATTACAGGAATGTACTATGAATGGGTGGCTTCACGGGACGACTTTCGTCTACCACAATTTTCAATTAATACACTATGACTGGCATTTTCCGGGTGAGGGATCAAATTCACACCAAATGGAGGTAATTTAGAGCTCGAAAATCGATTAAAAATCTTTTTTTTTAATTCAATCTCCGTCGGGGATCGATCCCACGACCTTTGGCTTGAAAAGCAAACGATTAGACCATTGAGCTATACCCACCGGCTATTAATAAATTAATAATTTATTTAAAATTGTTTCATTATTGTATAAATTGTATTTTGTTTCATGTTAACATATAAAGAGCGTGTGAAAATAAATTGAATTTTGAGGTTTTGTATATTTATATATTTCTCTTATATTTATATTATCTATTAAAAAAATACATACAAAGAAACTTCAAACTTGCTTGGGGTGTTATGTATTAGACATGTTAAGTTTGGGAACATGTCTTTCTAATACAAAACATAACGTGAAATGTTTGATAAAGACCCGTATATTGTACGTCAGACAAGTTAAAACTGACCGCTAAAATATGCGTTTAAAAAATACGAAATTTCTTCCTGGGTACCCATATTATTTACTAGTAGATGTTTAAATAATTAAACATATATGTGTGTGAAAATAAAAACATATCAAGCAATACATCGTTTCTTCTATATTGATTATTTCTTTAATTCAATGTTTACAGACTGTCATTTTAGTTAACATTGTAAATAATAACCTAGTTGCGCTGTACATTGATTACAAAATGTAGTTAAATAATTTCTTAGGTTTTCACGTCCAGATTTGATATTGTGGCTTTTGGGTTGAGCCGTGTGTGGCGAACTTCTTTCAACCAATATTTCGACCGCCATTGCAGGGTCTTCTTCAGGATTGATAATTTATTAAGTTTTGAGTTGGTTTATTCAGATTATATAAAAAAAATATGAGCGTTATTGATTTATATCTCCATGGCAAGTCAAGTTTCATTCCGGAGAATCGCAAATTAATTTGAATAAAAAGGTTTCAATTACATCTTGCGACAGTGTTTGAATTGTCTATTAAATGATAAACATTCTAGGGGTAGAATGATGTATCAGATCCGCCCATCAAATCCCGCTTGAGCTCCCTCCCAGCTCCCGCCCACCTCCAGCGCCCCCGCCTACAGTCGTGAGATTACGCCGCCAAATTAAGCGACTAGATTCGCCATGTTCAGAGCCGCCCTTGTGGCTTGAAGGAGATTGGTGCTTACTTCCCCGGCGGTAGAAGTTAGATTCGCTCGGCCGAGGGGCACGCCAAGGTGTTGCTTAATATTTCAAGTACTTATGTGCCTTCTTACGTATTTACCTTTAACTGTCGCTTATGTACTATCTGCTATCTTCTGCCGCGCTGAGAAAACCGCATACATGAAGGGTGAAAATGAAAATAGACTTTTCGGTTATTTTAAATACAACTAGTCAAAACTTACAATGTTTTTTATGCTGTTTGAGAGGGATTTGTTATTCTTTATGTAAACACATACAGGAGATAATTGAAAGATGGTTATGTGCTGCAGATGTCTCAATTGTCGATTCTATGACGCTTGCTATGCTACATAAATTATAACTAAGCGCTGCATATGAAGTGTTGTATCACTTTGGCGGGGATCAAACCCAAGACCTCTGGTTTGGTAAGCAAACGTTTTAACTACTAGGCTATACCCACCGGCACCTTTTTGAGGACATAAAATATTAATTTAATAAATGCTCTGCTTATTGAACATAAAACTAAATATTGAGTTAGAAAATTAAATAAATGGTTAATTTTGGTGGAATACACAATAAAATAAAACACAAAATTATGCCTTAATTTCACATATCGTGTTGTGTAATATTTAAACATGGTTTTAATATTTCTTCATCTTGAATAATTTAATCAAATTCTAAGCAGAGTCACAGTATATTTGTATAAATATTAATTTTTCTCTCTTTGAAATCGATTTCACGGATTGACGTATATATGTTTATAATCAAAAGAATAATTGATAATTCAAGTATATAGTTGTCTGATAAATTGCACACTAGTGTGGTATTAAGAAAATTTCAAAAATGTATTTTTGACAGTAAAATTTTCAACATGGCTCTTTACGGAAGGTTCTCACTGTAAGCAGCTAGAAACAGCGCGCTCCGTACAAAGGACAAGCGGAGAATATTCAAGCAGTCCTGAAACAGATGACAGTCACGTTCGCACTTTGAGGAAAAGACGCCGCGGCGAGATAAGGCGGAGGGCGGCAAGGATGGGCGGCAGAGTGGGCGGCCAAAGTAGGCGGTAAAGGTGGGTGAAAAGGAGCGGGATTCGTACAACAGGGTGGAGGCCAAGTCGCCCCCAACACTTCCAAGCCAGGTGAGCTGTACAATAGTGAAATCTCTATTCTTACATTAATTATATTATGTTTCATGTTAACATATAAAGAGCGTGAAAAAAAATGAATTTTGAGGTTGTGTACAATTATTATATTTAATTATTTCCTATAGTTGACAACGGAACTGGTGATACCTGAGACCACCCTTCGTCTGAACATGTGGAGAAGCGCAACTGAGGGGAATACTTGGATTTCCCCGAAAGAGGACCTAGCCCCTGGACATGACCAGAGGTAGAATATATGGAGGTCCCTTAACAGACTTCGGACGGGAGTATACAAGACGAGGACACAAATGAAAACCTGTCAGTCTTACAGCGGACCGACTGATTGTGACTGTGGCGTGGAGCAGACCCTGTCACACCTTCTGGAGTGTGCGCTGTGTCCGAGTAGCTGCACCCAGGAAAACCTGATGATGGCCGGGAGTAAAGCCATCGAAGTCGCCCACTTCTGGGCGGACAGGATCTAACCCTGTTGTTTCCGACACGATTATATATTAAACACAAACTTATCAATAGTGTATGAGTTTCAAACATGCTGTAGTAAAAAGGTAGTACAGATATATTAAGGTTAAATAGTAATTATGATGATAATAACATTTTATAAATCATAATTATATGTGTGTTCTAAATTTAAAAGAAAAATCTTTTAACAAAATGCACACGCATAACTAGGTATTTTTTTATCGAAAAAGTTAATCTTATGAGAAACGTACGTATGTATCTATTAATTATATTTTATTTTACTAATTAAATAAGGCTGGGAAGATTATTTGTGAAAATTCCTCTTAAAACTATGTAAAAGGACTTTGACCTTTTTAATAAATATAAATTATATCAGCATTCTATTTAAGCACTTGACTCCTCGACGGCGTTGGAAACTATCGCAATATGAACTTAGAGGACCTTCAGTAGCAGAGTAAACGTGTAAAGAAGAATACATAGTCACAGTTGACAGAACTGTATCGCAGTAAAACGTGGCAACTATGTGATCCAGGTCATTAACATATATGAAAAAAATATATATATAATTCAAAAAAAATTTATTATTTCATTTAATTTAACACGATTAAAGCTATCTACATTTAATTATTTGTAATTGATTACATTTATACGATCAACGATGTTTTTGTTCAACAGTAATCGTACTTAAAAATGACAAACTTCAAGTTATATATTAAATGACAAAATAACTAAATTAGTTATTTGAATTTTCCCCCTGTGTGAATCTTTAAGATATACAAAATATTTCCGTCGTGAAAATCTTGAAGCATTTAATTGCCAGGGGAGTATCTTTAAGTGTGTTCTGAAACGTCATTCATTCAACGTGAAAGTTAACGTCGTAACGTGACGCAGATAATGGATATTATTCAAGAACGTGTTCGAAATAAATTCTTAATGTACGTATTAACTTAACAAGTTAACGATATTATCTACATAAAAAGAGCAATTCATTAATCTTATGCATTGCATAGTAATTAGAAGCGGTGTGCTGAGGTGCAAAAAACTAATTTCTCTAACCATGAAGAGACGGAGTTTTTTTTTAAATATTCAATATTTATTTGTTGCAATTAAAAATACTAACATATAATATTGTATAATTTGTTCTGTATATTCTATGGCAATTGCTATTTTAAAACTGACTAATCGCTGTATGTAAAGTTATGATACGTGAACTTTTTAGTCATTTCTACAAGCTCTGTGAATAAAAAAACTTCACGGACTATCTATCTATCATCTGCCACCAGTTTTGATAAGTAGGCTATGACAGGTCGTTTTGCAGGTGAAGAACCAACTGGGAGTTATATAAGGTAATATATATTTATTTTTGTTTGCTTGTATAATTACCTATTTTTAATGACTTTCTACAATCCATCTCCATTTGAAATATTGTGAAGATCAATGATACAACAATGCTCTTCTAGTATATCTGTTTCCTCTTTCATACAGTCTGGATCTCTTCATGAAACAGATAAATGTACACTCGCGATCTCCCAAACCCACACATAAGCACATACACAAAAATCATTTCCCGCATGCAGCATACAGCAGTCTTAGCTGAATGTCATAGAGTACACAGATCTCGACCGATTATGCTCTCCTGCATTCCATTGCATAAAATATCTTGCGACTTCTCTTATGGGAGGCACCAAGTACCTGGTAAGCTCTATACCTTAACAACTACTGAACATGAATGATAATAAATGCATTGAGAGTAATTTTACATATCCTATATTTCAACGAATTATTAAATAAATTTAATAGGTTTTCAAAAGTATTTCAAACATACTTATTTAAATTATATATTAATAAGTATTTTCACACAAACGTTCACGAAAAAAATCCATTGGTGCATATATCAATTTTAAATTCAAAGATCAAATACAAATATTTACTCACATTTTGAAATAATTGTACTAAATAACAAACTTTATATGATATAACGTGTACGTCTAATTAGTATGTTATGATCTTAGTTTGCCGTTATACTAATATGTAAGGAAGCTATGCAGTGAAAGCTCCCGCAGGCAACACACGGCTGGCGATGTTACCTGCGATTTCCAAAAGCTTTACTGCCGAGCTTACTAAACAATACAGCAGAACCAGCTTCCGGGAATCCAAAGCACTTCATTATACCATCACAGGAAGCAGCTAACGAATGCAGGTACGATATCGTTATTATTATCATTTAGGTATTTAACTGCTTTATACGTTAACGATAATTATACTCGTATAAGTGAATAACTGTCGTGGATGTGATACTAATATTATAATAAGAACACATTTATATATTAAATATTTGTTATAATTAACAAATTAAGAAAAAGCTTTTAATAAATTTGAGGTGTATAAAATGATTATTTTGTAACTATACTTAAGAAAATTTAACATGATCCCAATACTATTATTTATTAAAATAAATTATATTTTCCTTAATCCGGACTCATTATAAAGTTGAAATACTTAAAATCACTGAGAGAAGGTATATACTATAAGCTAATTAGGGCAAACGTGTGGACATTAATAATTACAATAAACTCCTTTCAATTATTTTGATATATATTCAGAAAACGTTCTTTATTTTCATGAGCTTATTATAATAAATTATCGAAGTGGAAAAAATTACATACGTATTAAGGTTTTCTTTTCGTAAATTTTCGTATTTTAAACTCATATAACCTAAAAAAAAAAGTAAAAAGTATTAAGTAAGCCCCCTAAAAGTACTGGAGGACTCTGCGAAATGCCTTAGGGTCACAGGTTCGATGAAAGGAAAATCCTGATCTATCTCCTTCTCGTGGTGGGAGGTGAGCGACATCAGTCGGCCAATATAGACAGGGACCGAATGTTGGCCGGAATAAGCAATAACACCCAGCTAACCTCATCAAGTCAAGCTGGTTAGGGCACTCTATTGTTCTGGAGGAAGTAAATGCTCTCCTAAAGCGGATGAACCTTTATGGTCAACAACGGCATTAGGATGTGGAAATAAAGGGAAAATACCACATTAAAGGTCTAAAAGACATCCCATGTATCAGCAAAAAATTATTGCTTGGAGATCGAAATCCAAGATTCTGTTGCTGCAAACCAATCCACCGGATAGATACTACGAAGAAGAACCTAAAAATAAGTACACTTTTGATGACCATAATCAAAAAATTAAACATACTCGTATAACAATATCATTAGAAAGAAAGTAAAACAAACCAAAAACAATGTACTTTATATTTTATTGTGTTCTTATTTTAATTATGACCATGTTTACATTGCTAAAAAATAGTATTTGAATGTTAATGTACTTAATAAAATCATAGAAATTTCAATATTTTTGGCTAGTACTTCTACATTACAGTCTAATTAATGAAATAACTATTGCAAAATTAAATTAAGTTGAGATATTTATTCTAAACAACGAGTACATTTTTAATTTATAAGTAAATTATTATTAGATTGAAAAATGATTTAATTTTTATTTTTTAAACATACGATACACAAAATTTCATTTATTGAACCGAAAATATGGGAAGCAAAATCACCATAATGACGACCATCTCCACATAAAAATATAAGTTAAATAATGGTGTTCAATAATTTACAGGCTTATGTTATCCACAATGTAAGGTTTATGTCTTTTTTACTATCAATTTGATCCGTCACACTTGGGCATTGTGATGCAAAGTGGCTGGCGAGGAATCCACGAGAAGCCTCCAGTGAAGACTCAAGCCAGTAGCTAGTAGCTACATTAGGTTTTATGGCAACTTATTTTCGACAAGAAGCCAAACTTTGGCAAGCTCGATGAGATTCACGATCGCAGTTTTCGAATCAGATTCGTTGCGTCATCTCCCGTCAGATAAAGTTCACTCATAAATAATGTTCGTTTGATTTGCATAATACCGCCGTACTCCTTGCTGTATTATCTGCTCCAAGGGAGGAGAGGGAAACTGAATATTATGATGACTGTTGAAGAGCGCTCGTATGGAGACTACTTCAGAGGGTAATATCACATATGAATTAAGGGAGCCTCGCTGTGATAGTATTATTAATGAAAAACAAAACCGTTGAAAAAGTTTTGCTTTAAAAACAAACGTGAATTGACTTTGATATGCTTCATAAATTGACAAATAAACAAATTATTATTATTTCTCAAGCACAATAAAAAATACTTCAATATTATTGATCTGTGAACAAGATACATGTTAGTTTTCTTCTTCCTCTTTATTTTATTCTTCTATTTCAATATACACTTTATAACTGGATCTTGGAAATTACCACAAAAGGCCGCCATAAATTGTCAACAATCCCGGTAGAAAAAAAAATTAATAAGCTATCTGCTTGTGGTCTATTATTGATAATTATACAAAATTTAGTAACTTTGTGTACATGTAACAACACATTACTTCTCTCTATTCTTTTATGTCTTAATCTACTAATGTAAAGTATTTACTTGGATTGACGCGTTGAAAAAAGAATTTTATGTTTAGTATATGTGTATTTAAGTAATAGTATCCTATTATATTTGATTAAATAAAAAAAAAAAAAAAAAATATGGCTACTCCTATATGCTTTTTAATATAATTTGATAATATTACGATAAATGAATTTAAATATTTTTCACGTCGTTATTTAGGAAGTGCAACTAAGCTTAAGACTATCTGATAAAGAGAAAATTACATTTTTAAATAATGTTCGAAACTTTTTATGGGCCAACAGATAAATGTATGTTTTTTTTTAAATAATATAAAATTATATGCAATAAAGTCAAGGTATTTTAGACTACCTTTCCCATTTTTAAGGAATGAAAGTAATGGCTGCTGAATAATATAGTATTTTACTTTTTGGTAGTAATATACTTCGCGTAAAGAATGTTATGTTTTTCCGTTTCTTATAATTTTATTCACGATATATTTTTATATCACAGGCAGGTACACGTGAAGCACAAGCGGAGCAGCCTAGACGAGCTAATAAAAACTTGGCTTATAAAATAATCATTCTGCTTTATGCAAAATAGGAAAGTTTACTGATATCCATCGGAAGTAGCGAAAGAAAAAATCCAGCAGAACTCTACTTCTAGAAGCAGTGAAGATGTGGAGTAGTTACAATAATAAATAACTTGCAAATTCATTGACCAACGACCACACTAAAAGGTGGGCTACACATTTGTTTGCATAGTAACTCGTATGAGTATGTATAAATGTTACCGGTGTTTTTGGTACTCACAAAGCTAGAAGAATTTTCTACATACAATTCATACGCGTGATTTCTACAAGATCCGATCACAAAAGTAAAGCAACATTGGTCGTGTTTAGTACATGGATGGATTGCACCTAAAAACATAGCGTTTAATTGGTTGAGTTGAGTCATTTCGAGGACCAAATGATGCAGACTTCAAAATCGTCTGGGTAGTTATACGATATTTTAAAAAATTACATTACCCAACCGCAAAAATATGATTCGGATACTATAGCAACCTTCTCTTCCTGGGTTGGAGCTCCTGTTTTCGAGGCGACTAGGAACTATGCATTGTATTACATGTGACTATAGTGTATTGTGACTATAATGTAGTGATAATGGTTGCTGACAAAACTGTGTATTTGCCAATGTATATTATTAATACCTAGTATACACTCCAACTATAAAGCAACATGAAAAACAAGAAAAAATGCTAATTTACTGTTTTCTAACATTTTAAACTCCGTTTATACGTTATCGTATTAGAAATGCTAATTTTATGATATAAATTGTTTTTTTATTCACAAATATCTGTCTTTTTTAATAGCCTCATTACATGTTTATTCCGACAACTTAAGCAGTATTATTGTTGTGAAAACCGATTAATTATCATCGTTATACTTTTTCTCATTAGAATTTGAAGACATTTTCTTCACCAGACTGCAGACTATCGCAACCCTGAATCGTTCCTTGCTCTATGGTTCCTTCTGCAGCCGGGGCACGAACCTGTAATGTATGCAAGTTCCCTCCTGCTCCTCATTGGCGAACATACTTCATTGCTCTTATTTCTTTGGCTGCCTGACTATGGAGCTAACTAAACTTGAGACTTGAGACAGACCCGGGATGAGATTTTTTTTATGAAAACACATACAGGAGAATACCGACAGATGGTGATAGTAATTCTGAAGTCTCATCTGTGAAAATTATATGACGCTTACCATGCTGTATAGGGCTAAGCGCTGCATGTGGAGTGTTGTTCCGCCAACGTCATAGACTAAAGCACGACAATCACGCCACATCCTTATTATTACAAGAATTTTCTATGAATCGGTGGTCTTCAAGGGACCAAATTCAAATCACCAATTTTAATTAATAGGCTTTGACTGGCATTTTACGGGTAAGGGATCAAATTCATACTAACTGAGGGTATTGTAGAGCTCAGAAATCGATTCAAAATCTTTTTTTTTAATATCCGTTGGGGATCGAACTCACGACCTTTGGCTTGCAAAGCAAACGCTTTGACCATTGAGCTATATCCGCCGGTGTTGCAGCGACTTTCATCAAAGTCATCATTTCACAATCAAAAATACGTTCTTTTTTAAAATAATTACACCACATTATAAAACAATTTATTTAGGAATAATATTGCTGTAATAAGGCATTTCCAATACATTATTTTTTACTACGCCGATGAATAATTTTAGATCCATCATGTTTTCAATACGCATACGAATCGAAAAGGTAAAGAAAGGTACGAAAATCCAATCACTAAGAGTGTGATGGTTTGAAAATCCTCGTTCTTGACAGTTCAATACATTATTAGGAGTAAAATTAGTTCTCAAAAAGCATAACATCATGATTTTAAAAAATCCCGTGATTAATTATATGTACTTTTAGTACTCGTAGATAGTTTATCTTGATTGGTGTTGTCAGTATTTGTGAGAGCTAGATTCGAAAAGTCCTTGTTTTGGCACTGCTTCGGTGACAGCGAAAAGATGGCGCAATAAAATCCGGTGCACAGGAACTTACTGCTCGTTAATTGTGTTTGCATTTTGCGATATTTTTGAAGTAAATTTTGTGACGAGAGATCATTGCAGAGCAGAACATTATTATATGACTATAATGATGGATATACTCGTAAAATGATAAAATCAATCAAAAAATACACATAAATTAAATAAAATATCATCTGATAAACTCGTACATATAATAGCATACTTACATTTTTATTAAATAAACACTAGTGATTATACTTTAAATGTTCTTAATTCTATGTAGTAAATATATCTTATCTCCTTTTTGGATCTCATTCTCTTCCCTAGCTGGAGTATGGTCTCCATAAATAGTGATCATCAGTTATATCAGCAGGTATTGTTTGTGCCTCGTCCCAAGTCAACTGTAAGGCCTTCAAGTGAATGTCACTGTAGTACCAAAATCTTATTTCAATGTTAGTTATTTTTAACTATATCCGCTCCATATGTGGAGCACACCAAAAAATTACGTTTACACAGTTTTGTGAGCCAAGGTCATCTATGCCTTGTCACAGAATACCTGCTTACCCGAAAGTGCACGTTGAAACATAGATGGTTCCTACAGGGCAAGATTCCGCAAACTTGCATAGACTGCAACTGTAGTATCAGATAAATATTTGGTTGTGTAATAATCAGCGTTTTTTAAGGATAAAGATGATCAGACCCGACGCTGCCGAGGCCTGGAAAATTTATGTTTTGTCCTTAAGGGGTGGCTCGACCCGACCTACATACTAGGTATGTATAATTCACACCTGTACTATCTAAACGTTTATTAGCACGCTTCGAGTTTATTACTGAAATTGATTAAGAATGTATTTTAAGTAGTAAAAACCCCTTTTGAACCCTGAACTATTTTAAAATACACAATAATTGCTACAATCTTTTTGTTTTATGACATTTTATCTAATTCAATTCCTCTACGATTTATCTAAATAGTTTTATGTAATATTTAACAAATCCTTCAAGTTTTGAAATAAATACACACTTCTTGGATTTAACCCTTTCGCATCGGTTGTCGGCATATGCCGTCATAAGATTCCCCGTCCGTTGGCATCGATTGAAGTGATATATGGTTTTGCTACTTTCTTTGAATAGTTTTTTATGCATCATCTGATGGCTAAATGATTTATTCTCAGATACTAGTTTTATAATTGACAGTATAATTTGTATTCAAACCGAGCCGTAATGAAAAGGTTAAGGAAATCTCAAAAATATAAAATAAGTTGTTTTTTTTCATAAAATATGTCTAATGTATAAGTTTTAAATTTTCAAGATTTTACTCCTCCCCTTGTAAGCGCCCCCTTCAAAAGACGTCGCTAAAAGAAAACGCCATAAACATGTTTTTACGCAATAAAAAGTGAATGATATATTATTTTTTTATTTGGCCAATCAAAAGATATTATTTCCTCTCTCAGCCCCGATCTCGACTTTGATTTATCGAGAGGAGAATAATGTTTATTGGATAGCGACTCTTTATTGGACTGATTCGGATCGTTTGATTTATAAATAGTCAACTTACCTTCAGTCAATGATGGCCTGAAAATGCGCCTTCAAAACAAACATTTTTTTTGTCTTTTCGAAACTCAAGAAGTAATCTATAAAGAATACTTTCTGCTCCGTTTTTTACGTCGGGTACTTTAGTCAGATATTAAATGAAACGCTCAAACAATACTTTTTTATTTCAGTTTATTGCTGATTTATTGCCGAGCTGTTAATGTTACTCCTGCGAACAATCCAATAAAGTATTCTTTCATTTGAGTGCTGAAAAATATTTAATACTGAAAATAAAATGTAATAAAAAAATTAAGGCTTTGATAGTAAAATTGTTTTGTACTTTTTACGCAATTCAAACCCTTTTACCATAAATTTAATTTTAAAATCATTTAAATAACTATTAATAAAAGGAAACGAAGATAAAATTAATTCGAAAATGAAATATTATTTAAGATGCATCTTCTTTTAACTTTTAGATCCTAAGTACAACGGTATCTCTATTTCTTAGGCCATCTCTAAAGTGTCATCGATGTGTATAAGCGATTACCAATTAGAATCAATTAACAAGGAGTTGAACGATTATTAATTAACGATTAATTAACCTGTTCCCATCGGTAGCCGATATATGCCGTGTAAGATTCCCATAACGTTGACATCGGTAGCCGTGATATATTGTTTTGCTCCTTTCTTAGAATAGTTTTTTATGCATCAACTGATAGCTACAGGATACAAGAACTAATGTGATATACGAAAATAGACCTGATAAGTACATTTATGCTTCAAATACTAGTTTTATAATTGACAGTATAATTTGTATTCCACCAAGCCGTAATGAAAGGTTAGTATCTGATTTTTGTTATTTTTTTCAATGTTTTCAGCATTTACTTTGTCGATTGCAAGTAATCAATATTTATTTGTTTACTTTGTTTTTACATGGATCACGTTGAGTATGGCTTCTATTTAGGAGACTGCAGATTTGGTTAACTCGTAGCCTTCCTCAATATATCACTACCAAGAGACAACTCTTGTTGGCTAGTAAAAAAAGGGGATATAATAAAACTTCGTTAATTTTTAATTATACCTGAAACAGATTGTCTAGGGATAACTAATTTAACGTATGTTTTCTTTTATGATTTTATATCTTACAGTAAGTAGTAGTCGAATTACAACAAAAACAAACAAAAAAAGATATCCGAGTATGCAAGTGTGAAAGTGTGAAAGTGTGAAAGTGATCTGAATCTCTTTATTTTACTTGGCTAAAGCATTATTTCCATGTTGATACTCTCTACAATTATAACTTTTTAGGTGATGCATAAAATGTCCGCCATTGCAAACACTTTCCAAATTATCTAAATAACCTTGATATTATAACAGTAACTTAAAACCAAGATCGCTATGCTTTTAAACATTCAAACATACAAGTACCATTGATTCTTATAGCTCTAACCCAGCGGTCGGGGAACCGGGGTAAATTACCCCAAATGGGGTAAAAATATGTTGTATGTGGTAATAAGGAATTTTTTCAAGTTTGCTATTTCATAAAACTTACTATTTTCATGTAACTTTTTTGTTATTTTCCGTGTAAATTAATTCAATAAATAATGTTCATTTAAATATACATTGATTGTCTTCTTTTCAAAATGGGGGGAAGGGGTAATATCGACTTACGCAAAAATATTTTGGGGTAATATAGTCGTACGCAAAAATATTTTGGGGTAATGGTTAAAAAAGTTCCCCGACCGTTGCTCTAACCAGTACATTTTGAAAGGCAACATTTTTTCTTATCTTAAATTTCTAATTGAATTTACAAGTGTTACAAATATTACGATGATTGTTCTGGGCCCATTGGCAATGCGTACAATTAACAGATGTTCTAAGTTCTTTTATATTCAAAATATTTATACATATACCATTTTTGTGCAAACTATTGAGTAAATACTCGTACATCTCCTTATTTGCTGTGAAATAGATGTGTTTACGTTTAAAAAAAACATCGTTTTAAAATGCTTTTGTTCGCCCGAAACAATTATGTAGTATAAAATAAAATGAAATATTTGCGGCGTAAAACAAATTTGATTATGCTCGTGTTTTGTTCTCTGACACTTAACTCAGATTGCCAGTGTACAATAATGTAATTCCGAATGTTGTTTGTTTTCCTTTTCCGGTAAAAGTTTCAAATTCTGTTTTCGCGCCAGCATTTATGGCCTGCTAACGATTATTATTTTATTAACCAATATTGCCGCTAGGAACAGTTTAAATTTATGTTCTTTTCTCTCATTGGCCGCCTGGGATTTAAATTTCGAACAATATCGTGCAGCGGCGCGTCATAAAGCTATTGAGATAGATGGAAAGCTTGGCACCAAAGTTCTACAGCCGTATACCTACTGGGGTAGGGAGAGAAGTCCAGTTAATGGGCAACATTAAATATACCTACAATAGTATGAATAATGTTTATTACTATTAGTTTATTTATATATGATAATACTTTAGACTCTCCATTTCATTGGCTCCTTACTTAAATAAGATTCAAAGACACAGTCGTTCAATTGCTTAACATTTTTAATAAAGTCAGAACAAAGCAAACATAATCGATCTGTATAAAATTCTCACTTCAAGTAAAGTAATACGTACTTTTTCATATAATCGTTCGTAGTCTTGAGTAGACTATATATATATATGTGTGTAGATGACTAAGTTTGTATTATTGTAACCTTCAAAAATAATAATAAGACAAGCTTACAAATCGTATCACGAATTTGACTAAAATATGAAGCACTTGAATATACTGAGATTTTCTCCATTTTCGGGTATCCTTGGGCGAAAAAGACAAAAAGTTCAATTTAATCAACATAAATATAATTTATCATCACCATATCTACTCCCCTTACCGGAGCATATGGCTGTTACTGTATTTATGTAATAAAAAGTTATTATTTTTGATGTACATACAAATTAGTGAGACTTGCGAAATGCTCACTACACAAAAATACAAAGATATCATTACAAAATATATCTTACATTGAAAATTAATGCATTCATGTTACACTTCTTTTATATATCGTTTTATATTATAAGGAAAGCCATTTTTTTTTTGGGTTTCTTCCATCCATGAATTAAGTAATCTGTACATACCTGAAGAATACTTAATTACTGTAAATTCTTATATAACTGTACAATTTACCCTATTAACTTTTGTAAAGTAGTTACCGAGGACTTCGAAAATCATTTTTGTAATATGAGAGAATGTAACCAGTTGTTTTGTCGAAGGTTTTCTCTCTCAAGCTGCCAATTTTCAAATATCATAAATTTGTTTTACAGAGAAAATGTAATTCTTATTATTTTAAACTTGTATAATTACGACATTCTTAAACTCATTAAAATACATTAAATGTAAATGTACATTAAAATTAAATTACATTTTTTTGTGTTCCTCTTAAATTATATATTCAATTGCATATAAAAAATAATAATTTAAAAATTTGTGTTAAATTCACCACACTAATTTTTAATGTAACGATATCTATTAAAATTTCGTTGAACTAATCAAAATTTCGAACAAAACAAATTGACTATCGTGAAAATGAAAAGTGGCATCTATGTTTTTTTATTTATACGATCTAGTCAAGTTGTACACCAATTATTTAATCGTATGACATAAATGGCTCAGTTATTAATATGTTTCAAATATATTCAATAGATGATGTTGAAGACTTATTAAAAATATTTATATTAGTATTTTCTTTAATTTTTTTTATTATATGCGTGTACTAATATTGATCATGTACGTTTATTGAAGTGAACAGGGTTCTCATTATTTCTAGAGTATTCGAGAAATTTAAATTTAAGTAAATAATATTTATTCATATTAAATATTGATTAAAAAATATATGACGGATCATTACTGCTACCTATATATATAATACTTGTGGTTTGTTCTTGCCTGTTGAGCCGGAAGCTCTTCTTTGTATGATTATTGCCGCTATCCCACAAAAAAGCCGAAAGTTAACTAGCTGCACAAATTCACAGTGGAACCCGCAAAAAGGTGTACTTATTGAATTTATTTTTATTTCCATTCTGACATTACAATTGAGACACCACATCCTTTCGTAAGTTGGGAAGTAATGATCCACAACCAAAATAATATTTGGAAAGTTTCAGGTAGTTGCTTACATTGTCGCACATCTTGGTGGAGGCGGTTCAATTTGATTAAAAAAAAAAAACATTCATTTTAGTCTTGAAACGTAACAAATCCTGGTTACTAACAAACAGCCAATGCAGCCGCATAAACGCTTAGTGAAAAAATACTCGCCTTCTTACATACTGATGATTTACGATGCAGAATTGCTCTGAATTTGGTAAAAAAAAAGGAAATAAATGCTTAGAGTTGTAGTATATTTACGTGTAGTGACAATTATAAATTTTACGTGCTTTTTTTTAAGTAAAGAACTACTTATGGGGATTTTTTTTTGGTTAAATCTTCAATAAAGATTCTGAGCGCTTATTCAATATTTTCTAATAACGTATCTCTTGTGTATATTGATAATTTGTTATCTTATGTTGGTCCCATCAATAATAGATTTTCTTATTGCAATTTCATTATTTTTAATTGCTCTTATACACAGACGCCAGTAGGTGTTCAAAAATGTAGCTGAAATTTTTTAATTCATAATTAGACATTGTGCGTCCACTGTTGAACGTAGGCCTCCCGCATGAGTCTCCATGCTCTTCGATCCTCCGCCTTCCGCATCCAAGCTACTTCCGCTATTATTCTGATGTCGTCAGTCCATCTTGCGGGGGGTCAGCCGCCAACGTTTCGTTTGCCAGTTTTTAGGCGCCATCCAATACTTTTCTTCCCCATAGATCGTCGTCTCTTCGAGAGATATGCCCTACCTATTGCCACTTGAGTGTGCCTATTCATTAGGTAGCCTCAATTATTTGAATTCTTCAGATATCCTCGTTTCGGATTCTATCTTTTAGAGACACTACGAGCATGAATCCATTTATTAGACGCTGGGTGACCTTTATTTTATATGTAAGCTTGTTATTAGATTCCACGTCTCTGCGCCATAAGTTGATACTTGGAGGATGCATTGTTTAAACGCCTTAGTTTTAAGACGGAATTTTCCCAGTTTTATACGAATTTGTATGTAATTATTAAAAAGGATAAATATTTCGTACCTTGTGGTACACTTAGCACTGTTTATTCAGTTGCTGTAAGCCTGAACTGACGTTGGTGGATACCATTTAATAGTTAAATACAAAGTTTCCAGTCCTCTGTGATAGTACTTTAATTCCATAAATATTTACGTTATTTGTAAGACCAGGATAAAGACATTATTTTTTTTATTATCTTCTAAATTTTTCAAATTTATTAACACATTTTTTTTTACAAATAAAGATATTATTTACTTTTCCAAATACGCACAGTAGCGTCATCTTCCGAGGTGGCCAACAAGGTGCCTGTCACGTTCCAGCAAACCCTCCAGGCTGATGCTCCATGTTGCTCCAGCGCTGCAGCAACCTCAGTCATGTATCTCCCACCACCTTCCCTGCAAATGACAATTAACACATTTATTATTAATAATTAATTTTCGTGCCAGCGGGCATAGCTTAGTGGTTAAGGCGTTTGTTTTCAAAACCGAAGGTCGTTGATTCCATCCCCGATGAAGATTAAATAAAGGTGAAGTAGGTGTGAATTTGATCCTTCACCTGTAAAATGCCAGTCATAACATATTAATTAAAATTGTTGGTAGACGATAATCGACCCGTGAAGACCAACCATTCATAGTGAATTCCTGTAATAAGAAGGATGATGCGTGAATGTCAGACTGGTGGTGGACACCAGGTATCGTAATTATACTACGTGTTGCTGAATCATTTGTCTCATTTGAAAGTACACATTTCACTAAAAAAAAAATGATTTAAAATATCATAAGAAATATACTTTTTTTGAAAAATGTGCGCTAGATCCCGTTAGCTAAATTTTTTTGACCTTCAATGCGCCACAAATCTTTTCAACTTGCACGGAGAAATTTTGAAGTTCTTTCTACATGACGAAGGGATGATTGTTAGGGATGTATTGTTCGTATTTATACAAAACTTTATAGTTACGTAAATTTATACATGTTCTTCATATAAATCTTTCTTCTGATAAGAATAAATGTAAGGATGTTGCATTAAGCGTTTTTTAATAAATTATTTTGGATATTTCAAAAATGAAGAGGTTTTCAAAAAAATTGATAACAAAAACTCGCTCGCAAATCCAAAAATTGCCCGCGCTATGAAGAAAGTTGCAAAACATAATGCCTGCAAACAATGTGTTAAAATCCAATACATTTGTGTTACATTCATATGTGAAGGGGTTAAAAGAAAAACCTCTTATTTTCACTTTCGGTCAATTGTTCAGACACAACAAATATCATGTGTAATAGTTAAGATAAACAGAATCAATATAAACTGCCTAAAATAAATTAAATGCACTGGCCATCGACGTTGCAAGATATTGGGAGGAAACAATTTGACGTCGCTGACATGAAGAAGAAAAAGGGGGTGCGTTATGGTTGCAGAAGAGTAATTTACGGCAATGGCTTCAACGCAAGGATGCGAACGTCATTAGTGGCGATAGCCAACAAGTGGTAGGAGCGCCCCAGGTTGGGGGCAAAGGCGAGGTCATGGACGGGTCCCTGCTGTACTCCAGCAGAACCACTCGCCCTCCTTCCGAAGTCCCAGCAGCCAACATAGGTGGATGCGCCCTGAAACATCAACCGCGATATATCAATCAATAAGCCTATCACTGTGTCTTAGAAGCTGCATCCGGAATAAATTCATGATGATCAGGAGGAATGCAATGGACATCGTTCATTTCTGGATAGAATATTTTACTGCGGCTATAATATTGTACTTAAGAAATATTTGGGTGTTAAATAATCAGCAATTTTTAAGATCTGATAATGAAACTGACGCTACCGAGACCTAAAATTATTTATTGTATTTAAAGGGTGGCTCAACTCTACTGGGGGAATGTAGCTTAGATTTGATAGAATATATATTTCTCTACGGAACTGCACTGAGATATTTCACGGAGCTTATAAAGCCATCGGAGATAACTGCGTGCATAGGACACTTCGATCAGGCAAAGCTGACAAGAGGTAGTCCTAGCATGGTATTTGAAATGGCATGGAACTCGCTGCCAGAAAGTATAAGAGCTGAAACCAGAGACATCGCTTAAGGAGACCTACGCTATGAAGCGCTTTTGGAATAACCATTTGGTCATTAAAAAACACTCTGTAATTGTTGATATAATATTTGGATTATTTTATTTTTTATTACAATATTTTTCAATACTCAATATTCTTTATAGATAATTGATCTATACCAATATTTTATAAATTGGTACACACATATAAATCTACATCAAATTTCTCTCATCAATTTGTAGTGAAAAAGAAATGGCAGACGCTGGGATTCGAACCACGTATTATGCACCTCAGTTCTGTTCTATGCACAGTGCATTCGACCATGACTATTCTCCACCTCAATCGAGTGGAGAGAAGTAACGTATTAACACCCTCCTCTTTAATGGAAGATATTGAATCGCGTGGTGGCAGGATGACGAGAATATGAACAACACGCAGACTTTTTCAGAAGCACATATATTTTCACGATAAACTTATTTCGGACGTTGACCTAGTCACAGCTTTTAGGCGCCGGGCCGGCCACAATACGACACTCGTCACGATCGGGCGACAACTACCGGCCACTAGGCGCTCGTAGTGGGCGAAATCTCAGCGCCGCAAGTGGCGATCCATAGAATTAATGGCGCACCAATTACAGACAGTCATATACAACTAACATCACACCAGTGACCGGACTTATCAAAATAGCAATATGGCGATACATGCATGTCTGACGAGCGAACAAAAATAAGAGATGAAAGATTGTACATCGAGGTTTTCGGCACCAGTCTGCAAGGTCTATATCATGCTGATGTCTGTATTTATATCATTGTTACTTTCGTATTATGACAGATGTCGCTTTTCTTCTAAAGTTCTTCAAAAACGCAGCTGTGGTTTGTACATCTTATGGAATCCTGAGAACATAATTTTGAAGGCAGGTTTATCTCAATGTAATGTACAAAGTATGTATTCATGTATCCATAATGCAGAGCGTTGTATGAATGTGATACGTCATGAACCTGTGGACAGTGCTGATACCCTAGCGCACTTTGTGCATCGTATGGTTGCAATGAGCAGCTGTGAACATTAGCATATTAAATACTCTAGTCACCAAAATACTCTTGTCCATACTTTGACAGCTCATGCCTAAAATGTACCAGATACAGCCACGGTTTATTAGTATGGGGGTATACTATGACACTGCATACGAATCATAAATGCCATACTGTATACTATGTGTGTTTTTTACACTGGATAACGATAAACTCCATTTCAAATGCTAGTTGTGTTATATAAAATGAATGTCTAATGTAGTCACTATCATGAAATGTGGATATCTTACAAAAAAAAAAAAAACATAAAATACACACCTGATTATGTCTGTGAGTTTCCGAATTCGGAACATAAGTTTACCAAAGTTATGAACGTGATTCCAGCGTCACTTTAGAGTAAAATAAAATGCTCTTACCACTATGGTTATTCATATTTAGCCTGTGTCCGTCTGTTCCCTCATTTTGTATCAATAATATTCAAATAATTGTAAAAAAAGTTTCACATACTTAAAACCACGGAAAAAGAATGCGACTTGCATCGAAAGATATAAACATTGATTATTATTGAAAATATTTTATTAATTATATGTTTGGTTTATTATTAAGAGTATATTTAATGTGTTTTGATGAAAGACACTGTTTTAAAACTGTATGTTTTCATAATTTTTTCATTTACATATAAAATAATATTAATTTTAAATCAATGAATTTAAAACACTCCTTTCCACACAAATGACAAGCGTATACTAAATATTACACCATATTAAATTATATATTTTATTATTATATTATATTATATTACATAGAATAAAATCGTTGTAACAATTTTATTAATGTTGTTACAACCCGATCGCGCTAGTGAAATTCAGTTGCTGGGATCTATTATATAATATATACCTACACCTCAATCAGTTCAGAATAAGGCTTGACGTTTATATATATTACAAATATGATTTTTCCATTTTCATATAAACTAAGCGTAACTTTATAAAATGCAGTGATTTTTAATATTTTTGACGCCGTGTACGTTTGATTAAACGGACAGTCCATGCAGCATCATTTTTTGCTGTATCTTAATACCTTCATATTTATATATATTTTTACGTAACCACATACAGGAGAATACCGACAGATGGAAATAGTAATTCTGAAGTCTCATCCATTTCATTGCATTCAAGTGGAATTCTATGACGCTTAACATGGTGCATATGACTAAGCGCTACATGTGGACTGTCGATCCGCCAACGTCATAGGCTACAGCCTGAGATTCACGCATCATCATTTATTATTACATGAATTTACTATGAATGGGTGGGTCTTTACGGGACGACTTTCGTCTACCACCAATTTTGATTAATAGGCTATGACTGGCATTTTACGGTCGAGGAATCAAATTCACACCAACCGGGGGTAATTTGAGAGCTCAAAAATCGATTAAAAAAATTTTTTTTTTTAAATCTCCGTCGGGGATCGAGAACCCGCAACCTTTGGCTTTCAAAGGAAACGCTTTGACCATTGAGCTATACCTGCCGGCATATAACATAAACAAAATATATACATACTCGTATCTGACTTATATGATGTTTTCTTAATGTAACAAAAGCCTAAATCAAATTAAGCAAGGGGAGCAACCTAGTCCGTTTTCGAATTTTCTAAAAACCAGTCCCATTTCATAAATAATTTCCATCAGGCAACGGATAACGTACTCGGTATAAAAATCGACGTCTTGTTCTCCTTCTTATTAGACTGCTTCGCCGTCTTTTATTTCTACGTATTCATTTTCCTCATCAACAACTTCTTGATCGCCTTAGATTTACTAGTTTTGTACGATCTAAGAATCAATTTGTACCAACGTTTCTTTAAAGATATCGACTCCCAGTTGTATCTTCATCTCTGAAGAGTCTTCCAGGCAATCTTTATCCATCAACGTTACCTTGAAGCGCTATTCAAAAAAACCTATCCATTTTAATAATATTCATCAATTCGTTATTATAACTTCTGCTTTGCCTTTTTCATTTTACTAAAACTATTTCTTCCGTATTACAAGCGCTTCGAACTCTTTTTCTTTAGCCTCGCCATTTCCCACCATCTCAGGTCGGCTCTCCTTAGGCACATTCGCCATGTCTGTCTGTCCTGCGTTGCATTCTCGGTCAAACCCAAAGTTTTCAGATCCTTGCTTACAATTGCAGTCCAGGTTGCCTGTGGTCTTCCAGGTCTTCTTCTCAGCGTGGGTATGTTGAGGATTCTCATCACCATGTGGTCCTCATCTTTCCGTGTCACATGCTCATACAATCTTAGGCGGGTTTCCCTTATATTTTCAGGTATGAGGGCCACCCGAGCGCCACAAGCGCTCCGAACTATACTCACAAATCGATGATTTCGCATTTAGAGAGTTCTTAGCCGATACTTTGTTTTGTAGTGTTCACGTTTTCCTTAACTATACGTATCCTTAAAACCACGTCTCATTCAACTTTATCCTCTGCTGTTACCTGGTTGATTTCGTCTACTTTTTTAGCCGCGGGTTGGTGTGTTTGTTTGTAAGGTTGTGGTGAGGAACTGTCTGTGACGGCAGCAACGGCGCGGAAACTAATTTTACTCAGAGATTGATTGAGCAGATGGCGATGCGCCTCATTGCTCCAGGTTAATGGCCATTCAAAATAATACGACTGTCTACTCACCGTTGAGATTTAAAAAAAACATGTTTATTTTTCGTTACAGTCTAGATACCAAACCGCGTGAGCGATATATAAAACATTGCAACCTAAGTAAGTCATGAAAAAACTCATATCCGACCATTAGTATAAATATGATACTAGCAAAAATCTTAAACAAACTCTACGGCAGTGCCAGTTTTAGGGGGTGGCGCAGTGGGTCGGCGGCCTATGGCGCAGAATGAGCTGGGGCGCAGAGAGCGACCTAACTTGTGTAGATTATTATGCCCTTTCTATATTTGATATTTATGTAGTATAAAATTAGTTTGTCAATATTTTTCGTGAGCAAATCGTTGCAAAAAAAAATGAAGATTTTCTTCTGCCACACGACAAAAAAAATAACACAGGACAAAGTTTTTTTTTGCCCTAGGGCGCCACAAGGCTTAAGCCAACACTGCTCTACGGGGTTCGGTCACAACTCTCCTTCTTCAGGACAAACTAAGTGTATTGTAGACATATTCTTCTATAGATTACTAATATAAAATAAGCCTTTACTGTCTGTGTACATAAACTGCAAAAAGTTTAATCAAAAAGCAAAATGTCAGTAAAATATTAACTTTATCTATTACACTGAACATTCTAGGGATAGCAATTTTTTCGAGGACATGAGTTGTAGCTCTTTTGCTGAGCTAAAGAGAGTTGCAGAAGATCGAGAAAAGTGGCTATCGAGATGCAAGATTTTGTTTCTGCAAACCAATCCACCGGATTGATACTACGAAGAAGATTACACTTAATAAAAATAATTATAACAAGAAGAAGGCGACATCCGCCTCGTCAGGAATATGAAATCGCCTAAATTTTATATGAAAAAATATAGGTGTTTTTTTTATCAATTTGTAAATGTTTTTCATATAATTTAAAAGATTTACAGACTTGTCATATTCTTCTAAAGACAATGGAATTAAATATTTTACAATGAAATTAATCCTCTACGTTTCGTTCAGTGTCTAAGTGATGAGGCTATATAATTATAGTTATTAAAAGTAAGTCTCTAGTAAAATCTCTAGTAAACCGCTGAAGAAATTAAAAAGAAACAACCAAATTTAATTATTAAGAGACTACAAAAAGGCATTACCGAAGAAGAATTAATCAGTAACATAGTCAACCAAAACGGACTAAATGAAGAGGACGAGACTAAAATTAAATTAATCAAAGAAATTAAAATCAAGAAAAGCAACGATGGAAAAGAGTGGGATACCACAAACTATATCATACAGACAACTCCTTCGATTAGAAGACATCTGATAGAAAGAAAAAAAATTAACATTGGATACAACAGAGTCAACATTGAGGACTGCAACCCACTAATGCAATGTTACCATTGTCAAAAATTTGGACACACAGCACTACGATGTCTGGCCAAGGATCAACCACCAACCTGCTTGCACTGTTCACAAAATCACAACTGTAAACTGTAAAATTAAAGAGACACCAATTTGCATCAATTGTACCAATTCAAACAAATTTCACAAATCAAATATACCCACTAACCACAACGCCAATAGCCACCAGTGCATGATCAGAGAGAAAATGCTTAAAATCGCAAACAGCCGGATTGATTTCGGCTGAATTCTGTTTTTATTATCGAGGTTAATTATTCAAAGTATACCTACATCATTTACAATTCCTGTACTGTATTTACTATCGAGGTTAATAATTTAAAGCATACCTACATTATTTACAATTTATGTAATGTATTTACTATCGAGGTTAATAATATAAAGTATACCTACATCATTTACAATTTCAACATTAATGCTTACCAATGAATGACTTTACATGCAACAATATTAACAATAAAATTCAAATAAAAGAACTCATTCATGACTCGATCAAAGATCTCAACCAATTAGTACAAAATTTTTAAAACACACTTACAACTTACCATATGAATAAATTTCAATGATATTATTTTATATTCTAAAAAATGTATATATGCAACACTTAAATCAAAGATGAATCCCACGCCATACACAAGATCTACCTTTAAGTGGCGTGGAAAGCGAATTTCCCAAAAAATAAACAATAAAAAAAAAAATGAATGTAATACTGTCAATAACATCTTAAATGTATCCTATTATATTTGATTAAATAAAAAAAAAAAATATATATATATATGTTGTTATAAATATCTAATGAAATAAATATATACGAGGTTTATCCGTAAAATAAGGTTCCCAGTGATTTTTCATAGTGTCTTCTTCGTAGTATCAATCCGGTGGATTGGTTTGCAGCAACAGAATCTTGCATCTCGATCTCCATTCCTCTCGGTCCTCCGCAACCCTTTTCAGCTCAGCATAAGCGCTACAATTCATGTCCTCGAATACTTGCTGTAAATACTCCCGTCTAGGGCGCCCTCTACAGTTTCTACCCTCAACCATCCCCTCCACAATATCGTGAAGAAGACCATCGTGGCGCATGATGTGACCAATCCATCGGGCTCGCCTCTCTGAGATGGTTCTTATTAGGTGCCTATCTTCCTTGATTATCCTGAGAACCTCATTGTTCGTGACGTGGTCTCTCCAGGAAATTCCGAGAATTCTTCTGTACGACCACATCTCAAAGGCCTCTAGTCTTTTTTTATCACTTTCAGATAAGCACCATGTCTCACAGCCGTACATTAAGATGCTCCAAACAAGTGTTTTGGCAAGTTGCTTGCGGAGCCCTAAAGTAATATTCTTTGACTCAAGAATTTTTGGCTTTTTTTATTGAAAGCTAGCCTTGCTTGATGTATTCGACTGTTGACTTCTCTTTTTGTTCTGGCATCCCAGGTAATCGTACTTCCAAGGTATACAAATTCTTTTGCATCTTTTAGGGGTACTCCTAGCATTGATATGTTAATTTTCTGCTGCTCATTGCGGCTTACTCTCATGACTTTGGTTTAGTGTAAAACATGTTTAATTCCATGAATGCGTACATTTTCGGAAAGTTCAGACTTTTATCTATTTTTTTACATAGTTGCCACTGATCAATGCATTTTTACTTGCGGTTTACGAGCTTTTGAATGCCTGAGTAGAAAAAATCTGCCACCAAGCATGTAAAATAAAAGCTGATTCGATAAAAATGCGTTGGTACACCTTGCTTCTAAAGTGGTTGGATAAAACTCCACTAGTTAAAATTGCTTATCTTGACGTTGCTAGTTTTATTTTTATCACTAGTTGTTTTTAATAATATATAATTTATATATAATTTATATATAAATCGCCTCGGATGTTGATATATTTCACGGAAGGGAGGCCCAATTCAGATATGAACTACGCGAGTTTCTTTGGAGGAATAATTTGTTGGTGTCGCCTGTTTGGTGAGCATTGGGACCTTTTGTTGCTTGCCTTTATTACTTTGTTCTTAGTACTTAATCATTAACCTACATTTATATATGTATATTGAAATTTTGTAATTTGAGGATTAATTCTTATTTTACTTCAGAAATTAATTGAGTTGTTAAAATTTGTAATGTTTCTGTAAGGGAATAAAATAAGTAAAATTGAAAATAAAATTGAAACTAAAAATATTGTTGATTTTACAGAAAGTGAAATATTAATCACTTCATGTTTTACGAGGTTACTAGGTTCCATCGAGGATTATTGGAGGTAAATGCAGACGATTATAACAAACGTTTGCCCCGTGAGTGGCGGCTGGTTGTGTACCTGTTGAGCCCCCCTACCCCTCTCTCGTTACCCCTCCACCATCCCCCCACCTCCTCAAAAACCCTCAATTAGCCACCGCAACTGCAAGCAGATGCAACCCGCGGACTCGTGCCGACAATCGCATTAGACCAGCTTACATTGTCAGCGTTGATGATTTTCTAAATAGACCAGTATTTCATCCAGCTTGATATAGCTCTTTTAAGCTGATGCCGAAAAACATCATAAACAATCTTTCGTCTCTTATTTTTGTTCGCTCGCCTGACATGCACATCTAATAATGTTAGTTTTTATTATATTAAATTACAAGGCGTCCATCTGCATACGCCATTTTATTTGTTATGACAGTTGCGCTCCATTTCATGTTGATGCAACTGTCATATTTAATTTGCTTTTTTGGCGTGATTGTCTTGGCAGCACTGGATGTTTGTAAAGTTAACTGACAACTTCAGAACACTGTGTTCCGGAATTGTCAGTTAACTTTCGTCCGGCCGGCGAACGCCATACCGTTCGGACGAAGAAATCAAGTCTTTAATAAAAACAAATGCGTATTGTGCTTCAAAAATAAGTTCTTTGTGTTGTTAATCTGCTCCTGCATCCTTCCTCTACGCGGCCACGTGACGAACCTGTAACTTGTCGTCTTTTTAAAGACGGGGGATGTATGTCAATACCTTGTCTTAACATGAATCAAACTGAGCGTTGTTTCACTTACTGAAGATTGCAGTTTCGCAATCAATGAAGGCTTCAACATTTCCATCGTGCAAAGTACGTTTGTATAAGCTGGACCGTTTTACGAGTAAAATATGTACGTTTTTATAGTTAAACTTCTTTATAACTAGACAATAAAATATATTGTAAAAATCAAATATGCGAGAAGGATACTGCAAGTGAGTTTTCTCATCAAAAATACGAAAACAATAAAATTATTTGTGTTACATTTCAATAATCAATATAATAAAAAAAAAACTAAAATTAAATTTAATAGAACAATAGAACATCGTATTTACTTACTTCCCTTATCGAAATAATGTTTATATTAAGCCGTCCTTCAGTTCTAATCGATCCTAACTAAGGCGCATACCGAAGTAATCGTGCGATCTCTTTAAAAACGTTGGTGAACAAACACAAATATGCTATAGATAATACCGCTGCCGTCTCCTTTCGTCATTTGGAGAACATGTACAATTATTAAATTTACCTAGGCGAAACTTCAGGTGCAGACATGGCTAAGTACAAAGCGTGAACGTTTATAAGGAGATGTGAAAAGAAAAAGTCTTATTGTTGGTTATGATATATATCTACTTATACTCGTACATTTTTTTAACCACTGACTAAAATATACTTCAGTAAAATATACTCAGCTCACACCCGCATCACAGCAGAGGACAACTAACCCTTTTGCATCGGTTGTTGGCATATACCGTAAAAGATTCCCCGACCGTTGACATCGGTTAACGTGACATATCGTTTTGCTACTTTCAGTACTCATTGCGACATCTACGGTAGGAAATCTGAAGTGCAGTCATTTCCTTTATCAACCTACATATATTATTTACAGGAATCTGTAAAGCATGTAAATAAATATCGTTAGGTTTCGTCACAGGAGCGATTTTTCTGTAAGCCACATGTGTCAATGTCACCACATGTATGGAGTTACATAATGAACGTTTGTTTAATATAACAGTTTTTTATGCATTATCTGATAGCTAAAGGATACATGAACCAATGTGATACATGAAAACAGGTCAGATAAGTACATTTATGCTTCAAATACTAGTTTTAATCGAAAAAAAAATGGTTTGAAAAATTCACTCCGTATTGACAGTATAATTTGTATTCCACCGAGCCGTAACGAAAGGGTTAAGGCTTCCTGATGATGCACACATTCAGATAATGATCAGTTAGCAACTGATGAGCGAGAGTCCTTTCTGAAGAGTTTTAGCCACTGCATAAATGCTAAAGAGAAAGAACCCGTTGATGATATTATAATCACAGTCATGGGTTAAAATCATATGAAAAATATATTCTCATCAGAAATACAAAAATTGTAAATATGCGGATATTTTTAGTAGGCAACTTCTGGTAAGGATTGTCCGATAAGGCCAGGGCATTTCACCTGAATTGCGTCGTGAAGGACAACATTTTCCAACAAGAGGAACTGACAGTCCCACAAAATGTTTTTGAAGTCAGACTGACTCTAAGCACTGCTGATTTAATCGCACTTAAATTTAGCGAGTTTTTTTTTTCTTTTTCCAAACTTCTTTTTTCTGCCACACTTGGACTGCAGCGTGATCCGGACATCCGCGCCGCTGAGCGACTCTCACCCTTATTCCCATGGTCCGAGGGCTCATGGTTCTCCTCCAGACGCAGATCTATGAACCGGAACTGCCCATTGAAGCGCACGACAGATGCGGATTGGGAAGGAACTCGAATAATACGCTAGCGCAGGGTGACAAACCTTCAAAAAACAAATAATGGACTTTTTTTTAGCACGTACTGGAGAATACCGACAGATAGTGATAGTAATTCTGAAGCCTCATCTGTGGAATTCTATGACGCTTACCATGGTGTATATGACTAAACGCTGCATGTGAAGTGTTGATCCGCCAACGTCATAGACTACAGCCCGAGATTCACGCATCATCCTTTATTATTACAGGAATTTACTATGAATGGGTGGTCTTCACGGGACGACTTTTGTCTACCACCAATTTTAATTAATAGGCTATGACTGACATTTTACGGGTGATGGATCAAATTCACACCAATCGGTGTATTTTAAAGTTCAGAAATCGATTACAAATCCATTTTTTTTTAATCTCCGTCGGGGATCGAATCCACGACCTTTGGCTTGCAAAGCAAACGCCTTGCCATTGAGCTATGACCGCCGGCATTTATATTTTAATTAAAATATGTATTTTACTACTCAATATTTCTACCCTGAATAGCAGTCATGAGCTTTAACCCTTTCGCATCGTTGCCGGCATATACCGTCATAAAATTCCCCGACCGTTGTCATCGCTTGACGTGATAATCGTTTTGCTACTATCTTAGAATTGTTTATTATGCATCATCATTTATTTAGTAAGTGACATCAGCATGATGTGGTCCTTGCTTACTGTTACCGAAAACCTCGACAAACAATTTTCCGTCTTATATTTTTGGCGCTCGCCACACCTTTATGTAAATGGCCACATTGGCACTAGTTACATAGTTTTGCCACCGGCAGCGCTGACGGCCTCGGGCCGCGGAAGTGCGGCCGGCGTCAGTGGGTCCCGAGCCATAAGCGTGACAACGTTAGCGTTGCGGCCAGCGGTATGTTTCCGCTTGACCCAAAGCTTGTAATGTTATTAAGTAAATAAAATCAGTGTGCTTTTACAAGAAAGTCTTTGTCTGCTGACCCTGCTCCTCATCCTGCCCCTCGCGACGTAATAACGCCCCTCTTTTTGAGAGAGGAGGATGTTATAAGTATTTTATGTATTTGACTTTGTGAGAAATGACACGTTAAGGGAGCGGACAAGACAACCTTAAAGCTAATACCACGACAGAAATTTGTGGTGATAATGTGTGACGATTATAAGTACTAGTTAGAAAGAGAATTCGGAATGATTCACTAGCGGACAAAAAAGATTCCTTAACACTTTCGCATTGGTTGTTGGCATATGCCGTCATAAAATTCTCAGACCGTTGACATCGGTTGACGTAATATATCGTTTTGCTACTTTCTTAGAATAGTTTTTTATGCATCATCTGATAGCTAAAGGCTTCAAGAACCAATGTCATATATGAAAATAGACCAGATAAGTACATTTATGCTTCAAGTACTAGTTTTATAATTGACAGTATAATTTGTATTCAAACCGAACCGTAATGAAAGCGTTAATGGTGCATTCATTCAGTTTTTTCAGTAATTATGTTTCCAAAGAGAGAAAAATCATTAAGAAAAACCTTTTTGTGTGTTTTTAAGTTTATTTAAAAATAATTCTAAAAGCAAGTACTCTTGAATGCAGGATGTCTGGTCACCCTACAGTCACATATACTTTGTTTAGCTGCGGTGTGGAGGTGACAATAATGCGGTGGGATAAGCCTTATGGCTTTAGGGGCTTTGTATTGTGGCGACCAAATTACGGATAAAATATTTATATTATAACTAACCATTCTCGTACTCGTATAATAGCTACCCACGCCATAAAGCGCGCCCCAGACGATCATTTTTATTGAATAAATATTTCAGTTTTCTACATTTCTTACTATTTGCAAGCGGACTTATCACACTTATCCTATAAAAGCAGTGAAAACATTTATAAAGGACGGCAGCGGTTCTATAAGAGCCTGTAAGTTTTTTTTTTATTTTACTCGTATAATTTATTATTAACAGTTTTTATTTTCCTTAAATGACATTACAAAATAGGTAAAATTTCAATCCGTCATTAAAGTACATACAACCATAAGTGTGGCGATGTAAATTTATTGACACATTTAGTGTCAATGACCTCACAGTCAGAACTAGCGTCAGGAGACTCAAGATAAATAGTTTGCCTTGTAACAACAAAAACCCTGTCATAAGTATATCATGATTGACACACAAATAACAAGGCATTATTGTCACAAAATCAAACGTCCAACATTTTGCATCTATCAACGCCAGCACTAAATCTGAAGTAATATTACACCAAATATGTCAATATCTTCACTTAAGCTGGTTTCAACCACTGTTCACTGCGATTCTTTCGTCTTACACGTATCCAGGGTTGAACGATAGTATTTTCAGGCCACATTTCAGGCTCCATGAGAGACTCCAGCGAAGTCGCGATGACCCCGACTTTGAAAAGAAGTTGACAGCGTCCGTCTCGTGATAATCCTCCTGATGGTCATCCAAGAGGGATTGAATGCAGCGGTCGCTGCCAAGAAGCTCTGCAAGTCATCAGCTGTTGTATCCGGGTGAAGACCCTTGGCGTGAAGATACGCCATCTTCACTCCGGCAACCTTCTTCGAAGGAGCTGCAGAACCGCGGATCACCCGACGTGCTGAACGCCTTTCCCCACCAGAAGAGGCGCGACTCATATCAAAGTGGTAAACTTCCCCGGAAAGACTGCTCGTGGGAGAGAGAGAGCATTCACGGAGAGAGCATTCAGGGCCTCCAGTTCCTCGAACCACGAGCTGGAGGACCTTCTTGAGAGCCCTACTCAGAACAGCAGGGGCTCCTTGCATAGCACACCCCGAGGATTCCTCTTCTTCGAAAGTCTCACTTGAAGTAACGGCTTCACCAGCGGCAAGTTCGGAGTCTCTGCTGTTACAGTTGAGCGATGGTGAAACTTGGCGAGGACTGGTAACAATTTCCGCGAAGGTAGCTGGAATCTTCTTGCACTTCCTAGGCAAGCGCCTTCTGCGGGAAGACGGCAGACTTGTTGGGTTGGGTGGAGAGTCCACACCAACGGACGTCGGTGTATCCTCCTTCCCGCATCCAACAGCCTTTAAGAGCTGCTCCAGCAGCAATCGTTGTTCGTCTAAGCGACGATGTATTTGCGCTATGTCACAATCGCAACTACGCGCCATCCTGTAGGTAGGATGACAAGACGTCCGCTCGGTTTGAGTGTCGAGCGACGAAAAAAAATAATTTACATACTCGTAAAAACTTTAAAACATCTAATATATATATATTTTTAAATCTGCAGTGGAATTCTTAAAGTCGACCTTTACGTTTTATAAATAACGTTAAAACTATAAATTATTTTATAAAAAAAATCTCATCCTGCTACGTCTTATTAGATATGAAGTATTTGGGATGTAAACATTCTTATAGGAAGAATGGTAATTTGCCTTCAGACGAAAAAAGGTTGCACATGCCCTGCCAAACTTTTCTTTATAAAAACAAATGTTTCATATTCTGAAAATCCCTGAACTTTTTTGTATCGACTTATTTAGAACTCATTTGGCAAAACTTTGGAAAACTAAGTTGAATTGGAACACAACGACTTGGCTAATAATTAATAGTACAATAAGAATAGTCCCTAGACGTTGTTTGTGGTAGCCGTATGGTCCAATTAACAAGAAATAATTACATAGAATCAAAAAAGATATTAACATTTTTGTATATAAGAAGCATTTTTGATGCTAATAAAAAAATTAGAATACGTTTACATAGTAGAACTATCATTTCCCTTTATTGAAATGAATTGGTATTTTCTTATTATTTTAATGGAAAAAAATTAAACCAAATATATTTACAAAATGGAAATAAAAAGTCAACATGAATAAAAATAATAATCATTAAAATTAATACTGAAAACAAAATACATTTATAAAACAAAATATTCTACAAATGGGCGGGAAAAGGTCAATGGTCAAAGCGTTTGCTTTGCAATTCAAAGGTCGTTGGTTCGATCCCCGACAAAGATTAAAAAAATGGATTTTTAATCGATGTCTGAGGTCTAAAATACCCCCCGGTTGGTGTTAATTTGATACCTCACCCGTAAAATGACAGTCATAGCCTATTAATTAAAATTGGTGATAAACGAAAGTCGTCCCGTGAAGACCACCCATTAAATACACATAGTAAATTACTGTAATAATAAGGATGATGCGTGAATCTCGGGCTGTAGACTTTGGCGGATCAACACTCCACATGCAACACTTAGCCATAAACTTCATAATTACTATCACCATCTATCGGTATTCTCCTGTATGTGTTTACATAAAAAAAAACGGCAAGATGAAAAAATCAGCAACAAACATTTTTATCATATTCTCAATAATAATAATCTATTTTTCGGGGTCATTTTTTACTTTCATTTTCTATTTTATCAATCAATAGTTCTTTATTCAATAAAAAAAATATTCGATAAAGAAAAAGTATTTTATATTAAACGATAACATCTGAATAGAATTATTATTTTTCGAAAAACAAATTGAGACCATGGATCGTTGAACATTTAACTATCAATTTTATTTCTTTCAGAAACATTACATATTATATTTAACACGATCCTGAAACAAGATATATTACAAACAATTTATAAATATAGGTATTTATGATTATTAACAACAATTATTAAAAAGTCCCGAGGCTCGCTTAACAGAAGACTCCGTGAAATTACTTTGATAAATTAATTCGTGGAGCTCTTGTCGAAACTGGGCTTCTCTCAAGTGGAATATATCAACATTCGAGGCGATATGGTTGAACAGTCTGATCACTCTCCCAAGAGGCATAGTGATACAAACCTAGCAATCTGGCTAGGTTTGTATTACTTCTAGGAAGAACAAACAATCTGTGCCTTCTTATGCTTAAATAATTGTCAGGGACAAACAAACCAATTTCCGACAAAATATCAAGATTTCTGAACACGCCGCGCGCTGACTATAATCTACTTCTCTTTACTTTTCACTCAATAAAGTAATAAAAACGTTTGCTTAAACTGAAAATACGTTTAACAACGAATGAATACGAGTCGTAAATGTACGAAAAGTATATTTCGTTAATTTAAAGCAAAATCCTTTTGGCGTAATCATTTTCCCAAACGATGTCGTAACTTTATCCGTTAATGCCCTCCAACAGAACGTCTGTCCGCAAAGCCGTTCCGTTGTCTAGGACAGTGACGGAGAACATACTTGAAATTCGTGTCACAATTTTAATTTGTATCCTGAAAGTCAATTTATCTTGGCCATTAATGCTAAGTAGTTATAAAAAAATAATTGGAATATCCATCACAGTATTGTAATTACGTGTATACGTGCTCTTGTATCATTTACCAAAAAACACTCTTCCCAATCGTAAAAAAAGGATCTAAAAGTCAAAATTATACTTATAAATTGGGTTTTTTCGACCATTCAACGTCTATATTGTGACAAGTACTGAAATATATCTACGTTGAAACTAAAAATGGAATACATTTTTAATGAAATAAGTGTTTTAGACTAGAATTAGCGAAACATCTTTGGCCATCAAGTTTCTTACTAAAAAAAATAGTCTACTTCTTCACAGTAGCAATTCTGTATCTCGTTCTCCACTTGGCTCTATCCTCTGCAGCCTTCTATTGACAATAGTGTCTGACGTACCTGAGTAAGGAAGGAAAAAATGTCTTTTCTAAATAAACAGTGTCCTAAAAATGTTTTGTCCTAAAAAATGTAAAAATAAATCATCCATCCCGAATTGGACAAATCTGAAATATTAAATATTAAATATTAAATAAAAACCAACTAATTTTCTTCATCGCTATAAACAAGCTGAAACATCTATGGTTGAGCAGCACATAGTTCGCGAGCTTCTTCTAGGCAGATCGCCGTATCCTACATAGTTCATACATAGTTACTTGCTCGTGTACGCCGGTACTATAGTGATAGCAATAAAATGTCGCGACCGGCCCAAACTTGGTCGTAAATCCGTCGCTAAAAGCTACTACATGCTCATACACTTTTATTATGAGCTTTTTTGTGAGCAAATTATTCAGGTTCTAGGGCTTTTCCGCTGAAACTGAAAAAAAAACATTGAAACCTTTTAAAAATAAAATATGTTTTTTTATATAAATATTTATAAATGTAATTTTATACAGTACTCACCTATACATACGAATACAATGCGAATCGAAAAACTTCATGAACTCATTAGAGTTTTCTTTATATGTAATTTAACTATAAGAATTATTAGTTTGCTAACTATTGAATTATTCTTTGTACGAAGAATTATACCGCATTTGATACTATTTTTAGTGAGATTTATTTTTCAATATACTGTTGGATTTTTTTACGAACTCAACTTTAAATTATTTTTTAATTTAGTAAAAAAAATTTTTAAATGTTTCTTATCAATAAAAAATTATGGTGCATAAAATAAGGTCAAAATATTGAGTTATTTACAACAGTAACAATTGTAAAATCAACAATGTACGTTAAGCAACATATAAATCGAGATAAAATAATTAATTAAATAATCCAATTGAACATTATTTACTTGTGTTTTTTTTCAGTTTTCAACTGTAAAAAATAAATATAACATAAATAGTCCTATGATAAATTATATATTTCTTTTGATATCCTCTTATTAAATTTAAATGATAATATATTTTAGTTAATGAATTTCAAAAATACTAATTTCCTTATCATTTTAGTCTACCTTTTCAATTTCATTACAATTGAGAACCATCGTCCTTCAATATTTTTTTTTCTTCAGTTAGTTATTGTAGTACTTTTAAATAAAGTATAACAAAACAAGCCACTTACGCTTTCTCTAGAAGCAAAGTTTTTTTTTCTTTTCTAGTGACATCTATAAGTACACTTACTAACATAATATATAGGTGCGGATATCAAATTTCTCCAAAAACATTGAGCACGGAGCGAAACCAAGAATCTGTCTATATTACTTTATTAACCTTTCTTACACAACGATTGTGAAAACTGACAATCTCACATTTACAATCTTCAACCTTGAGTATTGAGAAAAGCAAGCTTTTTCTAGATACAGTTTTCTGAAAAACAGATTCCTTTACTGATAAAAGTGTCTACAGAATATACAAATTTACTGCTGAACGTCTGATCTCAAAGTCTACGAAACATTTTTATGTGAATTAGAAAATACTTAAGAACAATAATAGAGGTAAGGCAAAAAATCACTCGAATAATTTTTGGTTAGTCTGAAGACAGCCCTGCTTATATTATTGCTGTAGCCGTATTTTCATATTGGTGTCATTGATACTAAGCCAATATTATTTCACTACAATATTTTATAGCGAATTAAACATATGTATGGAGATGAATTTTATGCTAATCTTATTTGGCAAAAATAACAAAATAATATTATTGTAATTTATTACATATGGCAAATTTATTTGAGCCCTTTATTATCTGTGAGATCTGATATTGAAATGATGATTCTCTCTCTTTACTGTTGATATCCTCCTCTCTAAATTGGGTAACGAATTACTCGGTGTCAGGATGCAGGAGCAGATTAATAACACAGAGAAGTTGTTTTCGAACCACAATTCGTGTTTATTTTAAATAAAGACTTGATTTCTATGCCCGACCGATATGGCATTTTGCCGGCCGGGCGCCAGTTAATTGACAACTGCTTAACATGACAGTTGCACCAAGATGTAATGGAGCAACTGTCATAACAAATAAAATGGCGTATGCAAACGCCTGCGTAATATTCAATAATTAAAACTAACATTATTAGATGTGCATATCAGGCGAGCGAACAAAAATAAGAGACAACATATCGTCTTTCGAGGCTTTACGGCATCAGCCTAAAAGAGCTATATCAAGCTGATATCACTCTATTATATGAGAAACTACATAATATTTTTGAAAACATTATTATGGCAACAATACAATAGCTTACAGTTTACACCATATATACCAATGTAAATAATTTATTTCATTAGAATCCTGATAAAACTGAATAAAATAACAAAATTCTTGTAAAAACAAGTGTATTCGATGTTTTAATTGAAATTTAATAAAAAGAAAACATATTAGTTGTAAGTACATATTTATAATTACATTTCATTCTTCCATAAGCTCATTAATTCCCTTCCCAGCATAGAAACAGTAATCGATGTTCACATCGTGTAATTGTTCATCTCGCCTAATACTCAGCTCTTCATATTGGAGCACTTCACTTTTGCCTTACTTTTTTTTTATAATCGATTACTGATTGAACTCCTAATGGTTATTAATTGCCCTCACCCACTGGAACAATCCCACCCCCACCCTCGACCACTAGAAAAGAACCATGAACTCAACAAGGCCAATACACCCTGCACCCTCTACTTCTTCGTTCTATCACCAGATGATATTTTTGCGGCGTATGGTAGCATAGTGTTTAGTGCGAGTGAAAAAAAAGCTTAAAAACATATGGCAACTATTATAGATTTATGTTATTCAAACATTTTCTACAAGATCCCTTGGTTATCACAAATATCTGTCATAAAGTTCGATCAGCTACTATTGTCTTCACTTTATTCTATATCAATTATATATCAATTCTATCTCCCGGAGCTTAGTCGATGTTTTAATAGGTACTAACATCCTCCTCTCTCTCTCAAAAGGTTGTTATTCAGTCGCGTAATTACAGGATTAGGAGCAGATTGATAACACAGACTTTTTCAGAAGCACATTGACATATATTTACGATAAAACTTTACAAATTAAGGCCTTGACCTAGTCACAGCATTAGGCCGAGCCACAATACAATATGCTCTCGCTGATGGGCGGGTCACAACTGGCGTGATGGGCTATCGCACCGGTGCCACCAGTGGCGGTCTATATAACTAGTCCCAATATGGCGGACACATAAATGTATGACAAGCGAACAGAAATAAGAGACGATAGATTGTATTTCGAAGTTTTCGGTACCAGTCAGCAAGGGCTACATCATGCTGATGTCAGTAAATTAAATATATAATTTGCTACGGCCTTCCAGAAATGTTAAGTCAGGGAATTATAATAAAAGGAGCTACAAATCTTGATCTCATGCAGCAGTCATAGAACACGTCCATGCCAGGTATACTAACAAACTGTTAAATGCAAGACTTCTGTTTCCAAGCTCTTACTTAGTCATTCCTTACAAATAGACAATTAAGGGATTATTATTAGATATATGATTAACAGCTGTTTGATTAGTATAAAGAGACGCTATGTAAACACTTCTTTTGATTGAGTACAATTGCGAGTCCTATACATTCTGCATGGGAATAAAAAAGGCTCGGGCTTTGTCTCAGTGACCTGTACCCAAAAAAATCTGAAAACGGTCGACCTTCTCAACATTCTGACAGCAATCATCTTGCAATGTTCAGTAATATTAATGATACGTACACATTCTCACCTTTACACTCTGGCGGTATTCTACTGAAAGCATTCGTATATTTTTTTAAGTCTGCCTCCTACCATCCACTCTTTAGATTATAGATGAACAACACATCTAACATTTCTTCTATCTTTCAAACTTTTCACCTTCTCCCACCCTTAAATCCTACCACACGAACCCAGAAAACCTCCCATTCTACACCACACCACCACCCTTTCCACTTCCACCAGATGAAACAGAAATCTCACCCAGCAACTCTTTTTCCTCTCATCCTATTCCCAACTGATTTTCGAGCGGGTATAGCTTAGTGGTAAAGCATTTGATTACCAAACAGAAGATCGTGAGCTTAATCCCCGACGGAGATTAAAACAACAATATTTGTAATCGATAAATACTCTATAAATATGTATGGTGTGAATTCGATCGATCGCCCATAAAATACCTGTCAAAGTATATTAATTGAAATTGGTGTTAGACAAAAGATATTTCGTAAATACCACCCGTAGTGAATTGCTGACAAAAAAATGGACGATGCGAGAATATTGAGCTGTAATCGATGTCGTCTTAATTCTAGATGCAGCGCATAGAATCCGCAGATAAGATTTCTATATTACGATCACCTTTTATCGGTATTCTCCTGTATGTGTTGCACACTGAAATCCTGTACACAGGAATCCCACCCTATTACCCACACTATTGCGCCTATCACCCTCACTCTCACCCAAACAACGCTGAAAGAACACCGCAAAGAATACTAGCTGGTGGATTACTTGCGAAGATGGTCCGAAGTCGTTATTAGGTAACCATGGTAACGTGGGCGCCGTCTGGGCGTCGGTTGGCGTCGTAAAGCACCGCGGCGCCTAGAGGACAGGGCCGCATTGGATAAACGGATCGTTACTCCGGCTCTGGGTTTATTATCATGAGATGATTCGATTCACTTTAGTACCGATTTTCATAGGACAATTAGTCACCAGTACGGTTTTATTGTATAATTGTTATATTGATTAGAGTGTTACATTACTAGTGTATATACGGTTACACGAAAACGCAGACAGATTTAAGAAGCAAAAAGTGAACGTTTGACGAGCGTTGCAATTTAAAAAAGAATTGCACTAAATATGAACTGATGAACATATAATTTCAATAAAATGCAGCTAGTATACATACAGCTAGAATGCACAGGGTACAACAAAACAGATATTCATTCATTCAAGGATTATGAATGCTTGAAAATATCAAGAAAAGTTACGTATAACTAATTTTAATTAAGCATGCGATTGTACGCCTAAGTGATCAGTTGTTTTTTTAACCAGAGGTAAAATAATGAATTGCACACGGAATTTCGAGCAAAAAAGAACTCATAAATAAATTCTATCACGTCAATAGCTGAAAAATTTGAGTAGCAACTACAATATTTGCCGGCGGGTATAGCTCAATGGTCGAAGCGTTTGCTTTGCAAGCTAAAGGTCATGGGTTCGATTCCCGACGGATATTAAAAAAAAAGGATTTGTAATGGATTCCTGAGCTCTAAAATACCCCAGTTGGTGTGAATTTGATGATTCACTCTTAAAATTCCAGTCATAGCCTATTAATCAAAACCAGTGGTAGACGATAGTCGTCCCGTGAAGACCACCCATTCATAGTAAATTCCTGTAATAATAAGGATGATCTCGGGCTTAAGTCTATGACATTGGCGGATCAACACTCCACGTGCAGCGCTTACCCATGTGCACCGTGTTAAGCGTCATAGAAGTCCACAGATGAGACTTCAGTATCACTATCACCAGCTGTCGGTATTCTCCTGTATGTGTTTACACAAAAAAAGTACTTCTTTTAAAACATATTTATATAAAATTGAGCAATTGTTATTTTTATATAAATATGTTAATGTATGCTAAATACACTATAGTCGAAATAAAAATAATTAAGGAAACGATAGAACATAAGTTTAAATATGAAAATCCTATTCATTTCTAACTTGAATATAAATTTATCCTCACCCTTATGTTAAGTTTCCTACGAAATTGTGACATAAATTCTACATATTAATTTAATGTATGTAGATCATTAGTATGTAATGCTTATATTTATTTTTTGGCCTTCAGAGCCTTTTCATTTCCTTTACACCAAATATTTCTAAATAAAATAATATTTTATTGACAATATATTGGAACTTGATTTTTATGTTATTATATAAAGGTGAATACATTATTTATTATAACAAGTAATACGTTGTCATAACATTATCAAACAAATTCGTTTTAAAATAATTATAAGAAGTATAAGTCGTACATTGTGAGTGTCTTTATATGATGGTATCATAATTAAGAACCATTTAAGAAGTGAAATATATATATTTTTTAAATATTTCCGTGAATCTGTACTTCCGAATCCGTTCCTGCTGTATTTTTCTCCGCTTATTGCTTTCCTACTTGGACCATTGTAGACTGGATACTATCACAATGTGGTTATGTAATATTCTAACGTTTCGCGTCTCGTAAGGCGAAGTTCACCGTAATGTTCCGACAAAAACTGAGAACTGTGTGTGTGGGCCCCCTCCCCAGTTGCCGTTCCGACAGACAAACTGGGGGGATGAAATGATAATATTCCTTCAAGACTGCTCCACGCAGAATCCAATAAATATTCAGACAAATAAATAACGCGGCATATGCCAGACACTAGACACAATAAAAATGACCCATAAAAACAGACAGTCCGCCTCTATGTTGTGTTTATGACTTAATCATGTGTTAAGTACCCTTTTTACTTTGTACGCTAAACGGAAATTATACGGATATATTGACCTTCTATATTATTACTAAGTATACATGCTTTTGGCATTGACTTTGATTTTTTTTTTCGCTCTGGTCTGGCAGTACATAATTAATCATAACGGCACAAATAATATTGTACGAATTTACTCCGTTTCTCTATACAGACAGTAAGAGAATATTTTGACTAAGCGAGCGTTCGCACATTCTAATCTACTCGTTTAAATTTTATTGAAACAAGTAGCATCAACGATCTAGTTATATATTTGTCTAATCTTAAAGCATCTTTAGATAAGCAAAGGAAGTCATTTAGCATTCTTGATCAGATCAGTCCGCTTTTAAAGTTGTTTTCGGTGCAACTTTGACTTTTTTCTATTAAGTGTGATATTGATTTCACTTTTTAAAGTCTAGTTAAATTCCAAATTAAAAGAGAAGCTTATATTTTTCCAAGCGAATTTTAACTACTACAAATAAAAAAAATCATTTTCAGGGAATAAAAATACTTCATGATATTGTGGCTTTTGGGTTTAGCCGTTTGTGGCAAATTTCTTCTATCTATAGGGTTGATGACAAAAGTCATCAAACCTGAAGAAGACCCCTGCAATGGTGGTCGAAATATCGGATAGAAGAAATTCGCCACACACGGCTAAACCCATAAGCCACAATATCAAATCTGGCCGTGAAAACCTAAGAAGTTATTTAAAAATACTTCATTGACAATAATCCATGATAAATAATAATCCATGCTAATAGATTTTCAAGTAAACACGAACATTTTTCTTTTATAGACGTGGAAGTTTTTCTTTCATAAGCTACTTTTGTATTAAAAAAACTTATTTACATAAAAAAACTAACAAAAAATATATTTTTTTTTTCTATGTATTCAAGATACGAGAAAATTGCAATTTCAAATTCGAATAATTTTCGTATTTTCAATATTTCATATAGCTTAGATAATAATAGTTAAGGACTTCAGAGTAAAAAAAAATACTTTCTTTTCAAATATATATCGTTTTATATGCCTTATTTTTCAACAACAGGATAAGGAAAGGAAAACTTCCGTACTTTTAGCACCAAAATCATGTGCAAACTTGTCTACTGAAACAAATGGAACTATTTTTCTTTATCTCTTTCCTGTTATGTACATAAAAGGCTTCGCAAAATAATAAATACTATCCCTGAAAAATACTATATTTGGCGTAATATTTTTACCATTTTATTTTTTCCGCACTACAAAATTTATTTTTTACAAACATGGAATACATTTCCCTTACTTCATTTGAAGATTCGACTTCTTGCCGCACAAGCAATTTTCATTCTCCTTTTATTTTAAGATAATTAATTATTTTATTGACAGTCTTAAAATTGAGAGACTCGTTTACTCTAACGAGACCATTGGTGCCACACTCTTAGATATAACAGGCAAAGCTCTTGTTTTTTCCATATCTACTGCCCGGATAAGAAATGGTTATCTAAAACTTACACTTTAAACAACTTTCACACTCGTCTCTACGTAGGTTAGCTCTGTATCCCGAAAATCTGCCAAGTACATCTGTAAGAACTACATATTCCGTACATCAAGAAATCAGGGGATTGAAAAATTGTAACAGTAGAAGCATAACATAATTTGAGTGTATTTTGCATATTAAAATTACATTATATAATATTTAAGCAATCAGATAGTATTTATTGCTCCATTCTTCAAACAATCGTATAAAATAAATACGCATATCGTTACTACAAAGTTATATTATTACTTTATAATTTAATATTGTACAAGATCGCTTTATCAATCACAATTATTGCACTCAGAATAATTGCAAAATCCAATGAATTGAATCGTTTTTCTTGAAAATCATTTAGTGCGTGGGGTGAAACGTATTGTGGTTTTTATTGGTTTTCCTTTTGTTCTGATTTTTCTGACTCCCTGATAGTCGCTCGCCTTTAACGCTACACAATGGAACATAAACGTTTTAGTGTCTATGATAGTATTTTATTAAGTGTAGTGTCGTAATAATATTAACTATTTCATCATGTACTGGACGAGATATGACGTAATAATTAGAGATGTGCTGGATGAGAAGACAGAAATACAAAGCTCTTTTAGAGCTCTGTGGTGTATATTATGGGGAATATCTGCGGTGGCATCACTCATTTTACTATGCTCAGACAATGCATTATAATATATTATACAATATAAACGCTCTGCTCACGACGAATTTGCCAATGTCAATCAAGAAAAAAAATTGCCTTTATCAGTCTTAAAACTCCTATCTCTTCGAGTTGCAATATTTTCAAGATTCCTTGTACATAATCATCATCATTCTCTTCACGTTATGGAACTACTGGAGCATATGGTTGTCATAAACTGTCGCATTGCATTTTCAGCCACCATGTTCTTCGCCTCATCTCATGTCAGCTCTACCTTCTAGAAGTTCTTTATAAAGTACCCTCTGGTCTTTTAGGACTCCAAGATCCCTGGAACCTGAAGAAGAGGCAGCTATAATTTATACTCTTTAGCGGCTTCCTAAAAATATATCCTAGCACGGTCCATCTGTAGGACGGAAAGCTGCTATGTCTGCTACCGCACATAAATATTTATCATAAAGTCTAACCAACATACCCTCTGTATTATATGAAAGTATCTCTTTTCAAAAACTCAAATCATAAGGCGATACTGTATTTTTATACGATGTCAAGATTCGCAGCTGTATACAAGGATTTGGATAAACAATCGCTGTATAGTAATCACTTTGTTTTAATCGAGTATAGTTGTGAATATAGTTGAGAGTATAGTTGCGAAGACCGTGTTCTGATCGAATATAAGACAGAATTTCACCGTGTCCACTCCCTTACTTAGTTATTCCTCACCAAGTCAAACAATAATACCCCAATAATTTACGCAAATACCTATTTTTTAGTAACTAAATATACACGTACTTTACATCAAATTCTTTATACGCATCAATTCATTCAGAAAAAATATCGGCAGCAACGGGATGCGAACCTGCGAGCCTTGGAACGAACCGTTGCTCTTGTTCATTAATAATCCACTCGACTATCTCCTGCCCGAACTGGTGCGTGGAATAAGTTGTATTTATACCATTGTTACCATCATGTAACGAAAGATGTCTCTATAGTATATATTCAGAGTGTGTATATTATTATATTTTATTATTCAATAAGTCAACATTTATTCACAGGCTTTTTTTCAATATTATTACCACTTATAATACCTTATAATACCTATATTTTAAACTCATTAAACGTATTTAACTTAGTTTCAAAAGCAACATATCAATCGAATATACTTATTACTTACTAGTTTCATACTCCTTATAGTTTATTTCTTATGGTAAAATCACAATATTTGCCTTGCGAATATTTTCAGGCACATTATGATAATGGCGCGAGCAAATCTGCGGCCCCCCAGGCACCTCGCCCACGGGCGGTCGACATTTATTGTATCCCTTCGTCCGTCCCACGCTTCTAACCAAACAACGAATTATTATGTGTCATATTAAAACGCAAATTAAAATAAGGTGTATTTTAATTTATTGTTCCCAGTATACCTTGACGTTTTTGGTGAAAAAAAACCACGCATTGTTTGACAAATACGTATGAGTATATACTTAGTTCTTAGCCATAATAAATGCATTAGTATATGAAATTGTATTGTTATAAATACATTGTAAAGTAAAGCTTGTTTTATGCGCAAAATTATGCAGGATAGTACTTAAAAGGATGTGGCTTCTGTATTATTAATTATATAGCTCAATCATCATCATCAGCCTGTATCCGTCCACCGTTGAACGTAAGCCTCCCGTATGAGTCTCCATCCTCTTCGATGCTCCGCCTTCCGCATCCAGGTCACTCCCGCTATTATTCTTATGCCATCAGTCCATCTTGCATGGGGTCGGCCAATGCTTCGTTTGCCAGTTCTTGGGCGCCATTACAATTATTTTTTGTCTCCATCGACCGTCGTCTCTTCGACAGATGTGTCCTGCTCATTGCCACTTATGTGTGCCTATTCGTTGGGTAGCATCCACTATTTGAGTTATTCTGCGTATTTCCTCGTTTCGGATTCTATCTTAGCGACACTCCGAGCATGGATCTCTCCATAACACGTTAGGTGAACTTTATTTTATGAGTAAGACTTGCTTATAGATTCCATGTCTCTGCGCCATAAGTTAATACAGAGAGCAAGCATTGGTTAAACGCTTAAGTTTTAATTTAAGACATTGCGGAATTTTCGTTGGTGAAAAATAGCTCAATATCACTGCAGTATTCCAATTACTATTCAAATATCCATAAAATATTATTTCTCATTTCTTACATACGAGTATATAAAAGTCCATCTACTTACATATTCTAACATGAACAATACGAATTGCATAATTGTTTTTTTTATAGAAACGGAAATTAACTAAAATCAAACGTAATCATCAGTAATTATTTCATCTCATTCATCTACGGTGGGTATAGCTCAACGGTCAAAGCGTTTGCTTTGCAAGCCATAGGCCGTGGGTTGGATCCCCGACGGAGATTTAAACAAAAAGATTCTTAATCGATTTCTGAACTCTTAAATACTCCCGTTTGGTGTGAATTTGATCCCTCACCCGTAAAATGTCATAGCCTATTAATTAAAATTGGTGGTAGACGAAAGTCGTCCCGTGAAGACCACCCATTTATAGTAAATTCCTGTAATAATAAGGATGATGCGTGAATCTCAGGCGGTAGTCTATGACGTTAGCGGATTAACACTCCACACGCAGCGCTTAGTCATGTCCACCATGGTAAGCGTCATAGAATTTCACAGATGATACTTCAGAATTACTATCACCATCTGTCGGTAATTCTCCTGTATGTGTTTACATAAAAAAAACTAATAACACGCGGTATGCAACAGACGATAACCCAACTTGGTTTTGATCTGCGTCGAATATTGCTTAATTTCTGTTGTCTAACGAGGATCGCGCTTAAATGTGCTATTGTCGTTTTTCGCAAACAAATACATGCATTTTCTAATATTCACAGATTAGTCTGCTGACACATTTTTATTTTTTAATAGCTATGTGTTTGTATTAAAAACAACGCTTCTGTTGTATTTCATCCAATACTCTTACATATATCTGATTAATTCTGAGTGATATACAAATTCGTCATCCACAAACACTTCTGTGTGTGACACATCGAAGGTGAGAATAAATCTCCCACGAATGAGAGAGAGAGTCGGTCCATTGTCGCAGACCCGGCGAGCTGATGATGATAATGCACCGCCAGGTAGTAGCTGCAGACCAGCCCAGGATCGTGGCTCCGAAGACCGTCCGGGGATTAGCCTTTTGGCTCCTTTGTGAAAGACGCTCCTAAATATTTCCAGATTCGTTTGTTATGATATCGCCAGACGTGAGAATTCATACGATTGTGGTAAAAATAAAGCTTCGTAGGTAAATTCGGCATCACTTCCCGTGAACCCCGGCGAAGAATGGAAGGAATGCGTTGAGTGTCTCCAGCCAAATACGCAGGTTACCAATATTTTAAAAATAACACATTTTTTTGCCATACTTAGATACAGTTACAGAGCTCGTTATTCATTTACAAACTAACTTTAATTAGCCTTATATTTGATGATTATGAGGAAACATTCTCCATATCGTTGATTGTCCGAGAACGTTCCGTTGAGTGAAGGGTTTAGAAGTCTGAAAATAATATTGGCAACTATTTTCTTGCAGTTCTTAATCAAATAATTTACCAGTAATTATTTATCAAATTGGACTGTAATAAATAACTAAAAAGGTAAGTAAAATTTAATCACTTGCAGTAGAAAAATATTAATCGGCAGTAGAGAAATAATAAATTGGCAAGAAATAATTAATGAATTGTAATTTTTAATAGTTTTGGTTAGGTTAGGTTAGGTTAGGTTAGATTTTATGCGTTAATTATTCATTCATTTGGCATTCATTTTTACCAATGTTGAATATATTAGTGTCATTTTAATTTTATAAATGACCACCTTCATACGGACACATGTATGATACTGTCAATTTATTAGTCTACTAGTGATTAATTTTATTAAATGCCAATTGATTTAGCTTACTGCCAAAAACTTTAAAATAGTTTCTGAACAATGAAATACAGGCTGAAGATATTTACTTATAAACAATCTTAGGAAATATTAGAACAAATGGACGACTTGTTAAACATTGATGTTATATGATCATTTATTTCCTCTAGATTACTTCTCTTTTTTATTTTGTATTCCATAGTAAGATCTCCTAAATATTATTAGCCTCCAGAAGTGTCGCGACCCGGTGTTGGTAACCTGCGTTAAGAAATTTGACGTTTATCTAATCTAGCTTGCATTTTAAACAGTAAAGAAGATTTATAAGGCCATTTTTATTTATTTCGTGATTTATTTGTTTATGCGGTATTTATTGCACCGCCATAATGTTATGTCACACCATATACTATTAACAATAAGCGAAAGACAGTAATTCTCTTTTAAAATGTACCGTTTTTAAGCGTGGATAAAAATAGCATATTTAAATAATTAACATAGATTGTTTATTTTATAAGTAAGGAATATCGTTACTTGGTGGATCATTATCAACATCATCATCATTCCATATTCACTCAATATGTGAAACATATGATAATTGCCGCCACAATTTACTGCCGCCAATCGTCATAATCCTCTCCTTATCCCATCATATTACCAAAATCGTATGCTATAAAAGAGCAATTCTGCCTTTCGATGCTACACCGAGTACATTAAATTTATAGTCTTCAACGAACAGTACGATGGTTTGACTTTGTGCGACTATACACTGCATCCTTCCATCCTACAGTCGCTTAAGAAACAAATGTGAATCTAGCTGAGATACGTTTTTCGGATTCCTCAAACGAGCTTACACTACAGCTGCCTTCTATTCAGGCCTTCTTGATTTCGACGTCCTGTGAGGCCATTAAGAAGCGATTGGACATCGCAGACTTCCATTATACTGTCGGTCAAGACCGATCAAGGTTGCTGCTGCTTTTTTCGTAGTGTACAACCATATTTTTTACAATTATAGTAATCATTGATTTTAAGGATATCGCGTGATTAGCCAGATTTTCCCGAGGCCTGAACCTTTCGTTTCGAGTAGCGGCTCATCTCGAGCGTGTGAGTCAAGGACCCGTCCTGGAAGGCCATCGGGAGCTATACATATAATGTAATCTGGAGCTGGAGCTGACATTGGATGAGGCGAAGAATATTGCGGCGGTTCGTAAATGCTATATGCTCCAGTTAAGGAAGCGTACTTGTTATGATGACAAACACATACAGGCGGGACTTCGAGAGATATAGTTGTCATGAGACAAAATAAAGACTATAGCAACTGTCAGAACTTTATGGCAAAAACATTGTGGGCGGATGTAGAAGACGATATCAAAAGTGAATGTCGGTAAATCAAAAGGGGCGTTGATTAACGGCCGCATCCGATAGTCAGTTAATTTATCGGCTGAACATCCTTCGATGGATTTCAGTGCCGAGACTACTCTAACTAAATATTTATCAACAGCCGAGTTACTATTTTATGCCCTTTTAGCATTCACGTAAACGTCGTAAAACGTAAACAGTGAGATATGTTCTGAACCAGTCGCTTGTTCTTTCGGCTTGTTTTATCGAGTCATATTGAACCTACCGCGGAAGAGTTAAAATACACCAACATGTTTATAAATTATGATATTTCCGCCAATTTCGAGCTTATTAGATATTTTATGATGTACTTAACAGTGATCTTAACATTTATAATAGGCATATCGGTTTATCTGCTTATTTTGTGGTTTTATAAACATCTTCAGGATGGTTCACCGCCTGTGTCATAAATCGTGATGTTCGTTGGACCTCGGGAGCATCTAGCTACTTATCCAATTTTGTGAATTGTAATAATTACTCAAAATATGCGTCGGATACTAACAAATGCTGCTTAATCAAGTCCTTAGACTCCTAACCTGAAAGTAATAGGGAACCATATTATTTCCAGAACCCATTACGTAACGAACGTATACGGAGGAGAAAATAAACTTTATTGTCTCTCTTTCTGTCAATTTGGAGATTCTTCTACTTCGTAGTATCAATCCGGTGGATTGGTTTGCAGCAACAAAATCTTGCATCTCGATCTTCACTCTTCTCGATCCTCTGCAATCCTCTTTAGCTCAGCATAAGTGCTATAACTCATGTCCTCAAACACTTGCTGCAAATACTCCCATCTAGGGCGCCTCTGCAGTTTCTACCTTCAACCACCCCTTCCACAATAAGACACAAGAAGACCATAGTGGCGCATGATGTGACCGATCTATCGGGCTCGCCTCTCTGAGATGGTTATTACTTGCCTATATTCTCTTATGCTGAGAACCTCATTGTTCGTGACGTGGTCTCTCCATTACAAGAAGATTATTTTTATAAAAATTTAACTGAGCAGCGAATCTTTCATTCGTTAGTTATTAAAGTCAACTATGAATTTATTTACAAACAACTATTTTAAACGACTTGCTTAACTTTTAACCCACAGATTTTAAATAACTCTTAAGATCTGTGCTTCTAACTCATCATATATACTTCAACGGAAGTAGCTGACGTCTTCCAGAGCGAAATTCCGGGGGCTTCAAGAAAAAGCAGCTTCAGTATCCGAGGAATACTTAAGTATATTATATGCAGCATTAAAATAAATATGCGAGTGCTAGACCGAGACCACTTAATACAGAGGGTGGCTTTACCTAATCAGTGACACGCGGTTACCATGCAAGTAAGTGCAGCGTCCAACGCTACTTAACTTATATGATAGATCGAGCATCGATATCACGTTATTGTTTGGTGGTTGGTCAATTTCAAAATGGAGCAATAACAAAATGATGTCGTTTTTTGCAGTGTTTATGAAAAAAAAAATTAAATGGCGCAGTTCGAAGCAAACTTTGCGAACATTCGCATCGCATTAGACTGGAATCGTTCTAATTGTTTATTCCTTTGTATACATAAGCCATCTATCTATGTAAGCAATCGTTTTTAGCAATGAAAGATCACTGGCTTACAGTGTGTTTGACCTTACACTTGTACCATAAGTCATGTGTTTCTGATTAAATAATATGAAATATGCAAGCTGTGAGTACTAGGAGATGATGCTTGAGCATGAACCTTTATATACGGAAAACGACTGAAAGCGAGTTGTTGCATGAATTCTACGTATAATTAAAATTATGGTCTTGGATAATATGTTTGATTAGAGCTTCATAAGCTTCTCTGTTTTGCGGAAGGTGTCTAAAGAATAAAACGAATTAAATTATAAATAAGAGATTGGTTTGGTGGATACTAAATCTGACATGCATATAGTGTGTTTTATTATTGGGAGCATCGGTCTAATCAATTGATCCCCGGATTGACAAATGACCCAAAATATGTTTCGCATACTACTGTGCCGTCTCTTCGCGTTCATGGACGTCATCTGTCGTGAAAGAAATATATAAATCCTGTCGTTTGACTATATACCTATTGTATATTACAGTCAACCCTTCTATAACGCATTTTTTAAATTGTAACGGTGATTTTACCAATAGTGTTTACGGCGATTTAATAAAACGATCCTTTGGTTAGGACTTTATGGTCCAGACATCAGAAGAATCAGGATAATCAAAAGATATTATTAAAACATTATAGGAAGGTTGCCTCTATTTTGAAAATAAATTTTCTTCTACGCATTATGTATTTGACCAGTTTTGTTGTACAACAATACATTACCTTAAACATGTCAATTTTAGAAGTCTCTAAAGTATTTTTTTATTATTTTCATCAAATTAGGCGGCGGAGCGGCTAGTAGCGAAGCACTCAGTTATTTGATACAGTCGATAAGGATGTTGTTGAAGCCGATACTTGCCGTTACTAAGCCCGGCGGCCGCTTGGCGGCGCTGCCTGTGACACCGGACACGCCGCCATAACCAACTTTATTGCTTTGAATCATTCAAAATTCAAATCCTCGTAAATCGAAAACATTCTGTGATGAAATTCCCCGGGTGGCATTTTGCACATATTAAAAAACAAGACAACAGATAAACGGTAACTTCTTTTTCACCTTCACCTTCTTCTTTTCTTTCGCCATCATCTTCTTTTTCTATTCAACATATTTTATTTTATTTTTATGCAACCAGTTCTCATTTTTTTATCCTTCTTTCCATATTTAACATCTATTTCGTCATTTCGGTCTTATACTACACCTTTCTGTTCCTAAATTATTATTGTTGCTTTATCTATGAATATTTTTCTTTCCCCTCCTATACTTAAGATGCTGTGTAAGAGAGAATAAACTACAGTTGCGACTAGCACCGTGGAAGGCCGTCGGGAACTTACATATAATGTAGTCGGCATGGTATAAGGCGAGGACCGTGGCATCTGACAGAGCTTTGCGGCGGCAGTTCGTAAGGACATACGCTCCAGTTCTGGGAAGAGAGATTGTCATTTTATACCAGATAATTCATCAGCCACTCCTGCTTAAAATCGCATACATATATTTCACTTAAATCAATTCAAAACTAAAAAAAACAAAAATAAAACAAAAATTAAAAAAGCGAGTTAGAAGCATTGAAGGTCCGCGCGACTGCGCAGTCGCGCGCGTTGGGTCCTTTTTCCATTCTCATTATGGGTGTCCAAAATTGAGTTGTTGCGGGATATTTTTTAGCGGTTTTTTTCGTCCGTTCGTTTTGCGCTTTTTGGGTCCGAGCACCTTGCGGCGAGCGAGACGGCAAGACGTTGTAAGAGAGGGACGCCTCGCGGGTGTTAATAAGATGTTTGTTTACGTTCACTTCGTCGGTCTTCCCTCTCGCGCTTTATTTCGGTGAGTGAAATAATAAGAGGAGGCGGGAGCTTTGGGCCTCAGTGGAGGCGCTTAATTAAAGTCCGATTCGGGGGCCTTGCCTGCTGCGGTGGTCCTCGCCACGGAGGCCCGGGCCACCGAACGACGCACTTCTTATTGGTTTATAACCATCCGGCTCGCGGCTTCTCAAAAATGCGCTTTCCGAAACCTCAAAGCGCCAAAGTTGCAATTATGTTATTCGCAGAAGAAAAACGAATCACACATATAATATTAAGGAAAATATTTATTGTAGATTTGATTGTTTTATTTTGTAAGCATTGATTGAAGGGTCTGTTGTTGTATTATAAATGAGTATAGGAAACCACGTAATTATATACCGGTATAAACAAAAGTTGACGATATATTTCGTAAACTAGTTTGGTGGGTCTTGGAACAAGACATACGAAATGGTAACTGGTGAAACTGAATGGTGGCAATTTATGATAACAATTTGTTTTAGATATGGAACAGATATTGGAATAATTAATAAACATAATGTTTATATTTCGTTTATAAGTATGATAGGTCTCTTCAAACCCCGAATTAATGTTCTGAGGATCATCGAAAACCATATATGTTCTCGTGGACTTTCAAGTGCAGAATTATCTTGCTTACAGGTCATGAACAATGGCAACATAAATAACTGAGTGGTGGCCATTTAGTTTGACAATACGTTCCAGATATGGGAAGAATGAATAGATACAATATTTATATTTTGTAGAAAAATTTCAAGTCTTTTCAGCTACCGTCAGGAGCTGCTACGGAGCCCAACTACCATGCATTTTCTGTATTCGCGGCGACCTTCGGCGAAGAAGTCAAAAAGTCCAAATTTTAACATCTGAACTACAAACTTTTACACCCATGTGTGGTGTTGCTCACCAAAACCAGTTACTTGTATAACGAGAACGAATGAAAATACAATGCCTTATAAGTTTCCCAAGAAAAAAGGCGAAGGGACCTAAGGCCCCAAAAAAAAAAAAAAGCTACCTTCAGGGCAGGACCTTGGAGGTCGTTGAAAGCCCTACTCGCATATGTTCTCAGATGGAATATCAGGTGTCGAAATTTTGGGACATCGCATAGGCAGTGGCAAATAAAAGAACTGAATTGCGGCAATTTTTATTGATAATACGAGTCTTCTTCGTAGTATCAATCCGGTGGATTGGTTTGCAGCAACAAAATCTTTCATCTCGATCTCCACTTTTTTCGATTCTAATACGACTACGTTTGAGATATAACATGGACTTAAGAAAATATATTATATAAACAAATTTCCACCACTCAGTAATGTCAGTTGTCATAATCCATGTCTTGTTCCAAGACATCTCTGCATCCACATGAAAGATATACAATATGTTAAATTAAAAACATATACTTTATATTTTCGGATATCGTATGACAGAGCTTGATGATGACAGTTAAACGGCGATAGAACAGACAAGGAAATGATAGGTTGAATTTTATTTTTTGAAATTATTATTTTGACCCTTTTCTTGTTGAAATGTTTGACAAGTTCTGTGCAGCCTGGACTGCTGCAGTTTTGGTGCGGGTAGGAGCGGGGCGGGGGCAGGTAAAGCTTCGGAATTCGCCGTGCGATGAAAACGCTTTGTAGAGCGTTAATAATTATTTTCAAATTATTTTGTCCACTTAGCAGAACGCCCGGTTCTTAAATGTCCGGCTGGAATTTCTCTTCGCGCCCGTGACTGCGATAGGGGCGATGAGCAACGCGCTCACTTGATGGACTGGAAGAATGTGTGATCGATTTGGGAAAAAATATGCAGCAAACTCTCCTATTGCGCCTACGTAGGGACCTACTTAATCAATATCTACATTTTTCGTACTATTAACAGGTCCATCACTGGACGCTAGATAATAAAAGCTACTCATTTAAGAGTGGCGAAAGCCTTCTTGTGTTTATAAATGCAGTATACAACGAAGAGACGACTCTAAAAAAACATGGTCTAGAAAGTTAATCTTCCTCCATATCCGTGCCCTCCTTCCCACGTATTTCGTGGTTAGAAGACCGATCCGAGAATCTGAGACTCGCTGTAGTATACTAACTTCGCAGCCTTAGACTGAGGTCTATTTGACATGTAACTGATATACCTAGAATTACGAGAAGGCTTTCAGCCACTCTCTAACAAGTAGCTTTTTGCGTGCGTAACGGGTCCCTATCTGGGTCTTCAAAAACAGGATGGGACAGGGAGGGTTTTCACCAAACGAGAATATCCATGCCCTCCATATCTGTAAGACATTCTACCACAAATTGCTGCCACTCAATTTCAATCTATTGCCTTAGTCCACGTCTTATCCCAAGCACATAAAGTTTGCGATAACTTCTGAGGGCATGCGTCTGGGGAATTACTTTATAAATATGGTTTATGTTGTATCTGTGCTTTATTTCAGGTGAGTTATTAGCTCGACCCCCGAGACTTGAAAGTCCAAATGTTGCTAATCTTCGGTGATTTAACGATAACCGCGCTAATAATAATGTACTGTCGTTGATCAAACATATTGGAAACATCATAATTTCTTAATAATTTCACTGTAGAAGGATTATCAGTAATTTATTTTTGTAATGAAGCCAGAGAATGAATAAAATGTAATGCAATACGCCTTTTGTAATTTTTCTAATAAATTATAAATTTGCAGCATTGAAATAAAGTATTTTTCGTTTGTACTTCGTTGGTAAAATTATTTCAGCAAATTAATTTTAATCACGATGAATATGACTGAAATACATTAATTTATGAAAACTTAGTGGGCTAACACTTTAGCCAGTCTCATTATTTTACACAATCAGGTCGGATTATATATTTTGATAATTAAAACCGTTTTAAAATTAAACTGAAACCCATTCGCGTCTAATTTGTATAATGTATTCAGTTTCAGACCCGACCATCGTATCTTCATGCGGCATACTGTAGTGTGATCGTGTTGAAAGAGCGATACTCATTATTTTTGGAATTTCTGTGAGGCCCGTGCCGACCGTTTTCCTACAGATTTTACGGCCCGAATAATAAAAAATAATTTTAATTTGATGCACGCGTAACGCATATCTTGTGCAAAATCTAAATATTTCAATCAATCAAACTTAATTCGCAGATGGCATTTAAATAACAACCATCTACTGGGCAATGAAATAAAAAGATAGCTCTCGCCTATGACGTATAAGACTTTGATTTTTTATTTGTAATCAATTTAAAAGTCATATATTTTTCACATATGTATTTCATAATATTTCAATTTCAATCATCACATATCAATCAAAAATTCTAGTAGACGAAAATCGATCCATGAACACTACCTATTACAACAACATCTAACTGGAGAATATAGTCATCGTAAGCTGCCGCCAGAAAGCTCTCTCAGCCACCGTGGTCCTCGCCTTATCCCATTTCAGCTCCGACGATTGCATTCAATGTATAGTTCCTGACGGCCTCGCAGGACAACCCGTGGTCTTTAAGACAAAACAGCTGTAGCTATTACGACCAACAAGCATCATATCACAATTAGGTATAGCTTGCAATCGTATGAATACAGATGCAGTACTGGCATTAGACCCTACGGCGCCCTAGGGCATTTTTTTCAGGCGCCCCATATTGTAAACATTAAAAAAATCTAAGCAAGATTGGTTACACTCGGCACTCCTAGCTTATTCGACGCCCTGGGGCACCGACCCACTTCGCCACCCCCTAAAACCGCCACTGCACAGATATTATGTTGGTTTAGGTTTTTTCTACTGCAATTGCAACGAATAATAATATTTTGAACTGTTAATCCCTCTTGCATTCACCTGCAATCAACAAATTCGTCACACATTTGCAAACACTCCTATACATTCAACATAAACCAACCAAGATCAGGTATTTTTTTAAATTACATCCTTTACGCCAGCTTTAAGCTATGAAATGACCCACCTCAGTTTTCCCTCTTTCATTCAATCTGTTTATCTCAATAACAAAATCAATAAGCACTTGCAATCTCTTTTTGCATGCAGCATCTTACAAATCTAATTGATTGTCATAAATCCCAATCTATTTGACTAGCTTTGCTCTCCTACATTTAAATATATATATACAAGTACAGCTTCACCATATTCGCAATAGCACGCGTTATAGAATTCTCAGATGAGACGTCTACACCACCTTTAGGAAGTATAAAAAAATACAATAAATGGTAATATTTTCAGTCTAGCCATAGACCTTGCAATTTCATAAATATTCTAAAATCCTTTATTGTCTGCATGTCTGCATGTCTGCGACCTCAATGCACCAGCCAATGGTCTAAAAGATACTGTGTGGTCCTTTTCAGGAACGAGTTACAGGTCCTCGGAGGTCTAGGCCGCAACAGAAGTTTAATTGAATCAGTGACACTCCATTAATTAATTGGGAGCCCAGAAATTTGAACCCTTTCCGCGGTCGAATCCCATTCTGTTTGTTTTTTACCCTTTTTCGGAGCCGCGACCAAATGTGGGATTCGCACGAGAGCGCGGTGCAGAATTTTATCTAACTATACCAATTTGATAAAAAAATAACAACACAACGACATTCCACGCAAATGAAAATATATCACCACCTTTGTAACCATTTGCTGTTGTTGTTTTTTTAAGCGTCTCATTGAAAATTCTTAATGACTAAAATAATATTTTTAGCTTACTTATTTATGCCTACAAATGCATACACTATACTTGAAAATGTTCAAACATTCTACCGGCGGGTATAGATCAATGTTCAAAGCGCTTGCTTTACAAACCAAACGTCGTGGGTTCGATCCATGAAGTAGATTTAAAAAATAATAATTTAATCGATTTCAGAGCTACAAAATACCGCCGGTTGGTGTGAATTTAATTCCTCACCCGTAAAATGTTAGTCATAGCCTATTAATCAAAATTGGTGGTCGTCCCGTGAAGACCACTCATTCATAGTAAATTCCTGTAATAATTAAGGATGAAGCTTGAATCTCGGGCTCCACATAGAGCTTTTAGCCATATGCGGCATGGTGAGCGTCATAGAATTTCACAGATAAGACGTAAGAATTACTATCACCATCTGTCGGTATCCTCCTGTATGTGTTTACATAAAAAAATATGATATACTCGTATATTTAAAATAAATAATAAATCACGTGAATATACTTTGTGCTTTTCCTGCTTTTTCTTCCTGTTTTCTCTAGGACTGCCTCTTGTTATTACTCGGAGCCTGTTTCTACGACCCAAAATTTTCAACTGTCGTGCCAACTTTGATGTGGTCTTCCTGGAGATCGGATGCCCAGTAGTAACTCGTCAGTTGCTATACTCACTACTCTTTCAGAACACATTGTGACTTAAGTGATTTTTCTAGTGCCAGCTCTTTGGCCTTCACCATCACACGAAACGTATGACGCAGCAAACATTTCTTATTTCTCGGATTGACAGTTCTACGACTTGCATCAGATTCTTCATCTCAATACCACTTTATTCAAGATTTTTTTTTTTGACAATTTGTGCAAAAAACATGATAAAAACAATTATCAATTAATTATCATTGATAAACAATAAATTTAGTGTGATAAGTGAAGGAAGGGAATACGTATACTAGTTTATTAGAATTAATTAAATATACATATACTATACATAAAATTCTTTACACGAGTCAATTCATTCAGAAAAAATATTGGCAGGAGCGGGATGCGAACCGCGGACCTTTGGAACCAACCATTTTTGCACAGATAATTATACCGCTCGGCCACCGGCCATTTCTTCCGCCATGAGCTGACTCGTTTCGGATCTTCTATATAAGGTTATCATCGTATGATAGATGTCGCTATTGTATATATTCAAAGTATGTATATTTTAATTTTTTATTATTCAATCAGAATGCATTTATTCACAAGCTTAATATTATTACTTTCCAACAATATATTTATTTTACGAACCGAAACTATAGATCGAATGGATGAGAACAACTTTATACGACGCGCACATTAGTTATTATTACTGTGTTAATGATGAATAATTTTACTTTATGATATTCTCTCAAGGTACCATTATTATATGGATTTTTAAAAATTATTTTATTAGAATATTATTTTATTATTTCAATATTCTAATCTACTTTTATAGATCATTGACTATATTACGCGCACATTACTTTACAATTGCCTGGGCAAAAATGGTTGCTTCCAAAGGTCCGCGGCTTGCATCCCGCTCCTGCCGATATTTTTCTTCTGAATGAATTGACTCGTCTAAAGAATTTTATGTATAGTATATGTATATTTAATTAATTATAATATTGTTATAAAGTCAATGATCTATAAAAGTAGATGAGAATATTGAAATAATAAAATAATATTCTAATAAATTTTTTTTTTTAAGCTTACATTTTTCTATTAAGGTAGAAAATTACAATATTGCTGTAAGAATCGGGTGACCTTAATTTGTTTATTCTGATACAAGATTAGATGTTCTTAAATATAGAAAAACCTATTTGCTTAAAAAATATCATACTGGCTTAAAATAATTAGATGTAAATTATATAGAAAAATCAACTTTGTCAAATTGTTTAAATTTGTTAAATTTTGTCATCTTTTGATGAAAATAATTTAAAAAATCATTTGAAAAGTTTATAGAAATCAATAGTGTCACATAAATTTAACATACATCTTTAGATACATTTTATTCCAATTATCTTGCATACATGTATTGTCCAATGACCTAAATTTGATATTAAAAAGGATTTTCTTAAAATCTGAAGAGATGCTTCCGTGATTAGTGACACGGCAATATCATTATTGTTTCCAAGAACAAGCTCCACTTGATAAGCAAAATTGATTATTACTACATTCCTCGATAAATATGTGTAATTTTTACGGCAGCATAAAGGGAGAACCTGTTTCTTCATCCAACGATCAAAATTATTTTGGCAATTTTCATAGCTCTCGTGTAACTTTCATTATTCCGCGGATACCTGAGTCTTAAGAAAATGTAACTTTAGCTTATGTTCTCCTGCATCATCTAATGTACAAATCCGAGCCATGTTAACCTCCGTCTCTCAACCGACAGTAAGACAGACTTGTTCCCTCCCTCACCTCGTTATTCTTCACATAGTCAAACCATCGTACCCACATTAGCATTATACGAATATTTTTTCAAAAAGTTTTATACATACGAGTATACATTGACTTTTGATGAGATGCATTTGCAACCAAATAGGAGGATGAGGACTGTACAGGTGCTGCTTAATCGATATTTAAACATATCCCAAAATAAATAACTTACTTCAGTTAATAAATAAAACCTGATCCTTGAGAATATATTAATTTTCCACATTTTTTTTTTCTAAACACATACGGGAGAATACCGACAGATGGTGATAGTAATTCTGAATTCTTATCTGTGGAATTCTATTACGCTTACCATAGTGCATATGGCTAAGTGCTGCATGTGGAGTGTTGATCCGCCAATATCATAGAATACAGCCCGAGGATCACGCATCATCCATTATTATTACAGGAATTTACTATGAAGGGGTAGTATTCATGGGACGACTTTGTCTACCACCAATTTTAATTAATAGGCTATGACTGTTATTTTAAGGGTGAGGAATCAAATTCACACCAACCGAGGTATTTTGGAGCACAAAAATTGATTAAAAATCTTTTTTTTAATCTCCGTCGGGGATCAAACCCTCGATCTTTGGTTGGCAAAGCAAACACTTTGACCATTGAGCTATACCCACCGGCGTGTTTGCCACAAATAAGTAATAACTTATACCTTACCTACCGTCATTTATTGATTTTATGTATCTTACCTTTTTTAATGTCTGATTATAATTATAAATGTAATGTATTTGATTAAATAATGAGAGTAATTGCTATATCTTCTAAAGCATAATAATTGTTTTTTATTTTAATTTTAAAAAATCATATAAATTTTCGACTTATTTTTCTTTTCAAACATTGTTCTCAAAAAGCTAAAAGAATTCATTTTAATTTGGGGTTAATCGCGAACGCACGCCGAATGCACGCGAGGCTCTGAGGTAACTCTAATCGCGTACCCAACATTCCGATGAAATCCTTCAGTAATTCTATGTCCAGGAATTTCGCAGGTTGCATTTAAGTGGAGTATAAAACACCATTGTCAAGTTGTGCCCGTATTGATTATGATACAGAATCGATCGATTATCTTCACAGCGGGATGCGTTGTTGCCTTTTTTTTATTACGACAAATTACCTACCCGCGAAACGAAACGTGCAACAGTGTTATCAATAATATTTTATCATTGAGTTGTTACGAAACTCAAACACATGTAAATTAATAAAATATATACGTTGTCATCAAATCAATAAACCAGTCCAAAAATTCAAAATAAAAAATAAATAAAAAAAAAATTCCAGCAAAAAAACACACAATATTTTATTTCAATCAACTTTATTCTATGTGCGATGCATAAGTATTATTTATTTCCAATTTATTATAAGTCTTTGGTGTCAGATTCATGATCATCATCAGACTGTATCTGGCCACTGATGAACGTAAGCCTCCCGCATGAGTCTCCATCCTCTTCGATCCTCCGCCTTCCGCATCCAGGTCATTCCCGATATTCTTTTTATGTCGTCAGTCCATCTTGCAGGAAGTCGGCCAATGCTTTGTTTGCCAGTTCTTGGGCACCATTTCAATACTTTTCTTCCCCATCAACCGGCGTCTCTTAGACAGATATGTCCTGCCCATTGCCACTTGAGTGAGCCTATTCGTTAGGCAGCATCCACTACTTGAGTTCTTCTGCGTATTTCCTCGTTTCGGATTCTATCTTGGTGTCAGATTGAGTAGGCAACATTTAAAAACGTTATTTTTTACTTATATTTTCAATTTTATATTTGAAATATTTTTTAGTATAACATATACATTGCATAGTTTTAGAAATAAAGCTTTTTTGAAAATTATAAATGATTTGATTTTTTTTATACGACGCCAAAAACTGTCGTAAAATAAAAATGTGGAATTTGTACTAAAATTCCTCCCACATTTTTAATCATTAAAATATATATAAATTAATTATAAATTATCAAAAAAAGTACAAAATAAACTTTTAGTATAAGCTAGTCCAAAATTAAAATATTTAATGTATGTAATAAAAGTTAATCTAGTAATGATATGAATCAATTAATGTTTTTTTTTATATGTAAACACATACAGGAAAATACCGACAGATGGTCATAGTAATTGTGAAGTCTCATCTGTGGAATTCTATGACGCTTATCATACTGCACATGGCTAAGCGCTGCTTGTGGAGTGTTGATCCGCCAACTTCATAAACTACTGCCCGATATTCACACATCATCCTTATTATTTACAGGAATTTACTATGAATGGGTGTCTTTACGGGATGACTTTCGTCCACCACCAATTTTAATTAATATGCTATGACTGGAATTTTACGGGTGAGGTATCAAATTCACACCTACATGGAGTATTTAAGAGCTTTTTGTTTTTTTTTTTAATCTCCGTCGGGGATTGTACCAACGACCTTTGGCTTGCAAAGCCAACGCTTTGACAATTGAGCTATACCCGCCGGCATGTGACTCTCTTTATAATAACGAAAGTTATTGGTGGGTTGAATTGTGCCACACTTTAGGTCCAAATATTCCAGTCCTCGAGTGCATCAATTCAATCGTATAATAATTTTAAAATATCTGATTATTAACAATTAACCCAATAATATTATACTACAGCGGCCAAAGTCCCTAGGACTTGCGCTATAGGTTGTCATTATTGTCATAATGGAATCATTTAAAATCCCAGGTGGGAACTACGGGTGCTGAGATCTCTTGGAACAAGGCATGGAAAGTTGAAACTGAGTAAACTGATTCGCTAAAAATTTTAATGACCACACTAGATATGAAACGAGAAATAGTATCAAAATATATTTTTATTTAATAATTATTAAATTCAGTTTAAAAATGTAAACAATTAGATTCCCAACGAGGTGGTCACATTTTAATCGCCCGTAGTACAAACACGTGGCCGCTCGCAATTTCGCTCTCGCGCATTCAAAAAGGAGGTTATAAAACGTCGGGACGTAATGGGGAACCAGAGTTTGGAGGAGGTAAAGAGATGAACCGTCAGGCCGCCTTGATATTATTTTCGGCTTCAATTATTTGAGTGCGATAATCACACGATCCACAGCCCGCCGTTAGTCAGCCACTACTTGTCTGCTCAAGATCCTAATAATCTCTAACTATGGTACTCGTATGTAAGCAATACATCAATAATTTAGATTTTAAAGTTAATATTATTAAAATCAATAAAAAAAAAGTAAGAATGAACATTTGATACTCTTCTATTTAGATTTCTACAGCAAATACTTTCTTCGTCTTTTTGTTATGGCTCGGTAGAATACAAATTATACTGTCAATACGGCGCGAATTTTTTTGCTTAAAACTAGTATATGAAGCATAAATGTGCTTATCTGACCTATTTTCATATTTCACATTGGTTCTTGTATCCTTTAGCCATCAGATGATGCATAAAAAACTATTATATTTAAAAAACGTTCATTATATAACTCCATACATGTGGTGGCATTGACACATGTGGCTTAAAGAAAAATCTCTCTTGTGACAAAACCTAACGATATTTAATTACATGCTTTACAGATACCTGTAAAGAATACATGTAGGTTGATATAAAGGGAATGACTGTAGTCTCAAGTTCCTACCATAGACATCACAATGATTACTGAAAATAGCAAAACGATATATCACGGCTGTCGATGTCTACGGTAGACGGCATACATCGAAAACCGATGTGAAAGGGTTAAAAGGCATTAATTAATCCGAAAATAAAAAGTAGTGAATGTGAGTACATATTTGAACTTCAGTTAATATTGGTCTACTTCATTGCACACTTGAACTACATTATATAACTAATAAACTAAATAAATAAACTGTAAAAATAACATGTGTGAATAAATGAATGATAGAAACATCCAGGAAAATATACATAATGTCAATCAAGTAAATGATATAATAATAAACATATTTTAAATTATAAAAGTAATTCTAAAAATTCATTCATTCATTGATATTATGTAATTCCACCACAAAAACTATTGCATTAAAAAAGAGTACAAAATTCACTTTTATAACTAGTTACATATATGATAGTACACATTAAGCATATGTACTTATATATTTTTTATATTTCCATTTATAATGAAAACTTCAAATTTTAAATTTACTTAAATAATCAATTATTTTGAAAGTAAAACAATGTGAAAAATATTAACATTTTAAAAGTCTTCAAAGAAACAAATGCATTGCAACATTATTAACTGCATTTAAATCACGATCAATTATAAATATTTCTAACCCTTTCAGGACATCAGCGGCGTTAAAGGCCTCGGCATATTTACGGATAATTTCATCAGCCACTATATGCCTTAACGCGCGTTGTGTTTATTTTATGTATTCATCGGCACTTTGATTTATTTCACAACTTATAGTTTTCTATTTTCAAACATCAAAGTTTTAATGAGAATTTATAAATAAATAACAATATTGGGAGCTCGTCCACTTAAGATTCGGCGCAATATTCGTTTATTTAACTTTACCTCTCGTCAGTTTTAGGTTGGCTCCGTGGTAAAGTGGGTAAAACGGTAACGCAAGAATCACAATATCATGTAATAAAAAATACAAATTAAATATATTATACTTTTAAATTATTATTAAACATAATATTAACTATTTATAACCGTGTCGGAAACAACAGGGTCAGATCCCGTCTGCCCAGAAGTGGGCGACGTCGATGGCGTTACTCTCGGCCATCATCAGGTCTTCCTGGGTGCAGATACTCGGACACAGCGAACACTAGAAGGTGTGACAGGATCTGCTCCACCCCGCAGTCACATTCAGTCGGCCAACTGTAAAACTGCCAGGCTTTCATTTGTGTCCTCGTCTTGCATACTCCAGTCCGAAGTATGTTAAGGGACCTCCATATATTCTTATACTATTAACTGATACATTAGATCAAAAAGACTCTCCATCAAAACCGTGGCTTTAGATCACATTGTAGATACTTGACTCATTTAATAGATAATCCAATGAACGAGTATGTAAGCTGTTTTATAATTAATCACATTGAGAGCATTTTTTTCACAATATATACTTCTTCTTCAGCTGCTAAAAAAAGAGGCTTTTCGTACTTTGACGATCATAAATATTTAATAATTCAAGGCAATTATAACATAAAAAATAAAAAATATTGAGATATACAATGCAATATTAAGTGACTACTACAATTCAAACTCATTATGTTTTGAGTATTGATGTTAAACTGACGGAACAAATCACTTTTGTTTGTTATGTTTGAGATGTTTGTATTTGAAAAACAACAATGTTTGTAAATATGAAAACCGTAAACTTACACCTCAATAATATGTTTAGAGAGTGGTACGCTTATTGTTTCGTGGTACTATATGTACTTCTCAACTGAAGTTGTATAGCAGAAATTAATTATGATTTTTCTGAGATAATTTCAGGCATGTTTCAAATTTTGTAATGCAGTTACAAACTTTCTTCAGATATTCAGTGTTTTCATACTCTTCATCTTTCTTATCCACTTTCTAACTAAATCATATGGTCTCCACATGGTCTTCTGAATTGTCAGATTTACCTCGTTTTGAAAACATCTATACACTTTAACTTTTTGTCGAGGACATACCTGTATTATGCTTAATTTCCCACTGCATACGTAACAGAGTACCAGGAGACTAGAAAAGTAAGTGGTTGTATTGTAGTATTTTAGACTTATATGGACGTCAGCATTTTATGAAAATCTGATGATAAGTTCAACGTTTCTTAGCCGTAAAATATTTATCAACCTAACTTCAATGATTAATTTTTGTGTATCATTGTATGCATTTTTTTTTTTGGTAGTTGGGCAGTTATAAATCGTTCACTTAGTCAATTTTTCTGCGAAGCTTATGCCATGTAATGATGCGTTTGGAGTAATTTGTATTAAGTTCTATGTCACAAACGTATGAATAGTGTAGCAGTTGTGAGTCTGCCAAATAAAAAAAATCTCGCAGAAGCTTTAATTAATTTATGAAATCTCTCACACGGATGAGGACTCTTAAATGAAAATAATACTCAATAAATGATTTTTTATTTCATTTAAAGTGAGTTGATTATTTCCTGATAAATTCGCAGATGAATTTCGAGAGATTGGTGGTACTTTTTTTTAATCTCGAGGAAGATCTTGATTGCGTTCTTTGGCGGTAATGAATTTCTTCATTATTTTTCACATATTTCGATATTCGGGTCCGCACATGTTTAATGGCCAAACAACACGATGTATTTTATCAAAATTAACCCTTAACCGCTGCGTACATTAATTCCCGCAACACATTCTCACTGAATCCGTTTAATGTGAGATAATTAAATAAACAGCAATGCAGAATCTTTTCCCTTTTGCATATTGGGTTAATGTATACATATACATTATACATAAACAAACAAAAATATGTATTTTGAATGTAATAAATAAGGACGATTAATTAAATTACATATATGAAAATAAATTAGACATAATAATTATTCAATAGGTAAAAAAAAGCCTATTTTATGAAGGCTAAAAATTTGGTTTGATTTACAATTAAAAAATTGGTTTATAAATTATATCTACTATTTTACTAATTTTACTGTACCTTAGTGTTTTTATGAATATCTTAAAATAATCTTTCATAAATATTTCATAAGTTAATTAGATTCTTTCGTAAATACCGATGAAATAGAGACTGATGATAGCAACCACGTCCAAAAAATAAATTAATTTATTTTTATTAGAACTAAAAATTCATGATTTTCTAGTTTTACAAATACGCATTGTACGTATTCAATTTAGTCAATTAATGGTTTTTTTTACATTTTACAGCAATACTCTCAGAATTTATTAGTTACACTTGAATGTCATACTGACGTTTCTCCAGCTGATAAATATATTGTAATTTATCATATTTTTCACCAGTCAAAATACTAATATTTAATAAATAATAATGCGAAGTAAATACTGTCACATCACCAAAATATAACACTAAGCCTTCCAAGTGAATTTAGAAACATGCCAATCATAGCCAATTTCGATTAATACCATGCCTCTTTTATGTGGACAATAATGAACATACCGGTTGAACGGATAGGAGCTTTCGACGTTTACCCTTGCTAAATCGTTGGTCTTGAAACTGGTGCAGCAGATGGGAGATGGAAGATGAGAGATGGAAGCGGCCGACGCGACATCAGCTGTGTCATTGCCGTTTCTGTCATGGTCTCGGGGTGCATCCAAAGTTATCATAATGGCTTAATTGGTCTCCTTTACGATCAGCCGCCTGTGATATGGGAGTCGGCTGTCACGTGATTACTTCCGGGAACAGACACGTGGAACGCTTTCATTTTGACCGTGGTTCCCTTACTTTCATCCGAGCTGCGATATTATACCGGCTATTCCTGTCAGAATAATTCTAAGACCTATAAAAATGTGAGAGTCGAGAGAGCATACTTGGCATGTTTCAAAAACAATTAATATATAATTAAGATTTTTGTTGTAAATAAATAAAAAACTTACTTTTTCATGTTATTTATATTTTTAGCATTCACTTCACGACTTTGCTAACAAATATTAGATCAAATAATATTATTACTCAGTTTTGGTATATGAATTAATTTAAGTGCTTATACATGTAAACAAGTGAATAAGCTCTCGTTGTCATTGAAACCGAGGTATTCATGTATGTGAATAAACAGTTCTCACTATGATCCATATTATATAAAATCCAGTTAATATATTTTCTACAACTTCTATTTACGTGAATTATGTTAATCTGCCAAATAAAATCAATATGATATAATTTATGCAAAATACACTATAAATTCTAAAAAATGCTTTCATTTTATCATTTCACCCAAAAACAAAGGTGAAAAGTGAAACAATAGGTAAGTTAACAATATTTAAAAAATCATTAAATACGTCGACTTTAGCTCCTATAAACTAATAATAAGTTGATAAACCTTAAACGAAACATATACACTATATCCTTATTCGGTTAAAAATTTACATAGGATAATTTTTGTGTTTGAAAATTTAAGCTTTTAACGGCTACGTTATGTGCTTACAAGATTTTTCTTAAGTATTTATTCATATTTTTGACAATTGTTTGAATAATATCAGTAGTGCGTTATTTCAAATGCGTACAAAACGCTTTTATGTAAACTATTTAAGAAAATAAAATGTTATGAATGTCGATCTAGTGTAGAACATAAGGAAGTGTGTTAAATTTTATTTCTCACGTTCCTAACTTCAGATAATATAATTATCATGCTTCAGTACGTAAGCACCCGGGGTACTCAATATCGATCAATTGGGTGTGGGCAGATTTCGGCGTCCACTTGTTAAGATCATACTTGTAATTGTCAGTAATTAATTTATTACCTCCAATTACAAAGAGCACAAAAGACATCGGCCAATTAATGTTGAAACACTATAACGTGAACCGACGTAGTATACGACTGATCGTTATTTTCTAGCGTGAATCCAAGACATAAGCTAAGTAAAGGCTAGCAAAAGAGATGATTCTAGGAAAAATAAACACAAAAAAACAATCTTTTGATTGAATAATTACAAAACTTAATAGTTGCCTGACGAATTTGTATTTTCGCAAAAGCACGAAATAATAATTTCCACTTATTATATACTCAACAATAAATCACAGAAATCCACAGTATTTATTTACATAATTTATTATAATTTTTAACGATTTACACGTTTTCCCCAGCTTCGACTAAATTTGAGTGATTTTAAGTATTATAATTTTAACATAAGTGAGGATCCTAATAATTATAATTTAACTAGCGAAATACTCAGGGTCCATGCTAAATTTTTCTGAATAAACATATTTTTATACTGCATTCTTAATAACAGTTATTTAAATAATTGTAAAAGAAAATATTTTTCTTAAAAATTAATGCAATGTTAATAAAATGACAAAATGAAAGATATTGATCCATTATTTTAATAAATAATTATTACATTTAGGATTCAGATTGATAACCGTTTAAATTAGTTGTAAATGGATAAAAAATTGAATTTTTCAAAAAATAATTAAACGTTATTTTTAATGATATGCACATATATATATTTCAAATAAAAAAATATTCTTTAATTTGCTGTTATTTCTATTTAAAAACAGTTAAAATTTAACCCATATCTATTAATTAAATTACAAAAAGCGCAAGAAGCAAACATCGTAAACTTATGATGATAATAAAAATATTATTATGCACCCTTAAAAGCTCGTTCATGCTCACATATGTGTGCGTAAAAGTTTCGTGTGAAGCTTCAACTTAAACATAGTAGGGGGCGCTGCGCAACCGTGTTGGTTATAGTTGTAATAAAAAAATGTGTTAAGCGTAAACAGCTAAACTTTAGATTAGCCGATCGCTTGACTAATGGCCTGTAATATTGTCTGGATGATAAATTAAAAAAAAATAAAAGCGCGGTACCCTCCCCCGAGCGGCAGATGGTTTGGTTAGGCCTCCGACCATTGCAACGCCTGGCGAGTCGCGCGGCGAGAGCCCACTGAGGCAGATGCTAACAATTTTTAATTCGTTTGGCAGGCCTCCGTCACGAAACAGATGATCGTTTGAAATTCAATGCAGGCGGTAGCTTAGTGGTTATGCACTTGTTTTTGGAATGGGATGTTTAAGGTTTTTGCAAAGCTTTTATTGATATTTTTAATATGGATTTTTAAATATTTATTAGAATATTATTTTATTATTTCAATATTATAATCTACTTTTATAGATCATTGACTATATTACAATATTAAACTTGTAAAGAAATGTAGACTGATTGAGTAATAAAAAATAATAATATACACACTCTGAATATATACACCAGAGACATCTATCGTTATATGATAAAACAATGGTATAAATGCAAATTATTCCAAACAGCAGTTCGGGCAGATGATGGTCGAGTGGTCTAGGGTAATGAACTTGAACAAATGTTGGTTCCAAGGTTCGCTGGTCCGCATCCCACCTCAGCCGATATTTTTTCTGAAAAGAATTGATGCGTATAAAGAAATTGTTGCATTATAGTATGTGTATATTTAATTAGTTATGATATTTTTAATGTTGCATAATGTAAGAAATGCTTCGTATTTCAGTATTACAAGTATATTTGGTTTTCTTTTATAAGACCAATCTACCAATCAAAGTGTGATTTACATATATAATTCTTAAATTACGAAATTAGTTATAAATTAATCAGTTATACACAATGTTTTGTTACGAAAATCTCAAATACACTACATAAAGATATGTTATAAATAATATTTTTAAAATGTATTATGCTTAAAGAAGAGACATTTTGTTTGGTATTCACCTTTCAATATCAAAATATACTTTATCAAAATCTAATTATACCATATTACCGAACATTGAAAGTTCTGAAATAAAAACTGAAACAAAAATATATTGTATTCGTGGCGCTATATACTGAATGAGAAGATTTTATAAATTAACTATTAAGGTGGATATTTTTTATACAAAGCACTTAAAACATTTGTTAAATATTTGGAGTACTTGCAGTATAAATAGAATGACTAATTTACAAAACATATTAATCAAAGTATTATTGTATATTGTGTATCTGCCAGCGGTCATAGCTCAATGGTAAAGCGTTTGCTTTGCAAGCCAAAGGTCATGGGTTCGATCCCCGACGGAGATAAAAAAAAAGGGATTTTTAATCGATTTCTGAGCTCTAAAATACCCCGGTTGGTGTGAATTTGATCCATCACCCGTAAAATGTCAGTCATAGCCTATTAATTAAAATTGGTGGTAGACGAAAGTCGTCCCGTGAAGACCACCCATTCATAGTAAATTCCTGTAATAATAAAGGATGATGCGTGAATCTCGGGCTGTCGTCTATGACGTTGGCGGATCAACACTCCACATGCAGCGTTTAGCCATATACACCATGGTAAGCATCATAGAATTCCACGGATGAAACATCAGAATTACCTATCACCATCTGTCGGTATTCTCCTGTATGTGTTTACATAAAAAAAAAATATATATTAAATAAGACAATCATTGTACATTATTCACATGTATCAAAAAAAATATTTAAGAATAAAAATCATTAAATTATTGTTAATTTTATGACAAATAAGTACTTTAATGGTGGAATGTTAGTGTCATCAAAAAACCATAAACATCAAATGGATTTTGTTTACAGTACATTGAAAAAATAAAATCCTAATAAATACCTAACACATTTCTATGAGTTTTAAGCAGTGAAATTGTATATGGAATTATTAGTGTGACGACTTTTTTGTTTGTATAAAAATGCTTTGCACGATTTGCTCTCTCATACAAAAAATAAAAAAAAATAAGGAAATAATTCATAAATTAAATAATAAATTGTATCGAAAGTTTGAACCTGATTTATTTTAAGATAAACGATTGAAGTTACAATACAATTGCGGTGTTTGGTGTCCAATGACTTCAAGTTGTGTGTTAAATATGTGTTCAGTTATAAGCTATAGGATGGTGTTTAGTCTGCGACACGTGGTTGAGCCGGCCTGCGTGCCGGGCGCGCCACGTGCGGGGGCGCGCGTGTTTACAATGACAAGTGTGAATGAGAGTGAGCAGTTGTGGCAGACGATCTCCTGCTAGCGCGAACACCGAGGGGCTCCCCGACACCTCAGAGATATCTGAAACTCAGCAGGAATGACAACCAGGTCACTTATTCTATCTTAAAAACGTGATATTGAGCACTTACGAGAGAGAGTTCTTTAGGACATGCGCACTGAAAAATTACCAACGAGGAGCTCTCTAACACCTCATAAATGACAACCAGGTCACTTCATCAATATTAAAAATATGGTATTTAGCACTTACAAGAGTTAGTTCATCAGAACATGCGCCCTGAAAAAAAGTGCTATTGAGCACTTACAAAAATGACTTCATTAGGACATGCGTGTTGAAAAACTAACCACTGAGGAGATCTACAACACTTCTGGAATAACACAACCAGATCATTTTATCAATCTTAAAATATGGTAGTGAGCACTTACAAGAGCGAGTTTATTGGGACATGCACACTAAAAAGCTAGCTAACGAAAGGATCTCAAACTCCTCAGGAATGACAAGCACATCACTTCATCTCACTCAAAAATGTGGTAGTGAGCACTTACGTAAGTATAAGTTCATCAGGACATGAGCATTGAAAAAAATAATCGCCGAGGAGCTCTTTGACACTTCAGCCGTATCTGGCGCTCTGAAGAAATTACACCTAGGTCACTGCATCTTAAATGTTTTCGTAAGCTCTGTCTATATATTTTCACAAATGTCTGATCAAATGTCCGAAAATCATGTGTGGTATTCTGCAACCGAGGTCGCGGTCCCGAAATGACGGCATCAGCTGAAATGGTGATGCCGGAATACCAAGGATCCGGCACTGAGGATAAATCCAAAGACCAAAGTTTAGTTGATACTGATTTATTTGATAATATACCCCTAGCGACATCTATCGTACGATGATAACAATGATATAAATACTAGTTTCAACGCAAGTCAGTCTAGGCATAGCAATGGCGCAGTTCGCCGAGCTGTATGAATACCTGGGCATAGTTGGTTTCCAAGGTCCGCGGTTCGCATCCCGCTTCGGACGTTATTTTTGTGCTTGGATTGACACGTTGAAAAAAGAATTTTATGTATAGTATATGTATATTTAAGTAATAATATACCCCTTTTTATAATTTAGTTTACAACATGAGTAAGTATTTATAAAATTAATATTAATAAATTGAATGTCTCACACCGCACATTACTCGATACCGTTTTGGATCTTGATCCCTACAATTTACATAGAGTGAGTAGTTTTGAGTAGTTATGAGTTTCTATGAACTAAAAGATCAACATCAAGAGGCTGAGACCGAAATGATATATGCAAAAATAATAATATGATGACATACCTTTTAAAAAACTGTCAATTAAGTTAATTACAGTAGTTAAAGATTAGTTTTTTGTAAATTCCAGCACACAGACGAATATACCGCCATATCCCAATTTAAGTAGTGAATATATGTAGATATTTCAAATTATATTATGAGAAAAAAAGTATTACAATAATTATATTATTATGAACGCATAAGAACGTATGATAATTTATTATTAATTGTTATAAGAAAATCCTTCTTTTGCAGACATAAATCACATATATTTAAATTAAACTAATTTGCTAATAATTACGTCGTCAAATAAGTGATTTGTTTTTTTTTAAATCTCACCATCCTCCTGCGTTTGCATAACAATATTTCACAAACTCGTATTTTCTCAAAATTCACTCTGTCGAAATCGTCTTCAAGCGGATGTGAGGAAACGAAACATTATTTAATGATTTGTTATGCAGGTGATACAAATAAAAACATTTTTTCTTCTTATTTACTACAATATAGGTCCTTGAAAAAAAAAAATGTTTATTTTGTCTACACGATTTTTTGTAAATTTCTGCATTAATTATTTTCCTTATTATTATATATATTTCCTTATTATATTGGATAGTTGTTTTCATCTTAGCTTACAGTTAGTCTACATGAAACTTGTAGTTTCAGACTATGTATAGTATTTGTTGTCAGTCGCATGCAGCAGGAGCAGGTAGGCGCAGTGCAGGGGATGCCACGCGCCGCGGGCGGCGGCGCTAGCGGAGCTCAGTCCCTGGCCGACCGCCGCGGCGCTCGCACGTCTGCCGCGCTCCGAGTGAGCCGCTCGCCCGACAACAAACCGCAGATAACTTTTCCGGTCCGCCGAGAGAAAAGCTCCGCCCCGCCCCGCGTCCCCCGAACGGGAAGAAAAGTTCGCGGAATCAAGGATGACAGAAATAAAGCGCACCGGCGGGCGACGTCGCGAGCGCGTCAGTGAGAAAATAATCCAAGTGTAGATTTTTAAAATTAGAAATAGGCCTCTCGCGCACGGCGGGCCCGGTCCGGCGCGCGCGAGATGAAGAGCCCGCGAGCCTGAGCGGCCGCCGCATGCGGGCCGCGCGCCTCGCCTGGCTGTGGGCGGCGCTCTGCTGCCTGTGCGCGGCCGCGCCGCACCCGCACCCGCACGCGCACCGCCACGCGCGCGAGGAGCGCGCTGCGCGCGCGCCGAGCACGAGCTGCTGCAACGGGCGCCGCGCGCGCCAGCCGTCCTCGAGGCGCGCGCGCGCTCGGCGAGCTCCGACCGCCAGGCCAACCTGTCCGTGACGTTTGAAGTGAAGCGCGTGCTGCGCGCCGAGGCAGGCGCGCGCGCGCTGCTGGCCGGCGAGCACGTGCGCGTGCAGGTGGCGCGCGGCGGCTGCTGGGGCGCGCCGCGCGCCGGCCGCCTGTACCTGCTGCTGGCCGAGCGCGCGCCCGCCTCGCGCGCCCTGCGCCTGCTCGTGCCGCCCGCGCCGCGCAGCCGCCCGCTCGTGCGCCGGCTGCGCGCCGAGCTCCGAGGAGACTCCGTCGCAGGTAACTCAACATCCTTACACCGGTATACAGTCATTACGTAGCTTAAGATAACCGACTTAAGACCCGTATACCGAGACATTCCTTAAAGTAACCAACCTATAATAGCTGTTTTCTTTTAGAATGATTAGTGAAGAAGCCTGAACCCTTGACTCACCTCAAATCTTAAGAAACATCTTTGCAAACTAGTCTGTAGTAAGTTACCTTACGTCAAGAAATGTCTCCGCATACAGGACGCATACATTAAGAAACTGTGATAATAACATATATTTCACAAAACAATGAATTCTTTCTTTGTTTTCATCCTTTTTCACGCAGCGATTTAGATGATCGCCATAATTGATTAAAAAACAAACCTTATTTACCTGTCCCTCAACATTGTCAATCGGCTTATTAATGTTGTGAAAATGTTTCCAAAAACTACACATCGATGCGGTAAACTTATGAGCGATTATCGAGATAACGTACGTAGTAAATAACATGACAACGTTTCAAGTATTTATTATTTATATGCGATGACCGTGATTCCGATATGTCATTCTTTTTAAGACCACACAAAGCGATTTAAAATTCCAGCTGTGGTAAACCGGTAGGGTAAAGTAGGGTAGGTGTCGTAACGAGTAAGTGCGTCTATAAGAAAAGGGTCAAATACACCAGGGGTCGTTAGGCCACGAAGAGAATGAAAATTTCACTTGGCTTATTAAATTCTGGTTTCAGGTGATTCAGAATAAAAAAAAAAATTCAAAGCAGTTGATAGTAAATTTCAAGGAAAATTTCATTTGCGATTGGAATCAATTTTATTCTTTGTGTACGTTTCAATTAAAATGAATGTCCCATATTTTAAGCGCCTGCTGTTTCCTAAAAAAAATAATTGTTACTTTTATTGGATTTCAAAATTTTAGATTATTTTACATACGAGTAATGTATTATAAAATAATACTCAACAAATGCCGAATACAAGCCACATAATCCCTTAATTTTATCAACAAAAAATATCTTCAAAATAAAAATTTCAGATCCATTGATAATACAAATCCTCGTTTTACTCGTATTCCAAGACATGTCACACCTTCTTTTGATTTGGTAATAATGACATAATTAAAAAACTTATCATTATTTTATCTTTCGTACATTTTCACGTAATCAGCATATTGTTTAATGACGTAAACACTTCTAATTTATAGTGAAAAAATAATACATGTATTTATTTATTTTTTCCTAGAATTCTGTAGATATGTTAATATCACAACGCTTTAAGACATCAAGTAAATTCTAAAACAACTTAATACATGGGACACGCTTCCATAAATAAATTATTTTCAAAGAAGTTCATAAATAATCATCATATGAGATCAGTCTGGTACAAGATAGAAATGGGTGACTATTACTATCAACAATCTGGTAAGACAAATATTTTTTCAACATTTGTGTTTCCTCCCTCAAACATTATGGATATCTTTAAGAAACACAACCCTTATTCAATCATCATGTATTCTTTACCTATGCACTTATCGAAAAAACGTCACAGAGCGCACTTGTGATTTTACGTTAGAGATCAGGTGTTGGTGATATTCCGCATTAGCTTGCATTAAATTATTATTTTAGAAAAAAATTACAAACATTATTATAAATAGTAATTGTTTTGAAGAATTCAATATCTTCTAAATTAAACGACTTACACAGATCTGCCTCAATCATAATGATTAGGATGACGATAATTTTTCAATGAAATATTGAAGATAGTTGAGAAATTGAAGTAGAAAAATATTTACAGATAATTATCATAAACCATTTCCATCAATGTCATCCAATGTCATCGACAAAGGTAGAAAAATATGTGAAAAATTCTAAACGTACTGAAAGTCCATTTACTATAAGAAAACAATTGGAAAAAGCACACCATTCTGATGAATATCTATAATTCAAATAAAACAAATTTATTTCTTTATTGCACTGCTTTTACCAAAATAGAACGAATAGCTTTGCAGTCAAACAAACAAAATCGGTGTCTTCTATAAACTTTGAAAATGAAAATGTTACAACTAGAAGAAAAGCACACTGAACACTGTTTAACACTTGCTGCAGACAACAACACTGGATATTTACTTACATACTCCTCTTTTAAGCCCCCTTCCTACTCTTCTGCACAAACCTATAATTGTTATACATTAGCACATTAGTATACTTTTACACTTTAGAAACCGATGAAGGCGTCATTGAAGGTGAAACTGCGCTCTTCCAGCAGGAGATTAAAGAACAATGCTCAGTGGAATTGATCTTGGAAAGTTAATGTTAAAATTATATGTAGCAAAAAAGTTACTGCTGCTGGATTATAATCACAATAATAAAGAATGCTCTGTAGTCAAGATTGCATGTGTCTGCAGATGTAGCTGCTGTTCGAAGCTTGGCCGTCCTGGGCCTTGGTCTGCTTGCGAGCTGGTCCTCCACCAGCAGCAGCACCCCTATATGGGAGTGTTGAGAAAGCCTAGGCGCCAGCCAACTTCAACACATCATTGTACGCCAACCGGCCAACTATTTATATTCCTCTTTGAAATCTCCCATACAATAACGCAGTTCTTCCACTTATTCTTCCACCAAAACACTTTAATTAAAGACTGATTGAAATTAGAGTTTTGATCATACCGTGGCTGGTTTTGTGGAGACTTAAAATTGCTTCAAACAAATGTTTTGATGCCTTAAAAGTGTCAATGTCAGATTTTGCTGTAACAAACAAGAAAAATCCACAATGTTAGAAAACTAGTAAATGTTTTTTTAACGGTCAGTCAGAGGTTTGCTTAGGCACTTTTTAATATCAAATAATACAGACTTCGAGAGCGTCTGGCTAGTCATATGATCTCGTTTTATATTGTTTAACAATCACTTAAATATGTCTTGTACAAAGTATACTGCAGTTGCTTTTTCTTCAAACCGTGGACTCACATTCTGGAAAATCTTCAGGTTCTGTACATTGAATGTACTCGGAGGAGCTTCGAATGTTGTGATGATATGGGATAAAGCGAGTGTCGAGGCAGCTTACATAATTATAAAACGGAATGTTGTTGGGACCATATCTTTCGAGCTATAGAGTAGATATAAAATAATAAGAATAAGAACTAAGCAGATTTTTTTGCTGATTTTCAAAGATGCTAATGAATTAATACAATACAATAATATTTTTCATGCCTTTTTTCTTTCCTTTCAAATGTCTTGGATCCATGAATGAAGAATTTACCATACATTTTTTTTAAATAGGTTTTCTTATATTTTATATTTTTCATATGTTGACACAATTTCAGTATGTTCAACAATATTATGGATAAATTGATGAGGTAACACAATACATTTCTGACAGGTTCATTATTATTTTTTATCACAACATTTTCGATAATCTGTTTTATCAAGTGACGTATCATCGTAATTGTTTTTCAATGATCAACACTAATACTATGATTTGATTTTATTTTAAATATTACCATTCATAAAATAGCACTCGAGGGAGTTTTATTCCCGGAAAAATTGTTAAGATCAGAACTTTCCCATCGTGTGGCGATGATAGATTATTATTTAGTTCAGATATAACGGATTAGACGTTCTTTATCAACAAGCACCAGAAACCAAAATAATAAAACGTACAATATTATAAAGCCTCTAAGCACGACAGTGTTAATTATATTTTATACTTTGATTACCTAAAAAATGTTAACTGATTACTTATACATCACACTAGAGAATAATGAAGCCGCCTTGATGTTAGAATCTAACCTTCTTCTTCGTGTCAGCGACGTCAAATTATTAGAATCTAATTATTTTCAATTTTTAACTCATGAATATCGACAAACCTCTGTACAATTCCGATGGAGAAATATATCATCTGTTCACTGTTTCTTCTTCTTTAATATTCGCTTATTAAAACATTCCATATGAAGTATGTGATTTCCACAAAATATTTATGCTTTTTTTCTGTAATCTTAGCATTATACAAATATTATCACAAATCAAATCTGTCCAAAGGCATCGCTTAGTATATAATATAAATAGTTTTATTTGACCTTCCTGGGTGAAAACCTAGGGGCTTCAATAAATTACAGCTTTAACATCAGAGTAATTTTATGCGTTTATTAAGTTTTGAAGATCGAGTAATTAACCTGACAACCCCAAAACCCGGACCGTTCGATCCTAAGTAGCATAAATCTTATAGTATATATGCTACTTAGTAGGTGAAGAAAAGTTGAGGAATTTGACTTGTTGAAATGTATTTCGGATGTCACAGAAAATCATAAGCCACAATTTCGTTTTTCAAACTTTGACATCACATTATCCAGATAGAAGACACGATAAATTCATAGGTGTTCCGGGATATGGTTCTAAACTAACAAAGATTCGTGGAGACAAATTTCCTTAGACAGTTCGTAAACATGACTGAACACGATTTTTTCTTCCTGCATTGTATTTTTTGTGTATTTTGCTGGTCCATAACACTCCGTCCTCCACATTCCACCAGTACCAAGCATTTTAAGATTCGCATGTTTGTTTACACGCTGCTTTTAGATCAATGTATTATTCTTTCGTGCATCAATTCTTCGAAAATTCAATTTTAGCTATTATGAAAACATCGACCGTTTATCTTGCCATAGTAAAACATAAGTATGATATGATCATCATATCAACATGCTAATAGATCATTACATTTTACAGTGAAATTGCAATTTCTATTATACAACTTGAGAAATTATAAACATTTTTATTAATATTTACATTGTCTAATGCTTAAATTGTATATCATTTCGATGATGACAAAACTTTTGATCGATATATTGAAATAAATTTATTTGCTTCAGCAATAACAAAAGATATTTTTATTCTTACAACATTCAGGTAATAGAAGAAATTCCATACATGTCTCAAATAAAGGGCAGTAAATATAACATTTCACAAGACAATGAAATCTTACTAAACGTTGAGATAATTATACTTTGCTTTAGTATACATCAATTGCATTAACTTTTATCACTAGTTTCATAAGCACAGTATACGAAACCATGATCGCGTAATACAAGCTTTTCAAAATTATTCATTTCCAAAAATGCACGTTAAAAAATATATTCTTGAAGAGAGTGTACAAGTCAAATATTAAACGTATTTTTATGTCCATAAAGGTGATGTTTTCAGATTTACAAAAGTCAAAGTATGGAAAAAAATATTAACGCGCATTTGGGGCTACTTAACATAATTAATATTAAATTAATGTAAAATAAATATTGATGTGAGTTAATAAGACAAACATTAAACATGTTTTTGCATCCGCGTAGGTGATACACAATTCTCACATTTAAAATAATCAAAGCATGGAAACTCTTAATTACGCGCGATAGGATCTACTCAACGTGATTCATATTCGAATAATTGAAAAAGAATCTTGATGATAGTTCAAAAGACAAACATTGAACATGTTTTTGTGCCCCTTTGGGTGATGTATTCAGATTTACAAAAGTCAAAACACGGGAACAATTAAACGGCCATTGGAATAATCCGATTACAGGCAGGGGCCGGCGCGGCGCTCCGGCCGCTTTTTCCCAAATGCCCATATCCGGCCGCACGTAACATTGATAGTAAACCCAGTTTACGCTACGAGAGCGACCGCGCCGAAGGACGACCACCGCGGGCGCGCTCCGGACTGGTACCGTTCCGCACAAGGAGGGGAAGAGAAAAAACGCCAGTCCGCAAACAATGGCGGGCGATAGCAAAAAGCGGTGGCGGTTTTCCCGCGCCAAAGGACCGTCTCTCGGCGAAAAACTGCGGCCAGGTCTCTAATAGGGGCAACCGACCCGTCCTGCCAAATATGTCGCGGCCCGCACCTGTCGCGCCCATTGTCTGCGCTGAGACTCACGGTGCGCGGACCGCGGTACCAAGGCAAATAATGCATCTTGAAAACGCACGCGCTTGAAGGCAGCTTTCGTGTAATTTACGATTTTTTGGCTTTCTTAAACTGCATTAATATAATATTTAAAAATCCCTTTTTGCAGAACATAATCCTTTCAATCTTTAGAAGCATGCGGCTGCACAGTGTCAAATAAATGCCTGTTCTTCAAACTGACGATTCAATCTTGATAGCAAGAATTGACTACTGTTTATTGTGGCTATATAATCCCATTTATCTTCTCTTCTTTATCCTAGCCATTTCCCATCATCTGGGGTCGGCTCTCCTTGTGCACGTTCGCCATGTCTGTCTGTCCTGCGTTGCATTCTCGGTCAAACCCAGGGTTTTCAGATCCTTGTTTACAGTTGCAGTCCAGGTTGCCTGCGGTCTTCCAGGTCTTCTTCTCAGCGTGGGTACGTTGAGGGCTCTCTTCACCATGTGGTCCTCATCTCTCCGTGTCACATGCCCATACCATCTTAGGCGGTTTTCCCTTAAGATGGTCCCATTTATCAAAAAAAATAATATTGCTAATAAAAAAATATATAAACATAGATAGAAGAGATATATTATTTACCATAAACATATTGATTATTACCATTGCTTTGGTTTTATACAAGTGGTAACTTTATGATTGAATAAGGAATAAGTTGTCGCATATACGATTAAACAAAGCTGGCATTTCTTCAACAGCAGAGGCGCATGTCATGTTCAAGAACCTTCGATCAAAGTAAATATATGGTGAAACTCGGTGTTCTTGGTGGAGATTTGCAGTGGGCTTATGCTTCAAATTGGAAGCGGATATGGGCAAACAGATGGAGATGATTGTTTTTGCTCTGAGTCAGGATCGCAGTTTGCCACTGCGTCGTGTGGCAACAACGGCTATTGCCTTGTCATCTGCAGCTCAGAGATCGCCTTGGAGTCCCCATGTTTGGACAGGACATCAGATGACTGTCATCCTACGCGGCAGTCACATATCACATTTCCTCGCAGGTGTATATCTCACGCATATCTTACGCATCACTGTCCACTAGTATGTTTACTCGTAAAACGTAATATCCTTTATTTGGTATATAATCCTAATACGACGCCTAAAGGCTATTCCTTTTGATTGTTCCTTTGTTCATTATTTGCAAAAAAAAAAAATGATTTTACTTTATGATTTTATATAAGGGTAAACGAATTTAGAACATGTTTTTCAAATGCCAAAGAGAGGCAGAAAACTAAACTAATTTTTCAGGAAACTCTTGTACTTAGAAGAGGAGGGTAGCAAAAATTTCTTCAAAAGTTTGGAATATTCCTTTTAGTGTTTTTTTTTAATTCGTACTGATCTATTTAAAAAATATATTTTTATATTGTTGAATATTTTTGAATTTTGAAATTATGAAAAAAAAAAACAAGGAAATTGGATTCAAATGACCAGTTGTAACTTGTAAGGCAATGCGCCATACGATACACTTCTTGAAATGATTGGAATGATGGGAAGTTGTGCGGGGAACAAGCATTACCACGAAGGAGACTTTACGGCACCAGAATATGAATTCTTTCTTCAATACATTGTTGCAGTGTTTTGGTTCAGATCAACTTGAGCGCCCTTTAGTGGTCGGCAGAAGCGGCTCTCGAACCCCAAGAGTTTCTTTTCAAAGAGACTTATATTTTATACCTGTCTAATCATCTAATGACAATTTAGCTCTTCTCACATGACATATTTCTGATCCCTATGTAATTATCATTATCAAGAGCATGTATTCATTCACTGTTGAATATACTCGTAGTCCTTCTGATTCGCTGCCTTCAACATTTTACCTCTTTCTTCAATTAATCTGATTGTCAGTGTGCATAACAGTGGGTCAGTGAACAACCCATTTACTGGTTTCTAAGTGCCACTTCAGCACTTTTATTCCCCATCTAATCGTTATCGCTACAGCTAGAAGTATTCATCTTTACTAAGTTAGTTTTGTTATTTAATTTTTTCCAAAGGTATAAAGAGTTTGATCAAATGAATTTGTATATTTTTGATAAAACAAATATATATTCTATAAAAAAAGGAAGTAAAAATAACAAAATATTTTAAGATTTTCGTAATAAGGTTTACTTATAAGTTAAAATAAAAAACTTTACATACATCAGTTAATAATTCAATGCTTACTTTATTTTAGTTGAGCACAATCAAGGTTTTAACACCACTCTAGGACTACGCCGGGAAAATCCCATTAATTCAAGGTAGACGAGAATAATGTAAAAGTCAACATTTAAAAATTAATCGTAATGCGAAAAGCGTATATTATGCACGCAAAATACTCAATGACCCAATTCGCAAATTATTAACGATTTCGTTTTACTTATTCAATCATACAAGTGTGAGTAAATAGATGTGATATTTTGGTGTTGTGTTTAGATCCGTCATCGACGCGGGGCATAAATTACGCCGGGCAAGGGCTTATATTGAAAATGGACACAGCGTTGACAACGAAGCTCCTCATAACGGATTTGGCGTACATTAGTCTAGAAAACTGCATTCTTAAACTGCAGGCGCATCGCTCCCGGCCAGTAGTAGTACCAGTAGTAGCACCAGTAGTACGACGGACCGGGCGAAGAGCGAGCGGAGTTGCCCAGCTTCTATGGCTCACGAGGACTGGTACTGCGCCTGACCACAGAACCTCGATGATAAACAGAAATATTTCTCAAACAAAATAAAAACATTTTTTTTGTTATCGTAGACACAAATTGTTAGTATAGATTGACATATATGATAATTAAATACGTTTTCTTCCTAAATCCGTTCCATATTTGAAACACATTGTTGCCACTCAGTTTTTTCAGTTGCTATAGCACTCCCTATCAAAACATATGTACACGCTAAAGTCCACCTGAGAACATATATGATTCCTGACGACATCCAGAACGAGAACCCAGTGGCCGAGGCATATTTGTGGATGATTGGTTAATCGTATTTTTTAAAGATTGGTTAATAAGCCCGAGGCTCTCGAGGGCTGGATTTTTTCCTAAGGATTGACTCAAGTGACACGTAGTTAGCAACAGGCGGTGTCCCATCCAAAAAACTAACTTTGGTAATCTAACGAGAGCTGCGCTAAAAATGTGCTATCGATGACGCAAAAAAAACATCCATTAAAATGCACAATTTATAAATTAATAATAGCAATGTTAATTCGAATTAAATCTGTTTAAAAATAACAAATCAACGAAAATTTTCATAATTAAATTGGTTTTTTATACGCGTAAAACATGAGTGTATTATTTATTCTTATGCTTAAGTATAAACTGCATAACATATATAATTTTACTTGAAATAAATAAATGTTGTGGTTTTTTATCAATATAAGAACAGATAGTAAGTTCAATGAATTAATCGATTATCGCATCCCAAGAATTAATAAAAAAATATCTAAATTCCAAGTATTTAAAAAATAATAATTCATAACTTACAAAATAAATAATAATTAAAAAACACATGGCACTTCAATTTATCATCAGCATAAAACTTTTATTTGTACTTGTAATATATTTATTAAAAATATTACACGATAAACTTACAAAATATATTATATGTATTTTTCCTCCATCTGAATGCGACTCATAAACAAAAATGACTCACTCGAAAACACTGGATGATGATTCCTAATAAAAAAAATATATATTAAAATCAAGGATACAACTTGTCTAGTTTATATTTTGTTCATCAGTATCATTTAACTCAAATGATTACGTAGACTAAATATATTTAACAATGAATCTCAATTTATATAGAAAAAATCATATTTTTTAAATGTTATGTTTCATGGTGAATAAATCTCTTTTAATTGTGTAACAAAGGCATACTTTCAAAAACTGTAATACTTCTAATAATTGAATTCTTCACAACACAGATGTGCAGTGCGACTCAACCATTCGCAGTAATGCTGACTTTCTGGTTTGCTCAGGAGTATGGACATGCAGGCAGTGGTCAGCCACTGGCTCTTGCTCCGCCTTACTCTTGCAGCAGTCTTCTGGCTAACCACATGATCTAAGCACGCATTCTTACAAACCTTTGGTCTTCCATAATGATGTCTCTTCACCAACTATACACACATGGTTGCATTGTTTCATAATAATAACATCGTCATAATAATCTAATTGTCTCGATTATTTTAGCTTATTACATACATGTTAAAATGAAACTACTATTTTTTTTGAGAAAACCGATATCAGATCACAATCACAATATAGAGTCAACCGTCTTATAACATCGTCATAAGTTCAAACGATTAGCCCGATGCTTCCGAAGCTTAATCCCAAGTGGCGATTCAACCCCAATTCATACAATATACTCGTAGAAGGGATCATTTTATTAAACAACGCCGCAAACGCTATAAGAATATTCTGTTTCAAAAAATCGTACGCTCTAGGATGGTTTGCTATATTCTTGTAATAAATTTTACTAGTTACAAATATAAAGGTAAAGATTTTTACCTTTTTTTTTATCAAGGATAACGATGAGCAAATGATAATCACTGGAATTAAGACCGTGGTTTCGCATGATGTCAAAAGAAATTGATTATTTTAAAGATTAACCATTAAATTTGTAGATATTATTACAGCTTCACCAATAATAAAGATAAAAGAACTAATAGCCATTAAATTGGTAACTTAGCATCATGAAATAATGCACAAACAAACACTTTTAAAAATCTTATATGATTTATAAAGAAGCAATCATTTTTCCTTTGAAATCAATCCTTGATACGATTAGAACCAATTTTTCAGTTCAGAAATATGCTGTACTATGTTATACTATGTATATGTAATATGGTTAGATGGAGGAGTAGTAGAATGTTGCATCCTGAAACAAAGTGGAAAACAACCGCGATGAATACTTAAATAGGGACCTATGAAGGCTACTCTTGCATAATGCTAATTTCTACCCTGGAATGCTTTGCTTATAATTAATATGGCGATGAAAATGTTTTCATGCACCTATTAAGAGTTACATGAATCTGGTTAAACAGTTACTCTACAATGTAATATTTTATTTAATTTGTATTAAATAAGAGCATACAATTTGAATATCAAGTAATAGTTAAATTGATTCAACATTATTGTAGATATTTTATCACACTCGTATCATAATTACAGGAATTTAATATGAATGGGTGGTCTTCACGGGACAACTTTCGTCTTCCACCAATTTTAATTAATCGGCTATGACTGGCATTTAACACGAGAGGGATCAAATTCACACCAACAGGGATATTTGAGAGCTCAGAAATCGATAAAAAATCCTTTTTTTTTCTAATATCCGTCGGGGATCGAACTCACGATTTTTGATTTGCAATGCAATCGCTTTGACCATTGAGCTATACCCGCCGGCATTTAAAGACTAAAGAGCTGTTTATGCATATTTTTTTACTAATCCATGTTTTTTTCAAATTCTGTATGAAATGATGTATAAAATATTTTAGTAGAACAAAAATCTTTAAGACATCTCCCTATTTATATTTCAAAGTTTTTTTTACAGTTGCTTCTTCATTTTTGTATTGAGATTATGTAAAAAAAGCACTTTTCATCTGTCATACTGTGTAAAACCTAACTTTATGTATGACACGCAAGAAACTATTCACTATATGCATTAAAGTATGCGAACGAATGGATATGCATAATTTAATAAATGCTATCAACGGCAAAAAATCACGTAATTCATATGTATGATTTTCCCACAGTCTTCATTCGCACGCAAGCCTTTACATACAAAAAAGACCATCAAAAATAAAGCTGCCTCCGTCGCAATCAAGTGTTCTTGTTAAAGCGCGGTAATTGCATATACGAGCAAATCACTTTTCCTTTATATGTCAATAAATTTAATAGAATAATCGAAAATGACATCAAAATGATCGATCATAAATAAGCGTCGAGTATGACGCTCAGCAAGCGGTCTGGAAAGGCGTCTGTGTAAAAAAAAAACACACAAAGTTACACAAAAAAAAATATATATATTCTTAACTTAATTATATTAGTTTAATCATTTGTAATAAACATATATTTGGTAACTTTAAATATGATTATAAAGCTATTATTTTCTGAGAAGTTTTTTATTACCAAGCCTTTATTAATCAAAACGAACGCATCTATTACTGAAGAATTATATATGGAGGTTCCTTAACAGACTTCGGAGCGGAGTATGCAAAACGAGGACACAAATGAAAGCCTGGCAGCTTTACAGCGGACCGACTGAATGTGACTACGTCGTGGATCGGACCCTGTCACACCTTCTGAAGTGTGCGCTGTGTACTAGCTGCACCCAGGAAGACCTGATGATGGCCGGGAGTAACGCCATCGACGTCGCCTACTTCTGGGTAGACAGAGTCTGACCCTGTTGTTTCCGACACGATTATATAAATACTGAAGAATTTTATACATTTCGAAGTGGGTATCAACGAAACGTATCTGCTGTGTTACAGTTGTTTTTTGACTGCGCAAAACAATAAGGGGGTAATAATATGGATAAGTTTGTGATAAATGTCAACATTGAATGTCCACGAGGCAAAAGAACATCGGCCAATTCACGGATTAGGTCGAATTGGTTTATTTATAATACAATAATTTATGCAAAATGTAATAAACGATGGAAAAGAATGATTGAAAGAGAACAAAAAACTGTCATCGATGGGTCACGATCCTCAGAATTAATGCCTCGACAAAAGAGAAGAATGTCAGCTAATTTTTTTTCAGTCTTTATTTATGATTTTCGTTCATTTAAATCTATTGAATAATCATTTTTTATATACTCGTATCATCATAAATGTTTTAAGCCGCAGTTGATTTTGATATTTATAAATTATTATGGAAATTATCTTTCATATGGATCTTTTTTTAAACCATTACTTTTTTCCTTGAAATTATTTTTGGACACAATTTCATGACATAAATTGACGCATAATGTAATAAAATATATTTTTTAAATTAAAAAAAAATCATATATAGTGTGTTTTGTGTGTGGATGGCCACGCGACAGCCGGCGATACTAAGTGAACCGAGAAGAAGCTACCAGGCGACCAGAGCCTAATACAGGCGGTTTGTGTAAGGTCGCCTTATTTGAGTGACCTAACGCGCGGCGTACTACCGTAGTACGCGCGGACCAGCCAGCAAGGGACGGCGGCGGAATACGAGATCAGCCACCGTGTGATCATGCTCTCCGGGCAGAGAAAAACGCAACATGTTTTTTTATATAACCGCAAATATGAGAATTATTTTTGTATAGGTCCTCCATGGATAACAGCACTCAAACAAATCTACTGAACGATGCATATCACAAGGATATTTAATGGCAATGTACGTGATAATTCTTGAAGTGATTCAGATTGTATGTGGGAAGAAAGGTACTGTCTAAAGTAGGCATATTCGTATGTCAACGATTCACGGTTTATTTTAAAGTCTTCCTCGATTTTAACTTGCTCAAAAACCGCAAAAAGGATTCATAAATAAACGGAAAAGCTGTGTATAGGATAATAGCAAAAAATACTGACAATCTGTGATGTAGAGATCTCGAATGTGATTTTATTATGCATGTTATTTTAAAGATAATTAGCGCTGTCTGTGGAGTGTTGATTCGATGTGAAGTCTACGTCGTTAGACTACATCGTGGTATTACCGAATTCAACTAAAAAACACACAATTCTTGAGTGAAGGGACTTTGTGAAATGAGTGATTTTCAAGAAACAACTTTCTTTTGTCACTATTTTTTTGTTAATACGACATGCAGTAGTTGTACTGTGGAAATATTAAAACATACGAGTATGTCGAAAATATATTGTTTGAATATACTGTTATTCCATTTTATTAAATGCGTATTCTTCGAGCTTGAATTTCTTTGGTTTGAATAAAACTTTAAAAAATATGAAAAACTCACTAAACCTCTCTTGATTGTAGTGTGAAAACATCAATAAACATAAGAATACCTGCAGCTATTAGATTCGCCTCAGTTCAAATCGGAATTCCCCATCTCTGTACACTATCGAAATTTTTTCATCATATCTTGTCTGTATTATAGGTCAATCGTTAATGTTTTTTTTTTTGAGATACCGCATATTTGAGATATCACTATGGAGCTACGTTAATCTAAAGTCTTATCAAGCAATCTGCTCAATCTGCTACACTAGGTTACCACGTGGTTTATGCATAATTTTTTCGCTCGATCGAATTCGCTGGATTTCCTAATTGAATGACCTAAATGAGCGCTCGTGTGATTCAGGATATTATTCATTAGGAAAAATACGCGATCAATGATATCGATCAAAATTGCGTGCTACACATGTGCAGTAAAAATAATAATATTACGTTCTGCGCATATGCATTGTGCAGTGTATGATATTGATCTATAGTATATAATACGTGATCAATACAATATCACGTATTATCCACTTAGGTTCAACTGTTGGATTTACTTATAACTGAGTTCCTTAAGAACAATAACTTATGCATTGTTTTCAGAACAGTCTGTAATTATATGAGTTTTGAGTCTTTAGTGAGTAAAATCATCCATGGGAGTAAAGCCAACAAAAATCTTACGTTAAATATTACATTTCGATAATATTAATAATTGGAGTCATTTCGGTTTGGATTTTGCTCATTGCTTTCGTGAAATACCATTATTTCATTTGTCAATCTTATTATATTATCTAATTTTAATATTGTTTCATTGGCTTACTAAGTATCTTTTTATAAATCTTGGAACTTTAGTCCTGTAAATAGTTGAATAAATACAATTATAGCAACCAAAAAATCAAAGTATCCTTAACGATAAGCTTATTGATAGTTTTGTCATTAAGTAACTAATAATCCCAGCAAAAAGCCTTCATTTAGGAGTGCTTTATAATTTGAAAAAACAAAAATGATACTCGTATTACTATAAAAGAAGTCACTTCTATCGATCACTTAAACCTGCAGTAGTTTCGAAGCAATACATTTGAATTACAACAGTTCTTTCCAAGAGAATGTGATAGTTCTATCAAGTACTCTTAGCTATGGAAGAGGACACAAAGGATATATCAGCTATATTGCAAGACTTTAAAATTACTGACTTGTTCTAAATATTCAATTTTAATGTCATCATAAATGATAGTTTTACTTTATTGATTTTGATAGTTCTATCAAGTACTCTAATCTATGGGAGAGGGCACTTTGTGGCCACTTAAAAAAAATTCACGCATTTACAATCTTTGCTCGTATTTTCGGTGAGAGAATCTATCTTCCATCTCCATCTCTTTACAACCCATGAATGCGATTCTAATCTCTTTCACGGGTTATTTATTTTAGCACTTCTGTGCAGTGGCCACAATTGTTCAGAGGGGACTCCCACTGGACTTATGAGTTGCTAACTGATCATAATTTTAATGAGCGTGTCATCAAGGAGACTTAACAGTCCTCCGGTGTGATGTGGGTGTGAGGCGGGTAAAGTCCAGTTTACTTTATTGACTGTTTGAGATGAGCTCCGAGTGTCCGAGCAGAGCATGGCCGCATACCTGTCGCGCTAGGCCTCTCATTGTGCCGCAGGTATTTTCCCATAAATGCAGGTTGCACTTTTATCGGTCCCCCACTCGCCACTGCTCGTCGCTCTGCACTGTCGAGAGCCGATGCATCTCCGACACGTATCGATCTGCGACAAAAAAGCGCACACGTCAATTACCGACAGACATTGGGGGGTAACAGAACAGTTAGACTACACGCCATGATCGATGATATTAATAAAATATATATATGAACACTGCAAGTGTTGTATTGATCTACCACATGTTACCGAATAGAGTTTATTTTGTAACTGGTGGTAGATCAATACAAACATCAGTTAGTAAATATAGTATATTCGGTAAATGGTGTTGTTTAACAGAGGTCTATTAAATAAACTGCAGATGAAAATGATTAATGTCGGCAGTCATTTTACTAACTGGACATTACGCCCAAAAATGAATTCCAGAATAATCGTCAAGCAAGTGCTGTAATAGTGTAATACTCAAAATAGCACTGGAAAATTGGAACTCTATCCGAGCATTCTACATTTATAGTACATGTGTATTTATGCGTAGAATAGAAGAATTGATTTCCATAATATCATACTATTTATTTGTATTTACAACTAGTTCCAATTTCTATGTGAAATGCAACTATTTATCAATATTTTGGTTTTATCTATTCATTTTCACACATCTTTTGATCGAAGTTGTGGACCATGTTTTGAATCCAGAGGTCAGGTGAGCAGGTGATTTAACTCCATTTTACCGTCCTAAAACATTTTCACAAGATCGGATGATTAGCCTGATGCTCTCGAGATCGGATCAACCCAAAATAATAACTTAAAAATCAACTGTTAATTGAAAAGACGCAGCAATTTTTTTAGGAAAAATCTCCGTATCAAATAAAAAAGCTTGTGTTATAACCGGGTTGACTGTCTTTGTATTGAATAGATGTAATTAAATTAATAATCGAAAAATACCTTCTTGCAATGTTTTGTTAACGCTAATGAAGGTAAAAACGAATTAATTAATTGGAAGCTAGTTTCTTACATTTGCCAATATTCTGCAAAAATATGAACTTTCCATATAATTAGGATACGATGAGAGATGTATTCAATGATTTGGAATATTATACTCACAAAAAATAAAAACAAAATGGCTAACAAATAAATAATCGACTCGATTGTCGTATTTATTTTTCGCATTGATTTGTATTCATAATTTATTTTTTATTCATCGGAAATGGTAGCGCAACATTGTCGCAGTGATAAGATAAATTATTTGCATGTTGTCATCTTGAAGATAAGGCGTTGCATTCCATAGCTGCCCAGAGCGCCGCATTGCTTGACAACACAATGCCCAACGATGACATTCAAATATTATGTCCCACACTCTCTTGTTCCGCATTTAAAATAGCGTAGCTAAAAGGAGATAGTTCATATATTATCTCTTACGCACTTCAGAGATTACGATAATCGTTTTTTTTTAATAAATCAATCAGTAAACATAATGTATCTTACGGTATGAATCATTCGAGTAGAATTTTGACATTGCAAAGAAATTAAAATATTCATTTTATATTGATGCTGTTCTCTTTCTTTCGGTACTTACTTCCTATCGACAGGCGTATACAACTGGGATGGGCAGTATTTGGAAAACTAAAGTACATTTTTAAAGCGAAAATTCCACAATGTCTTAAAACTAAGGCGTTTAACCAATGCATCCTCCCTGTATTAACTTATAGCGCAGAGATATGGAATGTGACAGCAAGTATTACCCATGAAATAAAGGTCACCCAGCGTGCTACGGAGAGATCCATGCTCGGAGTGTCGCTAAAAGATATAATCCAAATTAAGGAAATACGCAGAAGAACTCAAGTAGTGGATACTACCCAACGAATATGCACACTCAAGTCGCAATGAGCAGGACATATCTGTCGAAGAGACGACAGTCGATGCGGAAGAAAAGTATTGCAACGACGCCCAAGAACTGGCAAACGAAGCAGTGGCCGACCACCTGCAAGATGGACAATATGGATATGATTCATGCCTTGTAAAAAGTAATCTTCACTAGAACGTCTGCAAATTATCGTTTCTGATGGTCCTCTAAGACCAAAAAATAACTATTCGAGGCATATTTGGGTATTTAATAATCAGAGGCCTAAATAATTTGATCCTAAGGGGCTGCTCAACCCAAATGTAAGACATTGTTTTCATGATAACATTTATTTACTATTTTATTTTTTACGTGATATCGTATTTTTATGTGTAATTTTACTTGAAATAATCTCATTGCATACATCATATTCAATAGTTCATCACATACTCCACAACACACATAACATTTGTAGCATGTAAAGTAGTTAGTAGAAGATCCCTTTTCCTCGAAATCACTTTAGAAACTGACGGTCTTCAAAGGAACTTATACAAGATATTTATTTTCTCATATTTTAATATCAAACATTAATCCCAAGTCAATCGTTACAGCAATAGTCAGCTTACAAAGAAAACAAAACAATACTAAGCATTAAGAATATTTATTACATTCAATGTTTTGATCCTAAGTTTTAACGAGTGGAGGAGTCACTATCATAATTGTTCTAAAGAAAAATTGCTTTAGTAATTCGTTTCGTACACTTAGATTTTTTAACATATTGAAGAATACTTAGTGATGGTGATCTATGAAAAATATGATCCGTGAATTATCTAATCCTTACCATTAGGAGAATGGCTATACGCTGTAAGTGGATAGTATATCCGCCAATGTTATCATACAATTCAACCTGCTTTCTACTATATTTTAAAAAATTCACTAAGGTAATAATCAGACAACTCTCATCAACTACCAATTTTAATTAATACTATTAGAAACATTTAACAGTGAGGTATTATTTTCGGAGGGGGGCTTAAGTTAAATTTAACTTTAAAATGCAAATTTTAATAAAGTTTACCTTCCTATGACGTTTCCTTAAGATCGGCTGATTAGCCCGATGCTCCCGTGGCCTGAACTATTTAGTCGCTTAAACCCAAAAGAATAACACATATAGGGAAATTAAATGAGAAATAACCACAAAAAATATTGGGAAAATCTTCGTTACAAATCATTAAATAGTGGTTATAGTGTAGAAGTACACAAAAAATCGGTTAACTGGTATGGAAGTATTAATATATTTGTTTTACGCATACATTTTTGAAGGCTTTTTTGAACTTTTTAAATTGGGGTTTCTTGTACAGTAAAATCGATCGATTAAAATAAAAATTTCACCATCGGCTGAACCATTATATTAAATGTGCCATGAAGCGTATAGCGTACTTGCACATCTGCAGATGCAATGTATCGGATCAAGTGCAGTTTGGCGACACTGCGAAATGATATCAATCCAAATAACACGCGCCTGGAATACCGATTATGATGCAGTTGGTACATGGGGACACATTGCTAAGGCTGCGACGTGAACTTGTGCCTTATAATATAGTAATAATATGGTACAAGAGAAACTTGACATATCGAGGCGCTGACAGTCCGTCAAGTAGACGGAATTGTTCTGCTTTGAAAACAGAAGAGGTAAAACAAAAATATAAACACTTCCAGAGCAACGGCTACCGGGGGGTATAGCATAAAAGTAAAACTTACGCTGGAGGCCGACTGTTTTTTCAAAGAATTGCTAAATCTATCGTCATGTGTTCAAATAAAATGAAATATGACCCTCACTGAAATGATTTGAGAACTTTGAATTATGGTCGAAAGTAAAAACAACACATATGTTGTGTGATCGGCCACTAACGTTTGAAAAAACATCACAAGCTGTGTATACTCGGCCACTAAGCATTGGCGGAACGATCACACACATGTTGTGTGATCAGCCTTTAACGTTCGGCCTGGTGATTACACACATATTGTGTATTCGGACTGGATTTGTTAATATCGTAAGTTAGATCCTTGATTAAAATCACATTTAATAGTTTTGATTTTTAAGCTCTTTAAATACCACTTATTGCTGTGAAAATGAACCCACACCCTAAAGGGCCAGACATAGTATAATAATAAAAAATGCTGATAAACGAAATTCGTCGCGTGAACACCATCCATTTATATTGAATCCCTGAAAATATGGACCGTTGGCGATTGTTAGGCTGTAATCTAATAACATTGGTGGATCAACATTCAAGCACAGCGCTTAGTCTTTTCAAAAAATGGTAAGCGTTATATAATTCACACATGATATTTCTCCATAACCGTTCGTTGCTATTCTGCTATATGTGCTTTTAAAAAAAATACAAAAACTATCGATACATATAAACTAAAAGATGGATATCAAAAATCAGTTTTAATAATTAGTTAAGTTAAATAATTAGTTTAGTTAATAAAAATGCATAATCATTTTTTAAATTTATGTACGTTTTTTATTTAACCTGTTCGCATCGGTGTATATGCCGTTGACATCGGTAGCCGTGATATATCGTTTTGCTAATTTCTTAGAATATGTTTTTATGCATCATCTGATAGCTAAATGATACAAGAACCAATGTGATATATGAAAATAGACCAGATAAGTACTTTTTTGCTACAAATACTAGTTTAATAATTGTCAGTATAATTTGTATTCCACCGTGCTGTGATGAAAAATATACGCTCATGTTAAAACTAAACAAACATAACAAAATTAAATTGAATACCTACCGTCTGGTATTCAATATTATTTATCACTTGCAAATTCGTATTAAGCTCAGAATATTGTAAGTATGTGTACCAAACATACTTAATATAATACGTATAGAAAATATAATTCTAGCGAATTTGCTAGTAATAATCTCGCATGACACATTTACATTTTTTTGTAAAACAGATATCAACCAAATCCTCATAAATATGAAGTGACCTTAGACGAGTGGTCTGAGCGTCTGGCTTCAATTTGGCAGACGCCGCGGCAATCGAATTCGCTCAAATATTCAAATTTCAAGTCATAACACAAGTCTGCGTAGGACTTGCGCGAGAGATTAATGCGATATAAATATGACTTGAGATTTATGTTGCCATACTTTGCATCCATTTGTTAATTTTCGTGTTCAACACCTAGGTAGGAGGATGGCTGAATTTGATCGCATCTTCTGATTCACCAAACACTGAAATAATATCATATGATAAATAAAATATACGTATTATTAATTTTCTTCTTCTTTTGTAACCGATTTATAGCTAATAAAGTCACTAAAAATTAACCTCACACAGTTCTGTCAGCCGCTATGAAGCTTGTCTTGTATCATTTTATTTCTACAGCCGAAGCTTTATACTAGATACAGATTATGTTTTTCAAATTTCTTGCTTACAATACAATATTATTTTCAACACCTGATTATATGCTGCTTATTTGTTTATTCTATATATATAGAATTTTAGATAATCCAATTGATTCCTCCAGAACAGCCAAGAACAATATAATTATCTATGAAACGATATGATAGTTCATAATTCCAGAGATCATCATGTGAAATTGATTTTGGTTTTTTAAAAATCTATACTAATAATTACGTTTTATACGCTACATTGCTTCGTTAGTTCCAAAAACCACTCCAGAACGAAAACCCGGGGGTTTAAAGATAGTGCATCTGGTATCTCAAGTATATTAATGTGTTGTTAACGTGTTTAATAAACGAGATTTAATGATTATTAAACCTGAGCAAATTGGTCTTCAAATGTGAGTAAACCGAATATTATATACAGAGTATGTAACAAAAACATAGATAGTATACCTAAAACAGTAGAATTTGAAATAATGACCAAACAACTATAATTTTAAGTCCCCACAGTAGTGTTAAAAAGGATAAATGCATATCATCGCGTGATGTATTCTGTGGAACTTAAGATGCGGACCTGACTGATGGGTAATAAGAGTGCAGTGCGCAGTCTGCAATTGACGCGTTACACTCTTTACCCACGCGTGTGCTCGAATATTAATGCACCGATTTGATTTACGGCCGGAACAGTTTCTTCGCATTATTTCCACCTCGGTACTAAAATACACCGAATTTCACAACTTCATAGTACAAAAGTTTATTATCTCGAAGTGAGATCACGATGGCTTGACTTTTTGAGGAATGACGAGGCAAACAAGAGTTGAGAGAGCGGACAAGGCAGCCTGCCATACTGTCGGTCAAGATGCAAAGGGGACATATACTTTAGATGTCGTAGGAGAGCATGAACTATAGAAAGCCGTCTGTCGAAGGCCGAATGTACTCGGTGGAGCTGCGAGGGGGTAAAGCTGATATGGGATGAGGTGAGGATCATGGTGGCTGATAGAGCTTTATGGCCGTAGTTGTAATCATCCATATGCTCTAGTTAGGGGAATGAAAACGGTAATCATGATGATGAGATCACTTCAGTAAACTCCGGTAGAACCCAGGTTTCATGTCTGGAGCATCTACACCGGTATCTAATATCGTCGCTGCAGTTGTATCGATCAAAATTTAGTATCATAGCACCACTAATGGAGTACAAAATTTGTTGTCTCGTTTAATTCGATATACAGAGAAAGAAGTGTTTTTGTTATTAAGTAATGAGCCAAAAAAATGCATTATTAATGTTTTAAATGTAAATCAAACCTGGGAGTATGCATCATTTTTAAGTATTATATATAACTCAACTTTATTGTTCGATTACACTTGGATTTTATTTAATATTCAAAAAGAGTCTCAGTTGTATAAATTATATTTTTTATATATTATATATATTATGATATAGTTTTTTTTAAATAATCTGTTTATAGATTACATGGGTTTCTAGGAAGTCAGACGCATCTTATGTTTTGTTTGATAACCAAAACATTTTGTCCACGGTATTGTTTGCACTTAGGCTAAAACGATGAATGGATATTCATGTTTGTCTTTCATTACTGTAGATAACAGTCTTATTTTCTTCCATATTACACAATATCCTATAATTGTTTACATTTAAAAAATGTTACAAAACACCCAATTAACTACTTTAATGTGAAGATTTTCTCTGGATATCTGTAGCGAGCGAATACGCTTGAATCTTTAATAAAAAAAGAATAACAATGGATGTTGTGAACTGGTATTGTTTTAGATTTAAATTCGAATTTAAGAATAAGACTTCGTGGCTTAAATTTCTGTTTTTAAATATGCTGCCTCTATTAATAACCGTAATCTCGCGCGTGATAATCTCTTTATAGTGTTTGCATTGATGATTACGATGGCCCATTTAAATCCTAATAACGGAAGATCTTTCTATACAAATATTTGTCGCAGACTGCGGAAGATGGCGTTATTTAAAAGATAAAAAGAATCCCATTGACGTATGTAGAAGAAACACGTTATCATCCTCGTCACTGGCTTACGTTAGCTTTTGACGTCAACTAAGAGTATCCTTGTATGATTCGTTGATTTTTCAACTCAAATACAGTGTAAGACCTAACTTTGAGAACATATTTTTCAGGGTAAGATTTTTCATAAAACAATTATTCCGAACACTGATTTTTTATTCCTATTATTTAAATTGTATATAATTGGCAAAATTCTGATAAATAATCATAATAGTAGTGCTTATGTTTTCGCTACCTAGTATATAATTAAAAATAACCAGACGTAGGAATGTTAAATTTTAATATACATAAGGCATGTATTCCTTTTTTTTAGTAACTAAATCAATGTTGTAGCAGTAAGTAAATCAATTGGCAGTAAATAAACTTAATCAGCAGTAGACTAAAGAAATTGGCAGTATCCACAGTATCAGTATGAATGTGTTCAGTTACAAAATTAAAATTGTAGTAAAATATTCAATACTTATTCGGAAAAATTAACGTAAAACGAATGAATAATTAACCCATAAAATGGAAACCTAACCTATTACGAGTATTAATTACCATTCTTTAATTATTTCGTGCCAAATTATTATTTTTTACTTAACTTTTTAGGCATTTATTACTGACCGTTTTCTAAATAATTACTGCCCATTAATTAAATCTAATACGGCCAAAAAAAGTGTTGCCTAAACATTACTCATTATACGCAATTGAAACATAGAAGTGAAAAATTGAGATTCAAAATTATGGATGTATATTTACATTATCTTAAATATGAAAGTTAGCGTATTACTTTATCGAATAACCAGTATACTGAATAAGCAATCAGTGCGATATACTTGTGTCGAGAAAAATTATGTTCTGAAAAATATATTCTAGAAAATCCTATAGTAATCAATCCAATCAAAATTTGGGTAACGTGACAATATTTTAAACTATTTTTGTATTAGAGTTGTTCCTCTAGCTACAGAAAAAAATCCCAACAATCGCACAGCGGCGTTTTTCATATGAGTTAGAAGATCTATTTATGGAACTGAGTTAGAAACTGTCATAGGGGAAGCCGCGTGTTACGTTTAAAGTGATACATCTCTTCGTTTTGTTTCTCTATTTTATAATCTCAACTTACTACTGTGCGACGTCGTAAACATTTAAAGACACTTAAATACAAAAATTAAAATATTATATTTTTTACGACTGTTAGGTATAATAGGAAAAAAGTGGAATCAAATGTGTTTATTGTAGCTTATGTACGACAATATGAAAGGAAATAAGAAGTCTCTACAATGTTATCATAGAAAACTGATTTATAGTTTATATAAAGAATTCTAGCAACTCTAAAAGTCATCATCTTACTATATACCGACCGCATTTTTATCATTTACTTACAAGTAGCTAAAAACACAAACAGATGTTTGGATAATATTCCCAGAAATACCTCATTACATGCAGTGATTTGATAACAACAGCTGATGACATTTAAATACTCTTGTTAATGTTCATAATATATTAAATGACGTTCTGCTTATTATTTTACTCCCGTAAAATATGTCAATGCTTTAATTAGGTATGATAAAATTACTTATCATTCATTCCATGTGGTTTTCCGTATTTGGAAGAAAATGTGCGTCAAATATAAATATTACAACATAATCGTTGTTGCTTTGATTGTTCTAAAATGAAAGTGTACCAAAATTACGTTTATATGTATATTTTTGAACTAAATATCGAAAAATATTAAAGTATTGACACTTTTCATATATTGGCGCTGAATATTACTAACACCACAATACCGAACTGAATAACAAAGAGTGGTTTTCAATACACGCAAGAGATAAATCATTAAGTTTTTTTGCCATATTGCCAAACAGTTAAGCTGCCTTAAGATTATAGTTGATGTAAGAATCAAAATAAAGATCACGTAGACGTATTTCTACAAGGACCTTCTTTAGAGTGCAATTGATCTATCATTTTGAGTATATTTCGAGCAGCATAATACCGCAGGTTGTAGAATTCTATCTTAATGTTTTCGACATTCAAATTTACCACTGTCATCATTAAAATAATCAAAGAAGAATATTTAGACAATGTAATTGCAGGTCCGTTAATACGTATTTTAATATATATTTACTTTATAAGCAATTGTGCACTTTGCTTACAAATTAAATATAATAAATAGGCTGTAGACTTTCAGCAAGTTGATGTACTGGTTGAAAGAAATAGTTAATTTTGCATACTCGTAGAATGCAGTAACTTTGTGGTTTGTCATATTTAAAGTATAAAACAAGTAAAACTTTGTATAATACTAACTATTTGCATAATACTAGTCTTTAGTTAGTAGCTTCTGAGAAAGGTATGGGAGCACCGAAACCAGTAAAGTGATTTATTTAAACTCATTGGTCTCATAAAAAGTTAAACTTGTTTTATTCTTAAGTAAATTTTGGTTAAAAATTAAATTTTATTATACTATAAGGAGATTCCTCTGCTCTCGATAACAACTATCATCTACTTATTGCTGTGAATATTTCAAGTCTTAGCGATAAATTACATATATGACAATGGGCAAACATGCGAGGGCGTGGCTGAGACATTTTGAATGCAAATCAGCGATCGTAAATCACGAGCGTTAGAGATGGAACGGCGCTTGGGAAGGATCAACAGTCGACCCCTGGTGGAACGGTGAAGTGTTTTTATGCAAATGCATGCAGAAGAATACCGACCGAGGAGTTGGCCCTCCAGTGAGTGCATTATAAGTCCCTCAACTAAGAAGTATTAACACGTGTATATGTTGATTAGCAAAAGAAGTAACGCTTAAGGCAGTTAAATATAATCATTCTACACGCAATACACTCGTACTTTTAGTATTCAGTGTCACCCTAGCAGGTGTGTTCGTTAAAAAAATATACGTAACTACACGATTCTGAAATCCATATGTGTAAGTGTTGTGAACGTACCTTCTTTCATTAGCTAATACTATATATACGGATATTTATAAAACAAAGAAAAACATTACGTGAAATATTTTCGACTTTCGCACTAATACCAGCATTTTCATGATTCACGTTTATCGTCAAATTTGTGAACTAATATATTTTTTTATATTAAATAAATAATATTTATTTGGTTTTTTAATTGTTCATGACTGTTGAAACGAATCATATTATTTTTAATCTTATTTCTTGATTTGAATAAAAAAGTATTTAGATTTAATGTTATTTATATTATTAGCATTCACTTTAAAATCCATTTTTTTTCAATTTATTTATAAGAATTTTATACCTTGTTTTAATATGAATCACATTGAGCACTGTTTCACTTGGTGGAAGACTGCAGTTTCGCTATTTATGAAAGATTCTTCAGTTCCAGTACAACGTACAAGGGTACGTTTGTGCACATTGGCACTGAAAATTGAAATGCACAACTTTAATAAGGGCAAATTTTTTCGCTTTCATGATCCTAAAACATTATATCATTCCATAATGGCTTTTCACTGAAGCCGAACACAATGTTTCAAATAAAACTTTAGAATATAATTTATGTACTATTCATCTACACAATTTTTATATTATATGTAGCATACCACCTTCATTTATGTGGCTACAGTTCAATGTTTTCGTTAATTTAGAAGTAATATCAATTAATTATTTATGGTATAATCAAACAAGTGGAGATCGAGATGCAAGATTCTGTTGCTGCAAACCAATCCACCGGATTGATACTACAAAGAACGAATCAAGTTTCATTGATTTTGACTATTTCTACAAGATGCATGGATTTTTTTGTAAGCATATACGAGTATGCGAGATCTATAAGCCACCAATTATTGGTATGAGGTTTTGAACCAGTACATTCCCGTCTGAGTGTTATTGGTTATTAGTCGTTATTATAGCACCATATCTTCGGCATGTGACTCGCAGCCCACGGGTCCAATGCATCCAATGATGCAACGACAGTTATTATTATGCGCGCAAGGAACCCAACGATTCAAATTGCAGTACTTTGTTTATCTGATGGCATTGCTTGGTATTTCAACGCGGTTAAATCATTATCGTCTCCTAAATATGAAATGATCTAGATATTTATTGAGATCATTCACAGCAGGATGGATGGATATGTCGAAAATCAATCTATATGAACAAAAATTAATGAGTATTGCCTTACTGCGTACATGATTACAATGAAATTCTGTTATTATGTTATTTGCGTATTCAAAAAGGTTTCTGTATTAATAAAACTATTAAACAACTTCATTCAACCATATTTTGAAATAAAAAAAAAACAATATTAAGGGTCAAAAATCTATTTTTTGTTGATTTTTAGTCGCTTTACAAATTTTTGAGTCAAAAAATATTACTTTAAAGCTCCGCAAGCAACTGTTGTCAAGACATTTGTTTGTGTGTGAGACATCGAGCTTATCTGAAAGTGATAAAAAACGACTAGAGGCCTTTGAGATGTGGTCATGCAGAAGAATTCTCGGAATTTCCTGTATCGGTCACATCTTGTGCCACGATGGTCTTTTTAACGACATTGTGGAAGCGATCGTTGAGGATAGAAACTGTACAGGGCACCCTAGATGGGAGTATTTGCAGCAAGTGTTCGAGGACATGAGTTCTTATGCTGAGCTGAAGAGGACTACAGAGGATCAAGAGGAGTGGAGATCGAGATGCAAGATTTTGTTGCTGCAAACCAATCCAACGGATTGATACTACGAAGAAAGTTACGCAAGCATTTAAAAAAATCTCGATGATGCATGCTTAGTCTAATCGTTAGGGAGGACGATCTGTTGTTTTAATAAATTGATAATACTTTGAAGATACTCGAAATAAATAAATAAATATGAGATTTAAAATAAAACTCTTTATTTTTATAATGACATAGTTCTTGCATAATAAGTTCTGAGCCACGCCGGGTACATATAGAAGAAATATAGAAGATGACTGACGAAGTCCTTAAATATTAACCTCAGTGTATACGAATATATACAAGCATAAAAAATATTAAAAAAACGACATATTGTTTATATTGTTATGGTAGAAATATATTTGTAGCCCATCATTATGTTCGACATCACTTCTTAACCGATCCCTAATTGGAACAACTTGGCACGAATTCGTTGGCATATATTTTTTAACTCTGCCTCCTGAAGCTTTACTGATTACATTATATGTATATAGTTTCCAAGGGCTTAAAAATTGTGAGAGATCTAGTGATTTAAGAAAAGTCAGCTGTGATTTATACTTTCTTACGACATCCGAAGAACATGCAGCCTAATTACTAAAACGACAAGAAACATTATTAATAATTGAGGAGCATTTAATAATGCTCAAAAACTTTAATACTTTAAGAACATAAAAAAAACATTATAAATTTTATTAATTTATTCACAGTAAAAATCACGAAGCACGGACAATCATATGTATAATATTTTAATGAGATTAGATAATTGTCCCGACGCTTCTAGTACTTAGACCTTTTCGTGTTAATGAGCGTTTTAAAACAAAAATGTAATGAAATCCCGGAGAATACTCTTTAAGAAAAATATATTAATAGATATATGTTATTGGAGGGCTTACTGTATTTCTACGTTCACTAAAATGATAAAATTATTTATGAAAATAGTGATTAAATAACATGGTAGTCTAATCTTAACAAGTTCTGTGGTATTAAGATTAACTGCAAATATACTAAATATAAGCTTGAAATACATTTCGTGTGTAATCAGAAAATAGACATTCCGCGAAATTCAAACAAATACGCGCTTCGGCGTAACCGTTTAAATGAAGCTCCCGACAAAAGTAAGTAGCCTCAAGTGTTGTAGTACACTGTTACACACGGAGTGACCGCTGTGCTATAAGTAGGCAGCGTTCATATATTATTACAGGCGAAGCGCAAGGTGTACGAGGATATCCAATATCGCCTCTGAAGCGTGTTTACTACGTAGAGTAGAAAAGCTCCGCGTGGCTTGACCTACTAACTTGCTATTTTCACTAGAGATCTTTCAAAAGCTCCCGTCTGTAAATAAAAGCGGAGCTTCCGAGGGGTCCAGGCAGGAAGTGACCGTCTCCGCTACGTTTCTTTTTTGTTTTTTTTTTCAGCAGCTTCTAAACGACTATGTCTCCGATACTCATTCATCTAGCCAAACTCTCTCGGTCGCGTAAAATCGCCATTAGAATACGCACGAAAATAAATATTCGTCGGCGGCGAGCACGCGTGTTTTGGTCGGGCGACATCGAAAGCTCACGGATCGGACCGAAAAATAATATTTTCATTTGAAATTATATAAAAAATATAAGCCAATATACAAATCAAATAATATACACAAACAATGCTTTAATATAAAAATACAAATTACGATTTCATACTTTGCTTATAGTAAAAATAAAAAGGTAAATATGTAATAAATTTCATATTTGGAAAGGCACTGGATGTGCCTACATGTAAGCATCCAGCGGTGATCCGGTGCTCTACTCACTGAGAGTCAATAGTTGCTTAAAATTAAAATTATTTTATTTTATTTTTTTAGATTGTTATTTTTTTCTTTTGTGTATCTGGTTTCAATATGTCTTCGTAAATTTTTAATGATGGCTCTGATAGCTGAATAAATTTTTTTTTTTTATTTTATTATAAAACTCACTTTTAAATTGTTATTATTGATTCTCTAGAAGAATGGAATAATATTTCGCAGACATATTTCTGCTAGATGGAGGTCATGCCACTTGCGTAGCGTGCAACTGCACTATCAATCACAAAAGCATTACTAACATCACTAGCCGTCTAGTAGGACAAATATCATCAACAATCAACGTTAGAAATCATCAGCATTGAGAAGTAAGAGATGCGATCAACTAAAAAATTATTATATTACAGCTTATTCACTATTGTAAATTTTTCAGTTTTGAACTGAATCTTTTTCGTCTTATGTTGGCATAATTTTTGCTTGAACAATCAATAAATATGAAGTTATTTATTTTTTGAGTGAAGAATATATTTAAATATTTTAATACTTCATAAACTACTAAAGATTTATACCAATATTCAATAACTGAAACACATTTATATTGAAAAATCACCGTGTATAGTTTTTTCAGATCTAAGATGATGTTTGTTGTGAATTTGTATTTTTATAAGTGGTTATGTAAAAATATACATATTAATCAGTTAAGCTTCTAAAACAAATTACTTCAATTTTACTTTTTTATGCATTTTTTACAACAGTTTATTTATTTATTTAACAGAACTGCAGTTCCAAGGTACATAGAATAATAAAGAATGTCAAACAGAGTTCTAAGAATTGAAACGATGTGTTTCCAGTCACGAATATCTCTTATTTCAATAAAAAAAAAAACAGCATTTCCCTGCTATAGTGAGTGTCTACAATAAACTGACAAACTTATTAATTTTCCTCGCGATACTTTCGTTTGTGACAAATTGGTATTTTGACACAACACGAAAAATGTTCTAGTGACTCAGTAAAATACTTTGACGGACCACAGAATCGCCTACGTGTCAGTCCAAGGAAAAGTCACAGGTAAAAGCTTCACTGGGAGACTGACTTGGTCGTTAGAAGTCTATTTGTATCTCTCCACTCTTCACGGTGGAATGCAGCTTTCGGAAAATATTTTTTTCATAGCATAACCGACACCGTTCGTAATACATTTGTCACGAAAAAATATATTGGATTATCTTTAAAATATTATTTAAAGTTGTTTACTTTACTTTAGCACATTATTATGTTTTGATATTATGACAAAATAATGAAAACAAATAAATATGATTGATTACATTTAGTTTGTGATAAATGATTTTGTTTTAATGTTATTTTTTATATTCAGAGAGGTATTCAACAATTGATATACGATTACATAGATAGATAGAAAAGTATTTTATTTGAAATTTCTCTCGTTAATTATTTAGAAACAAGAAAAGGTGGACATGTGGATTCGAACCACAGATACGGTATGTAACCCAATGTTTCATATCTTCATATCTTTAGATTAACCATATTATAGGCACAATGTTTAAAATCGTAGATGCTATTGTTTAAATTATGTGTTTATTTTTTTAATAATAATATTTTTATTTATTGCAGAGGTTAAGTAATGCTAAATTTACTGTCGGTTAAATTCATATTTGTGATGCTGGAGTCATCATCATGTGATGGAATTATAATTAATCATACTCTAATTATGATTCTTGCTAAAATGGTCAAAATATCAGAGAAAAAAATAATACTTCACAATGATAAATTAACTCTTGTAAGTGCTCACTACCCTGTTTTTAGATAGATGAAGTGATCTGGTAGTCATTTTTGATTGCTATCCAGCAACAAATTACCAAGGAAAGCACATCAATACACGCTTGTAGTGTACTAACATCAACGTAACGAATCTGGAATGAGTTTATTATTGCACCGTACGCTGCATTAGTGCGTGCTGCACCAAAGCGTGTTTATATAAATTTTGCCCTCAGATAAACTGTTTAGGTGCTATTGACATTTCAAAACCTGATTTTTAAAATTATTTTTTTGACTAGTTGAAGTGAAAATTATTTGACCATCTCGATACATATTTTATTGCATGTGTTCTCACAAAAATAGTTTGATTTCCTTCCCAGGTGTCAGGGCACGCTAATGCCTCAGGTCAGCGGCGCACCTGCCGCCCACCGCCCCTCTCCCCGCCCACCGGACTGACTCGTTTCCTGCAATTGTTACCTGTCTCTCACGGGGTTCTCATAACAATTAAAAATAACACTTAAATGTACGCCAGATGGACGGTTCGCTCTCGCCAATCGCACCAGACCAATTTTATTCAAAATTTCACCCAAATCAATTGATATTGATATCTTCTATAAATAAAAGAGCATATTCCTTGTACTATTTTTTGCACAAATTATTGATAACTCATCATTACCATGTCCACTCCCTTAATGAGAGCATATGGCATACACAAACTTCAGCCACAAAGCTCTATGCTATCCGTAATATTCTTCGCCTTATCCTATGTCATATATCCTTTCTGCAGCTCTGCCGAACACATTTTATATGATTATTTAGCTAAATAAATTATATTTTCTTTAATATAGGCTTGTATGAAATTTAAAATAGATAATAATTATAATCACTGAAGGTTAGCTATTAATTATTTGGGATAAACACGTTTAATATTAAAAATTCTAATATATATCAATCATTTACATTTATACTATGGTATTTATATTTTCTTATATAAACTTTTCAATGTTCTACGAAGAACATTCTCGAAAAGCCTTTCTCAAGTATGTTAATATTTCTATATCTACGAGGCTATAATGTCAATGACGTAGTATCTTAAATATGTAAGAAAAAACTGTTGAATTTATAATGAAAATACTTTAAATGGTTACAACATGGAAATTATGTAATTAACCGAGAATTATCGATCGAAAAAAACAATATTTTTTCTACGTGGTTGCATATAAAATAGACTTGGGTGTAAAAACCGAAGTTCATTCAACCTTAATAATAAATGTATATAACCGAAATGAATTTGTTAAATTTTACTTCAAATTGATCTTTTTGCTTGAGAGGGTTTTGTTTTTGATCTGCAAGCTAAATTTATTGTATTTGGAGTAATTAGCAGGAGCGAGTTGACCTAAAGCGAATGTATAATACTTACACGTAACGAATATAAAATATAACATTATCGCAGGCCATTTTTCAATGTTGGATCACTTGAAATTGGATCATATTCATGAGATCATAATTAAACTACCGGCCGACTCGCCGCCACGGTTCAGGGAGCGACAGGTAGTCAGCCCGACACCTCAACTTTATTAATAATTTCAATAAAAATATGCAAAGCATACCGCATATAACAACATCATTGTAGCTCATATAATAATGCTCTCAAATGTTGGTTAACCTTCTTTATTTTGCACAATAAAAAAGTTCAGCACAATTCAAATCAACATAACTTCTCAATTCAGTAAAATTGTTATGCAATTCATGTTTTAGATTTTTCTGTTTATATTTTTTAATTTCAGTAGAATAAATTAAAGTACAATATATTCGTACATGTTTTTCAAAACGAAATCTTTCGACTTCGCCTGAAATTCAAAATGTATTGTTTTCCCGCCACAGGAGCCTCAAATTCTGTAACATAGTTTGAGATAACTTAGAAATATTTAAAATTGCTGATAATTGTTTCATGCGGCATTTTTTGTGGCCTTTTGCTCAAAATCAAATAGCTTTGGCATATCATTTAAGTAAATAAAAGAAGGAAACTTGAAAATGGATTCTTGACGTAGCCAAAACATGAGATATCAAAATATTTTTTTGGAATAATTCAAAATATCCTATCATTTATTTGATTGATATTTAGAAGTTCTACCAAAAGAGTATCTTCACTTTTCTACAAAAGATTTTAAGACCAATAATATTGTTAGCACAACCTAAAAATCGAATCCTAAATGGCATCTTAGTCGCATAATATGCTCGTACATACTGCTGTGTAAATAATTTCCTAATACTGTCATTACCTAAGCTTCAAACTATACTTCATTTACTTCGAAATGCCGCGTTTTATAATCATTTTAATGTGCCTACGTGCTAAAAAAATATTTACATAAAAAAAACACTACAATTATATACATTTATGATATGTTTATCTTAAAAGCTGTAAATCGCACCACATTTATACGATCAAAATAATTATCGAGCGAACTCTTTGAAATCTTACCAATTAAAACAAACTCTAGAATGTATCGAGTTATATATCGCCCCAAATGAATGCCAGTCGCGCGGTTAATCACCTGCGTTGTTTATAGATATGACCCCTTGTGGATATTTAAAGCAATTATGCCTATTAATTTTACTCGCGGCCTAAAGCTCTCATAATAGGATTGTAAGAGGAAAGCCGGTGCTAGATCGTAGACAGTTTTATGACCGTCGTAGTACGACAGACTATGAAGATATATCGACTCAACCAAACTACGTGTAAGCTCTCGGAAAGTTAGATGATGTCTGGCATTTGCCCTTTTTTTAAATAAAAGCCGAATGCATAGTTCATTAAGACAGTAAATAAAATGAAAATTATAATAGACGTTGTATTCAAAGGATTACCTATGGATTTTACAAAACATACAAACAAAGCATTCTTAAGAACAGTTAAATCGATAATTCTGCCATTAAAAGTGTCTTTTTATAGCTTTATAAAAACTTACAGGCATCATTTTATGAACAGTTTAAATTATGATACGTGAATATTTAAATACGTTGAAGATATCGTTAGATGTACAAGATCAAGAAGGTGGCACGATGTAATGTATTCACGTTTTAATACCACGTAATGATTACGTGGTAGTAATGTGCACTGAAATAATAGTGAGCATAGCAGCTGATGAACTACCATATGAAATATTTCATCACTTCTGGAAATCTGTGTCACAGGAACAGGCTCCATGCATTAAGAGAACGCATTTATATAAAAAAGTGAAGAAGAATTTTTTTTTTTTAATAAAATAGAACATGCTTAATTAAGGCGCCAGCAGAGATTACTTCTGTGCACTTCAAAGTGCAGTATAATGCGGCTTTGTACCATCGAGAAGCAGAGATATTGTACTCCATCAAGCGTTAATTTAAAATCACGGAAAATCCAGGAGGGTTCGTTCTCTTCAGAACTTTGTTAAGAGGGGAATCCCACTTGACTTATCAGTTTCAGACAGGCAATATATTAAATATATATATGGTTGAACGGACATTTTGCTGAAGGGAAATTTGTCCCAATGATTTATTATTTTTAAAAATATTTTCCATTATTTTATTTTAAATTTCTTTATAATCTTATTGCTTTGCATGTATTAGTTATAATATATTTTAATTAACACTACACACTTTTTAACCGAATTTTAAATTTATACTCTGACTACAAACAATTTAAGTGCACACAATAGTGTTATTTCTAATTTATTTCTTTTAATCAAGTAAATTATTATGCCAAATGTTTATTTTTGGTCATTAATGTTCATTGGGTAAATCCATTTTGGTCAATTGCGCAAACACTTAAAATGGATCGTTCACATTAAATATGTTAATCTCAATAAGTAAATATAAATATTGTCTGGAGGACGGTATTGGAGATATGAGGCAGGTAAAGTCTAAGTCATTTAAAATCCTAAACATTCCAGGCCCTACGCCTTTCTGCCGCACAGCAAATACCGTGAGGGTTCTTTCTCTTCAGCACGTTGTTAGGAGGGCAATATCACTTGACTTATCGGTTGATAATTGATGTTAATCTCAATGAGTAAAAAAGAAATCATTGTTCTTTGATGTGAGGTGAGTAATGTCTAGTTCTTCAATAAATTGAGGCTTATGATGCAATGTTCAATTGCAAACCTTACAATTTACGGGTAGCATTTTTCGCAATACGTTTGTTTGGCTGCGCGGCGAGTCGCAACGGTCTGCTCGCGGTGCATGAAGCGACCGCGACAGTTCCGTTAGTCCGTTGTTTTCGTTTCGCATTGTTTTGACGGGAACTCGCGAATATCAGACGACCGTCGAAAATTCACTTGGCGTCGCTTTCACACAAGCGACGGCCATTTCACCCAAATATCCTCACTCGCCGATCAAACGTAGAACATACAAATTGATACTTGAAATATTAGATAGTATTTCCTTACGTTCGACAACTTATACGCATACAAAGAAACGACAAGCATTCATCATCATCAGCCTGTGTCCATCCACTGTTGAACGTAAGCCTCCCGCATCAGTCTCCATCCTCTTCGATCCTCCGCCTTCCGCATCCAGGTCACTCCCGCTATTCTTCTTATATCGTCAGTGCATCTTGTAGGGAGTCGGCCAATGCTACGTTTGCCAGTTCTTGGGCGCCATTCCAATACTTTTCTTCCTCATCGACCGTCGACTCTTCTACAGACAAGCATTACGTTGATGATATTTGTCTCATCAACAAATAGGAGAAAAATAAACGGCTGACTGTGGGAACAGCGAACCTTTGCATCCATGTTTTGCACAGTGTTATTAAGTACTTAATTTAATAACTATCTAATAACTACTTGAACCACTTACTTAATAGTGGATTGTGTAATTAACTCGACAATTACTATCCGACGTACCGAAACATGTCGTTCACGAAGAAATACAATGAAATATTTTCAAAAAACTCTTTTATTTATATTCGTAAATAGGTGATAAATCGTTTTATTAAGTTTTCATCAAATTGACTATCGAATTGAGTGTAGAACGTTTTAATCGTTTGTCATCGCCCACCGGGTCACACGGTCAGGCGACAACAGCGACCGGGGGGCTCAGGAAAACTGCGCGAACAATGACGTGTCGCTAACATCCGTGAATCCTGCTGCTGCAAGGTTGGCGAACTGCGAGGATGCCCGCGAAATTGTTGCACACAGCAGGCCTGCCAACACGAGGCTCGCAAACAGTCTAAAATACAAAAAAAAAAACTAAATAAAATAAGATGTTCGGTTTATGCACACAGTCACATTATTAAGACAATTTGGTTTTGAAAGTGATCAATTCTCTGGAGAAGAAGAAATCCAATAGACTATCTTGTGAGCCCTTTTGGCCATCTTTTTATATTGATGGATGGATTTCGCTTGGGCGAAGGGCGGAAATCATGAACAATTCTATAAAAGTTGTCTCAAGTTCGGTATTGAAAAAAATCTGGTTGATGTTGAGTTTAGCCAAGCAAATTGTAGATATATAATCAATATAATATTTTTTTTCAATTTAATCGTTTTTTAATCCTGATATTTGACGTGCACAAAAACAATCTTACCCAAACCGACAAAATATACAAACAAAAACATTAAGGAAACCATTAATAATATCAGTTATTAACTTAAACGTGTCTTTTGGTTGATATTTTGGAGTTTTTTTTAATTTTTTTTATACAGGTATACGGTATACATACCGACACTCCACAGGATTTTCGCAGGTATACAATTTGTCAAATGTGTATTAATGGTGTCAATAATTAGATATATATATATATATATATATATATATATATATATATATATATATATATATATATATATATATATATATATATATATATTATATTAAAAGCATTATCGGTGCGGTATCCATCATTTATGACATTGTCGCTTTATTACTTCAAGGTCAATTTGTTACTTTCAAATTAAAATTAACCTATAATTATGTATAAGTGTCACTTTCCGCCACCTGTTTTTGAGGTTTTTGCTAAAACAGACAACCAAAAATTAATATAGCAACAAATACAAATTTGCGTGTCACAAACATTGTACAAATAAAATCAATTACTAACGAATTATTGCATACATCGCTTAGTATTTTAAGGAGTCTAACATTCACTTTGAGGTTTATTTCAAATATTTAATATTTAACTATATTGACCATATTTTAATATTAATCACGATCAAAGTACAAATATACATTTGACGAAATAAATAAGATCTCATTGAAAGCGAAGCCTCGGTCTTCAAGTATGTCAAATACGGTATACCTATCCTTAAAATGAATGTATTTTTTTGCAAGTAGCTCTACACATATCAATTTTTTAACTTCATTTATAAATTCAATAATTTTTCAGCTAAAAATCAAGAATAAAAAATAATTTTAAAATAAATTCTTATATTCCAAAATCGCATCGATAGCAACTGAATCAATTGTATTTACATACTTTAATTCTAACAACGAACTTAGGATCATTGCAAGTTTCTAAGTCATCGAGCTCACGCTTCTGTGTTCCAAGGCGATTTCTGTTAAACAGACCGAGACGGTGCTCTTAGGCTATGACTATGATGACTATGGCCCCGGTCTATGGAAACCCAGATGCTCTTCCTCCGTCTGCGAAACACATCGAGCCGCTCTAGCAATAACAAACAAACAACCATTTGAACTGTGCCGTCTTCATCGCTGATCGATCGCATTATTCCGGTTCTATGAATCGCATCCATTGATATACGACATTGTACTGACGCATACGCTTCTCCGTATAATATGAGTACAATATATCCTTGACGCATTTAAGCAGTTAGTAAAATTGTAACGTAAGTTAACGCAAAGTATTTGTACAATATAATAGTCCATTAAAATAATCATAATGTGCTTTTAACCCACGACGAGTTTGCCAGGCCAAAACTCAATAAAATAAATAACTGGTTACTGATATTTAAGCCTGAAATCGACATTCTAAAAATTGAAGATTTGTCCAGCGGCATTATCGTAGTTCGTGCAAAAGATCACTGAAATTATGCAACATTGGGGGACGAACATAAGGTATACGGGTCACCTCCTGTTTTTCAAAGCATGTCTCTGATCGGGTTGAAGCGCTCCTTAGGATCAAATGATCCAGGCCTTGGGAGCATCAGACTAATCATCCGATCTCCTTAAAAAACTCAAGTCTTCGGGCGACTGCTTTAGAGGCCGTCGGGAACCATACATGTTCTCTTCAAATGCAGAAATGTCTTGGGACAAGCCATGGACAATGGCATCTGACAACTAAATGGTATTCTTGATGACCATATGCTCCAGATATAGAACTGATATGAGAAGAAGAATGAATATATAGTTTATATTATAAATAAGAGTTATTATAATTATTATAATATATCCTATTTCATCAATAAATTCGTCAATATACGATTATGTATAACGTTTTTTTTCTTAGAATACAGAAAAGATGTTTGTTAATAATGATTTGGTTTAGTTGTATTTTTTTATTTGTTGTACCACTTCTGTGTTCAAAAGCCGCAGACTTTACGGACATATTTGGTTCGTTTCGACTGTCAACGCTGCCATATGCGAAGCTTCGCATACCGTAGCGTTGACAGTTGAAATGTTGGAGGATCTTATCTTGCGTAAACAAATAACATAATACTTAATAGGATTTGAGACTGTTAATGCGTACACGTCACGTAAACATTTGGATGCGTTTTGATCTTAAAACGAATGATTTTTTGCGGAAAATTCCTGGAAAACTTATGTTTCTTTTGGCAAGTGCGCGAAAGTATTCGTAGAAAAAGCTACGTTATTTTACTGGAAATTTAATTCAAATATGGTTAGATTATTTTTCTTATAATATTTGTTGCATACAATTTTATTACTATTTCCTCGAAAAAATGTTAGATGTAATTTTATACTGAAGTTACCGAAAACACAATTGTGTTCGATAATACTATTAAAGTAATTAATTGTTTCTGATAAGTTCCTTTTTACATTGTATGAATATAAATCCCTTAATATATTTGTCTGACAAACAATTCATGTTGAAAGTAATGCTTGTAATCATCAAAGTTAAGAAACATTAGGAACGGGTAATATTTTTATAGATAACCTGTAAATGCAGCATCATTTGTATCGGATAAGCCAGCTTATAAGATCAATACATTTAGTCTCCTTAAAAAACTGATTAACATTCACCTAAAATCACCTCGGATATTTCAACTGTCTTGTCTCAGAGACCCCTTGATCTTAGCTTGGAAAGCCTTCGGGAGATATGCTTAATATGTACTTAGCGGAGCTTCGAGAGCAGGAATTATTGGGACATTGCAAAAATCATGACAGCTGGACACATCTGAATGACGACTATTCGTGGCGACTATATGTACCAGCTACAGAGTGGATTTGGAAGAAGAATAAGAAAGTATATTGGATGTTTAACGATGATAGAAACACATTTAGAAACAATACTGAAAACTATATGAATCTTCAATTGATTGACTAACTTTCAAACGTAAAAGAACATATTTTTAACATATATTGATATCTCTGTATTGTTTGTATATACTCGTATGCAAGTTTACTCTAAATAGCGTATTTTAAAAAATATCTTAAAGTGAAAATTAAAATAAAAATTATAATAAAAACACAACACAATTCACTTCCAAAGTGATTCTACTTTGTTTTTACGGAGAACCTTTTTGTCTCCCATAATGATTCGGTTATGCGGCAATTAAACAATTAAAATGTATGTTTTACTCAAAATGTATATATCTTGATTAACGCAACCGCGCTCGGGCTGACATGTAATTAGATGTTTAAATATACGCTCAGGACTAGACACTTGAACCGTTTGCAAGTTTGTAACTACTTATTGGCTCTTCAAGTACCTTGGTTGACTTTTGACTGATATATTATTATGGTTGTTACATATAGTCTATACTCTAGTGATACTTGCTTAATAAATATATTTATATAAACACAAATAAGAGAATACAGCGAACGGTGATGAAGATGATCTAATTTATCAATAATTCGCTTCCGTATATTGCCAAATCCACTATTTAAAAATATAGTAAGATTAAGCGAACCTTTAGAAGATTCTTCATATAAAAGTCCCTTCTATGTTTTTTTTTTGAATTTCAATTTTTTATTTCTTTTCCTTCAATGACATTTAAAAATATACAATTTAAATTCGTTATTGAAGTACTAACGTAAATGTGATGATGTAAATGTATTGACATATTAAGTGTCAATGACCTCACACTTCGAACACGTGTCGGAATACGCATCGCAAATAGTTAGGATTTGTGACAACAAAAACCAAGTCATCATAAGTATATCATGGTTGACACACAAATAAAACACGGCATTATTGTCACAAAATCAAACATCCAACATTTCGTATCCGTTCACACCAGCACTGAATCTGAAGTAATATTACACCAAATATGTCAATATCTTTACTCAAGTTGGTTTCAACCACTGGTCACTGCAATTCTTTCATCTTACACGTGTCAGGGTTGAACGATGGTCCTTTCAAGCCACACTTCAGGCTCCATGAGTGAATCCAGCGAAGTCACTATGACCCCGACTTTGAAAGATGTTGACAGTGTCCGTCTGCTGCCAATCCTTCTAATGGTCATCCAAGAGGGATTGAATGCAGCAATCACTGATACTTTGGATTAAGCCGCCTCTTAAGACTCTGCTCCAGTTCCCTGTAGTTTTGGGCCAATCTTATATAAGGGTTGAATTTGTGAATAGCTTGATTTATACTTTAATATACAAAATGTTTGATACTTGGTAAAAATTTTCATGTTCCTTTATCGATAAGTATTTCATTTTACTTTGTTGTAACTTGATTGATACCTTGCCAAACTCATAACAATATAATCATCGTTTGTAAAAAAGTAAGACTTTAATCGTTTCTAATTATAGTTTTATATTAATGTACATTTGAAAAAATTAAGTGACGTATACCTTAAGAATATTTTTTATTAATTTGTTCAAAATTTTTAATTTATAAATATTAGTAAATTTTGTGTTTTTTTTCAATTGAATACAAATTTAATTTTCAGGAGTGCCGTTAGGAATCTTTGTAAAACAAGTCTAAAAAAATAACATATTTATAAAAAAAAAAATAGTAAATTAAGAAAGTTGTACATAAAATGATCTTTACAATAAAAGGTTTTTATAACCTTTATTTACTTGGCTATAAAAACAGTTAGGTTCAGTTTTAAAATAAAATCTTTAATAACATGGTTTGATTAAGCATCTCGGCTGTTATTAAACAGAATTTGAATGTATTCATTATGCAAATGGACTCTCCCACCAATTACTTTGCATTCATTTAAAAAAGAAAAAAAAATAACAAAAGGCTTCAATAAGGCTATTGTTTCCCTCCACTTTAAAATGTCAGAACCGAAAAGTAACAGTAAGGACTCACTCACACACAGTTTTATACTGGAAATGCGACTAAATTTTCATGTACTTTTGAGAAGTGTAAAGTGAGCGAAAAATTATTAATTAGTTTAGTTAGTTTTTACATGCATCAGGTAAGATCACATAAGATAATCTTCCGTGACTTTTGTGATCCGTGTAAAAACAAGGTAAGGTAAATAAATAATTATTTGTTATTTATAATGGATATCAAAGTGAACGCTTAAAACATTGAAAAAATTATAAATTATAACCGCATTTTTAAGAAATTATGTTGTAACGTAACCCCATTGAATTGTTTTTTTTCTAATATTATTTTTAGTAAATTCTTTCGCAGGTCTAACACGAATATTTAATGTAATTTAAAAGTATATATTGCATTCATTGTTTGTAATAAAAAAAATCTTAAATGTTTTGTGAGCGAATATTTTAGCTTCCCAAAAAATGGCACATATTCCAGTTCATATCGAATAATTTTCAAATTCCGTCCTGTGTGTGTGTGATACCATTATAAATTTATAGCTTACAAAATCTTACGATTATGACATGTCTCTGAACAAATAATCGGGAAAAAAAATAAACAGCGGATATGAGGATTTCAACAAATGATCTTACACAAAATGTTCATTTATTTTTGTCAAACGCGATGTCCATTCGACCACTTATGCCACCTCATATCTGCGTATAGTTTATTGTAAATGATACTTATATTTTACCGGCGAGTATAGCTCAATGGTCAAAGTGTTTGCTCTGCAAGCGAAAGGTCGTGGGTTCGATCCCCGACGGAGATTCAAAAAAAAAAATTCAATCGATTTCTGGGCTTTAAAATACAACAAATACCCCGGTTGGTGTGAATTTGATCTCCCATAAGTAAAATGCCAGCCTATAAATTAAAATTGGTGGTAGACGAAAGTCTTCCCGTGAAGACCACACATTCATAGTAAATTCCTTCCATAATAAGGATGATGCGTGAATCTCGGGCTGTAGTCTATGACGTTGGCGGATCAACACCACATGCAGCGCTTAGCCATATGCATCAAAGTAAGCGTCATAGAATTCCACAGATGAAACTTCAGAATTACTATCACCATCTGTCGGTATTCTCCTGTATCTGTTTACGTAAAAAAAAAACACTTTTATATTCAATTAAATGCAGCAATTATGTAAATTTTATAAATAAGTAATATTATTAGATAAGCGCCGGCCAAAAATTAATGAACATATTTTCTATTATAAATTTATATTGTAGGAAAAATCCTGTGACACGATTAATTTCACAAATTGAAAATACAAACAAGCTACAGAGCAAAATAATTCAATGAAATTGAATTAAGAAGTGTAAAGGGGCTAAAAATATATTTTAGCTTGAATCAAACTCTAAAAAAATATCGTCTTTTAACAACGACAGGTAGAAGGAGTTTCTTATCGAGTTGTCACGCTTTTACTAATGATGATAAGACTGGTTCTGTTGATAAAGTGTATTTGATAATTTTTAATTTTTATGAGTGTTTTGCTTTGAAGGCAGCCATACGTGTAGAGCCCTGTCTGGTCTGGTCCGCGATGCTCCCGCGCGATAGGAACCTTATATTGTGATGTGTCCCGGCACCGTGACGGCTGACGCGCTTTACCTCACCGAGGGTGTTGCTTGATACCTTGTTCGTGTTTAAACAAGCAGCCGACTGACTTAGGGAATAAGAGTTGCACTTGAAGGAACTGTTTGGAGAAAGTGCAAAGTTGTGTACTGATGGAAGGCGATGATACGCAGGAATATGAGCACATATCCATGCGATGTTTCATAGAAATAGACGCATTTATTTGATTCCTGACATCCAATTAGTTGTATGCCAATATGAACCCCCCCCCATGCACACAATTAATCTTTAAGAAAATACTCGTACTCATTTTACACACTTTTCTTTTACAAAAATACACTGACAAAGATGTAAGATATGTGTGTACGTGTATTAACGTCATGTGTATTAAAATTGAGATCTAATACTTGTTCATCCCTTACCTATATAATCGACTGTAATTTTAGAGTTAATTCATTGCTCAGGATGGATCTAATGGAGTTCGAAGCCTGTTAAATCGTATGTCTAATTCTGAAAACCAATATATCGAGTTTTTTAATTCTTATCAAATTTTGGGAGAAATAGTGGCTTGAAATGTGTTTTATTCTTTTTCTAGTAAAAAAGTATCATCACAAGATTATTTCAAAGATTTTCTACGACTCCAAAAGGTTAATTTCATCTTTACCCTATCATTTTCTCATCATTAGTTCGGTTTTTCTTGTAAATGGTTGATGATTATTTACCGGATTTTTTCAGTATTTTTCAGTAATATCAAGAGACTGAAGTTTTCTATAACATTCAACACTAACATATTTCTAATAGTATAAAGGGTTCAGTTTTCTGCTTAAATATTCTACTTATTATTATTGTATCAGAGTTTACTATGATATTTTTATGACGTTTATCTTCTAATTTGAAAAGTTAGTTACTGGTTAGTACGTTCAACCAAGCAATCATCGTAAAAATGCGTTAAAAGCCGTGTGGCAATATAATAACGAGGGATTTTGCATGACTTTATGGTTATTACCTTTCGGTCTAGAATTATGCACTCCGATGATTTCCAAGCACTAAAAACCTTATATTTAACGAATGGTTTCCACATACATCACTTGCCAAGTACCGACATAATCTCTTAGGTCAACAAATAAGCATCTGAACAACGGTTTTATATGGTTATTTTCTTAGTAAAAAGTTGTTCATATCATTTAAATTACAAACTGACAAGTCTTGTTTATAATTCAAAATATAATTTATTATTTATTGAATTTGAATTACTTGTAATTGATTTATTGTATTTCTCGGTGTTAAAATACTTACTCAAAAGTAGCGATAAAATAAAACATTAACCGCTGTGCAGCTTTTATAAATATAATTGTTGATTTTATGTTTCAATAAACAGTTTCTCACTAATAAATCATAAAACATATAAAAATATTTATTCGCTTACAAATAATGTGTCGTCGGCTTGAAAAAGTATGAAAAAATTAAGTTCTTAAGAATATAATAAGAAGAAACATTTTGTGCCTTAATTTAATGAGTGAATTATTTACTAAGTTTAAATATGAATAACCTTTTTGGTTAATAAAATCTTTTTTTTTGACTCACTTTAACACGTGTTATGTGGAACTTTTATTATACATTATTTGTGTAGTTAGATACATCAGTATTTATTTAAAAACATGTAACTCACGTTTTTTTATGTAAAAACATACAGGAAATACCGACTGATGGTGATAGTAATTCTGATGTATCATCTGTGGAATTCTATGACGCTTACCATAGTGCATATGGTAAGTGCTGCATGTGGAGTGTTGACCCGCCAACGTCAAATACTACAGCCTGAGATTCACGCATCATCCTTATTATTACAGAAATTTACTATGAATGGGTGGTCTTCACGGAACAACTTTCAACTACCAACAATTTTAATTAATATGCTATGAGGGATCAAACACACACCACCTTTTACCTAAGAGCTCAGAAATCATTTTAAAATCATTTTTATTAATCTCCGTCGGGAATCGAACCCATGACCTTTGACATGCAAAGCAAACGCTTTGAACGTTGAGCTATACCCGCCGACTAATTAATGCGAAACTTCAGTTGCTATTTCCAATCATTAAATTTAATATGTTTAATGGATTAAAGACTTAGAATCGGCACTTAAAATATAAATAGTGATTATGAAACATCTGACTAGTGGATTTTGATGCAGAGATGCTTTAAGCGCCGCAACGTTGATCTATGAAAATTTTCAGCACATCGCAACTTAAAGCTGAAAAGTGCATCGTATCCTCCACTTATAAAATAGGCCCGTCAAATTACTCGTATTTAGATACAGCCAAGTGGAGGCAGGCGTGTTGTCAAGAGGTACTTTTATTTTTAAGACACCGGTTACTTCATAAAAGCTCAGTTACAACACGAGTGTTGAACACATTATTATTGTTGCAACGCTTGTGAGTAGAGTGTGAAGCAAAATGGAGAGTTATCAAGTAGCAGCTTTTACGAGAAATGATTCATGTGAATTATTTTAACTGCGTCATTAAATATGTGAACTTGGAATTTGTTATTACTTGTGTTTAATGCTTCTTTTATAAATATTATTAAATCAATAATTAAATTCAACACTAAAAGAGAATACTGAAGAATATTATTTAAATTTTTATAATTTACTTTGAGATAATTTCAAATTTTAAATATTTATTAAAATAGGGTAAAATTATCAATATCTTATGTAATATTATGTTTATCGAACCTAAGGCGTTAGTTAATCAATTATAACGTTTATTATTTTTTTAATTTCCAAGAAATCATTATTTTTTGTAGTTTAATGCTAAAAAATCATTTAATTTTATGGTAATAAATTTTAAGCAAAGATTCTTAGAATTTACATGATAAATATTTTTTTTTTACGTATTTGTACACTCTGGACTATTTCTCACCAAATAAACTGCTCTAGGCAAGGTAAATGTTAATCCAGAACAATAACCTTTTGAAATTAGATTAGGAATTCTGTATAAAAAAAGACACCGTAGTAATTTTAGAGGAATTCATCAATATCATAAAGATCGTTGCACCCAAAAGAGTGTTCGACCGAATTGTATTTCTAACAGGGGAATTCTTGTAGAAGTCTGTAACATTGGCTGGTGGTATACCCGATAGTCTGAACTCCTTCCTGACTGGCTCCATCTCTAAAATCAGCAATTTAGATTATGTTTGGTCTGCACGCTATGCCCATCCGTGCTATCATAAACGTTATTTTTTTATAGGCTGGCATTGTTGAAAATTATTTTAAATGTGTAATACAGGAATGCAGAATTTGCAATCTTCACTGGAAAGAATCAATTATTTATTCTAGTTTTGTAGAATGCAGATACCCTTTGAACCAAATGATCTAGGTGGGCTAATCATACCATTTTGTTTATAAATTCTGATTAACAAATCACACAAAAATATGCATCGGATACTACAGCTGCAAGTCCTCAGGCTTCTTTCCTGGTGGTCGTCAGAAAGCATGTGTCCCTACGTGGAACTTTTGAGTGCAGAAATGTCTTAGGACGAGCCATGGATAATGGCAACTGACAGAATCAGAAGACGGCAATTTGTGGCTGACAAAATAGATATGTGAAGAAAAAAATAAATATTATATTGCATTTTTTCAACGGCTTTTTTGATGAGCCCAACAAAAGCAGAAAGATTTGATCAACACTAAAAGTGGTTTTAAATTTGTTTTATTTTAAGCTTCACCAAGAATACTCATCACACGCATTTACTTTCATAACTATCGACATTTGTCAAAATCCATATTGCTTGTTTATTAATTAACAGTAAAATTTTGTCTCGATTACCTATAATTTATTTGAAAATACGTTGGATAAAAATATACTCACTATAGACGATTTATCGAATTCCATCGCTAAGAATAGCCGAATCAGAAATCTCCACTAGAATGTAAATTATGTACATTTAATATTTTGAATATGATCCAAGTGAGAGCATTAATTTCGAAAGAATTTTGCTGGTAAATTGATGGTAATTACATGACAGCGACCGAGCTGGATGTCTTCGCATGATATGCCGAGACACGCTTCCCTGTCACAACCTACGCCGACTCACTTCGATAGCACATTAATGTGCAATATTTCGCCCGGCCAAAATTCTCGCTAGGATTCAAAGTACCATAGGCGTTCCCAAAAGGTACTTAGAGTGTCATGAAACGTAGTTCAAAAGGCTGAAAATATGCTGGTCTAAATTATGATGGACTTAAATAGACGGAGTTATAATCCAACAATACCACTGTGTGGAAAATAATAGATTTTATATTTAACGTGAGTGTACAAATACAACATAGTTTCTTTTGTACAACTGCTTTTATTCCATATCAATCAACCATGTAGTATGAATTGTAACTTTTTTTTTTAAATTATATTTTCTTTCTAATTTTATAATATAGTTAAAATAAAAAGTTTGATATAATTACATTTTCAGTCTAGATTAGAAGGCATTATTAAGTTTCGTATTTTTTTTATGATGTCTTCATAAACTTTTCTTTTCTGTATTATAAATGTATAATAATACTAATCAGATTTTTCTGGAAGAAACATCAGCTTTGAAGAAAACTTCACCAACAATACTATTTGTATGTAGCAAAAAAAACCTTTTTTTAGGATACGATTATCTTAGTTTCACGTTGCCTTTGCTATGGTTACCGACATATTTCAACGAATTAATGCTGAAATTTTACTTACACTTTCATATATTTTGTATCATACTCGTACATTGGTTATTTATTAGTATTCAATTATGTCATAGTTGTAAAAATACTGAAAATTTCTATAAGTGTTTGCAGGGATTCATAATTATAAATTTAGTTAATATTAAGATCGGAAGTATTTGATCTGGGTTGGAATGAATCTACGATCCAACTAGAGGACAGTTTTTGCAAGACTACACAAATTAACGCTAATATTCCGCCAACCTCTTATAATATGCCGATTTAACTTGGAATTAGGACAGTTATGGATTTTATTTCTGATGAAAATTCTTGTTGGTAATACACTGTGGTGACCATATAATCTAAATTGTGAGTGAGCATGGAATAGCTCTAGACGTAGCCTTCGAATAGCCAGACGCTTTGCGCGAAACGCAAATAGTAATCTTTCTATTCCGGAATCGCATAAACAATCGCTGCCTACCATAGTTCATTGCACCGTAAGTTAATAATTAATGAAGCGTATTCTACAATTGTTCAGCTAGTTATAGACGAATTTTAAACTGAAATTAAAAAAGGTCATTTTTCTATAAATATGCAATACGAGTATGTATATTTGTTATCAAGCTAAGTTTCTGAAATTTGTTTTAATTTTTTTCACTTACAAAAACATTACAAAATTTAAAAAAAACAAATGGTTACTGAAGTACAATCAAAATTAATATACCAATATAGGTTCTTATGATTAAGTACTAAGAACAAAGCAATAAAGACAATCAACATAATGTCCTAATGCTCATCAAACAGACGACGCCAACAAATCATTCCTCCGAAGAAACTCATGGAGTTTATGCCGGAATTGGGCCTCCCTTGAGTGAAATATATCAATATCCGAGCCGATTTGGTTGAACAGTATGTTAATAGACATATTCAGAAAAATCATATTTGACACTTAATAATATGTTCTCATTGATACAATTTTTGGCATTCTCTTCTTGCGTACAGTTTTATCAGACTTTTAAATGGTTTCAAAAATTATATAAAATTAATGTTAAAAAATAAACATCATATTTTTAATCATTGTTTAAGAACGAAACATGTTTAGTTCTCTCAACACAAGCGTTTTTGCACTAAATGAGAATTTCTACATTTTTTACTTGCAAAAACGTACTGATGTGTCAATCTAAATCAATTATTAAAGGAAAAATAGTATCAAGCGAAAATATAACTAAATATGTGATAAACAATTCTCAACGTGATCCACGTCAAAGCAAGGTACACAATAATTATCTAAAGAACATTTCTAAGACGTTTCATGAAAATCTCAGATGTTTTGTTCTGTAAAGGGAAAGGTACGCCTTGGTCAGTCAAACCATTCGCAGTCATCATATTTTTCAGAACGAGAAGTAAACAGCGGCCGAAGGTGCGTGGGAGCAACACCAGCACATTATGTCACGCGAATACTCCGCGAGTATTCGGTGACTATTCGGCGAGTATTCGGCGAGTTTGTGCGGATTTTCGGAATCCTCGCACCGCAGACGACTCTCATTTCTGGGCGTCTGGCTGAAGACGCACCAGCACGTGATCCATGCAGGGCTGGCTGAAGAACACGTAAAACATACTTCGATTATTATGAGTATAAAAAACCACAAGTAAACAATCCGATTACGAATATCGGCAAGTACGACAGGTTTATCGAAGGCACACTTTCACGTAACTTCAACAGAGCCGGCTAAAATGCACCTGAAACATGCTGTTAATTATTACATAAAAAGCCACAAAAGAACATGCTGTTTGCATAAATACATTTTTTGGAATTACACAAAGCATATATATATATTGCTTTTTGTTGAAGATCTAGCAAGTTAACGGCATCCGAAATACGCTGTTAATTATTATATATAAAAACTACAAAGATATGTGTACATTTGTGGTATTTCACGCAGCACGAGAGGCTTTAATTTTGATTGACCCAAGCAGAGAAGACTACAATTAAGGCGCCTGAAAAATGCATTTGATAATCATATTACAAGTGAAAATAAAGCACGTATATTATTCTTCATTATGCCGAGATTTTTTTCGAAATTTTTTCGATAACTGTAAATGGATTGACGGAATCCCTTGTTGTAGATATATTTTATGACTGTCTTAAGCAGAATGTTGTAAAAATCTGAAATTGCACTTCAAAAAAGCATACAGAATGGTTTACGATGCGCATCTATAGTTTTTCTTCTGGAATTTACTGGGAAAGCTTTCAGTCTTAATACGAGTCTTGCGCCGGTTCTGTAGTGTCTGGTGAGAAGACTCAGATTCTGCAATCAGGCGCTTTGCCAGCAACGGCCTCTGGTGGCGCCCTCGGCGGCGTCGCGACGCCCGCCAGGTGTTGCGACTTGGGGGCCGAAGACAGCCAGAACTGAGGATGGCCAGATTTCTAGACAGCTAGAGTTGAGAGACTTATAATCACGTTACTAGCCGCAACCATCACGATAACCAGTGATGCTAGAGACAAATAGAGTAGAGGATGGCTATATTTTTGACTAATAGAGTTTGAAGAGACTTCAATAAAGACTGTTGGCTTCTCTTATATAAGAATAATTGGACAGGTCAAAAAACGGTCGAAGGTATATCAGATACAGTGTGATTAAAGAGTTCAAAAGTGTCTTACAATTAAGAATAATTGTTTTGATATGATGAAAATAGTTATACCTGTATAGGCACCCCTTACTCGTTCAATATTTTTGTATTCAATAAAATGTTGATAAAATCTAAGACCACCTACCAACTAGGTAGTCAAGTCATTAAAAGTGGTGTCGGTCAACGTTCCGATTTAAGCTCGGACATAGACAAAGGTATTTGGGACCGGATGCGTCTAAATTGACCAATGTCACAATATTCGCTTAAATGTTAAGAAGTCGACTTTAAAACAGTTTGACACAGTCACAATCATCTTATTATATAGCAGTGACATTTAACGACAATGTCAGATGGATAGAAAACATAGACAGTAGTGACCAAATAGACATGGATTGTCAAATGACCAGCGCCATAACACTCGCTAAAATGTTGAGAACCCAACTCTACGACAGTCTGTGACAACCAAAATTATTTAATTATTTAGAGATATTTATTCTCTAGTTGGAGAATATGGCCATCACATTTTAAATCAATATTGAATGATACATAAAACTGAACAAAAATATATGGGTTTTCTGAGCTGGATGCGTCTAGTTATCCAGCGTCGCGATGTCCGTTCCGGTGTTGAGACGCCGTAGCCGGTTTTTCTTTTAGCTGGTGGGGGCCCGGCAGTTATTTCGAATGGGCCGACCGTGAATAATCAATATTTGTCAACTTCCCGCCACAAGACTGAGCGCACTAATTAGGGAGAGTAAACGCTTTTTATTTCTTCTCACAATTCGCCAGCCCGTAAATGTTGCGGCAAATTGAAAATCTTTGATTCATAAATGCAGCGTAAGAGTGCAAGAAAACAATGGTTATGTTTAATAAAACTATGTTCACTAATACTGTGCTATAAATAATCTCAACCTTATTTTAATATATAGATTTTTATGTCATATTGAGCATTATGGCATTAATAATCTCGTATAAGTAAAATTCTTATATGATCTTCTTCACTGATGACATTAAAAATATGTATGTTGGCTTTCTAAGCTTCTCCACGCTGAAATAGTCCATTGATTCGTTTAAATGTATACTATGCCAAAATGAATTATTATTAATGTATTAACTACCAAAATATATAAAGCAAGTAAATATACGTGATTTACTTTATTATATAACGATATAATATAACGCTTTTCATTAAATCAAACACACAGATTTTTTTTTAAAAGTGATTCTTCTCTGCATCGATATATACAATTAACGTTATTTATGATTTTTCAGTTAAAGAAACGTCTTAATATTTTATTAATACGAGTAAAAACAACAGAATTTAAAAATTCAGCCGACTCGTATAGAAAAAAACTATTTAAATACATCAAGTTGTCGCTACAATTACACTTGTCCAAAAAAAATATTTGGAAAGCAAGCCGCCTGATTTATTGCGCTTCATAAAAGCAATGAGATTTTTACATCCCAAAATTATTACGTTATTATAAAAAATGATTTTCTTTTCAGTCGGTCATTCATTACCGGCGATCATAATCTCACTGTTCTTACCAGCGAGGCCAACTATTACACTGGGTGACCGATGAGTTGCCAACAATGATCTACATCTCCACGCTGTATTCTGGCTCGATTCCCCGCCTTGGAGACACTTCTACTTCCACTCTTCAAACTTCCGGCCGGAAAAAGGCTTTTCGTGTCGCCCCAGCACTTTAGATCACATGCCCATAAAATTGGATAATGCTTTTCGGAAATTGGAGTTTGTTGACTCTGGGTTACGCCATGTCTGAAATTATTAGTGTTTTCGGTTTTAGAGTAACTATTTCCTAGAGTTATAAAAAAATCTAACACTTATATGAATCAACTGTTAATACTAAAACATTTTTTTTTAATATTAATAAAAATGATAAAAACAATCGTTGAATGAAGTTTCTTTCTGACAAAGTAAAAATCAGGATATATTCACTGTTCATTATGGATCGTATAGTATGTACGTCTTTAAGTATTTTTATGACTATCATTAAATTACAATAATATCAAATACTTTGTAGAAACTGCATCGCAGACTGTTGAACTTTGTGGTGGACCACGCACTCTTCAATATCATATAAACAAACAAAATCACGCACGATTTTCATATTTATCCAGCTTATGTTTATTTGGTTTTTAGCCGCCTCATAAGAATAATGGTCCAGGTTTCAAGAAATTTGATATGCTAATCTGATCTGCTTAAAAATCTTATTAACGAACACCCAAATATGATTAGTTTTGTACAACTTCCTTCTTATTAAGCCCCCTTTTGCAAGCAGTTGGGAACCATTTATGCTCTAAGGTATGACCTTCGGGTGTAGAAATGGTAAGTTATATATTATGTCAACTGGAATAATAACTGCTCAATCAGTGAATTTGTAGGACAGCTCTAAAAATATGTTCTCTGAAAAGCAGGAGTATATGGTCACCACAAATTTCCAGATCTCAGTTCTGTCAATTTATAATGACCATGCCTTGGTTTAAAATTTCTTTGCTCTCGAAGATTTAATTGGGAACATATATATTAGGTTTACAATGATCTCCATGGCAAAGGCATGTTAACTAAATGAGACGACAGCCATAGTATACGAGACTAATTTAAATTTATATGTTTATCAGAATTCTTAATTAGTCTAAGACTCCTAAAGCCAAGATCATTTTGTTTTAAAAGACGGCTTAATACATACACGTAGTAAGCTATAATATCTTAAACAAGTTTTGTTCTACTTCTCATGTTTCTTAACTTCGATGATCTAACAAGAGACGCAAAATGTGCGTACTAAAGAAACTGCTTATAATAAAAGGCAGTCTCTATAGTCAAATTTTCCATGATTTATTAATATCCGAATGATTAAGCCAACACATCGAGCTGTTGTCAATATTTTATGATCACTTGTAATCGCTTTTTGTATACAAAATATGAAAAAAAGATCAGTAATAGCCGGTCGCAGTCAGTGGACCACGCTCTCGCCTTGCGTCGCTAGACAGACTGCTCTAGAAATAGCTTTCGGCGGGCAGACGGCGGAGCTTTAAGCTCAGAGAGCTTTTCTCTGCCGAGCTTTCACACAACCGCGCTATTGCCCCTAAACAAATCAATCCCGCGGCGTGAATGCAGTCTAAACAAGCCGGCTGGTTATTAATGGGAAAAGTCACCGGCCATTCTGATAGAGCCTCTCATCAAAGCGGATAGCGATGCAATGTTTTCATTCAGATATTTTTTGACACCGTTAAAAAATGATAATATTTCATAAACGCAAACGTTTCATCTATAAATAAATACCTAATTAGACTCTCTTGACGATTTTGAAAATATATTTGCTATAGATATCGATGATTGATAACACGTTAGACATCTACACATATTTTGATGAAATTAAAAAGATAAATACATCCTTCCTCGTTTTAACGTGTAGGAAGTATTTATTACACTGATCACTGTTGTGGAGTACAAAGCAAGTGGAAAGACAGTTTTCATTGTAATTCATGTTTGTGTAATGTAGTAACTATTTATCTATTCATTTAAAGTAGATCTTAAAGTGAATACTAAAAATTTAAATTACATTAGGATCATGCTCGTATTCTTCATATTATTTTACAATATAGAAAATATAGCGTTCCTAATTCTCCTTCCGTCTATGTAACTAAATAAATTAAATTAAATAAAACACTGGATTAAGAATTAAAATACTTGAAGTTAATAAATATCAATTACTTAGGGTATATATATATATATACACTGAAATAAAACTATATTTTCTGGAATAAAGCCACTTAACTTTTTAAAATGTAAAAATTATAAAAGGGTAAGAGTTTATTGTGAACACGATCAAATCGTTTTTATTCACATCAGCAACTCATGTTTTCTTCATACTCAGAAAATCGTTTGAAATGTGTATTTTACCGTATGTTGTCTTTTCATAGTATATAACACCGCGCCTCTTATATCATACTATATGAGTTTATCTTACTGGCGAATGCCAACTGTCTTTTTTATGTTGGCAAGACTTTCTGCAGACAGTTTTCAACGGGCCATCACTAATTGAGGAATTATTGTTCTATTACTTTTTCTCAGCGCCAGTAACACTATTGTATTATTTAGCCCGAGAAAATTTTCTGGTACCCGCGTGATTAAAATTACATAACAATGCTTAACTCTTATTTTTCATAATGCTCAAAAGAATTTTGATGACATTAAGATTATTTATGAATTTAATAATTTAAAGATATTCAACGTATTTTTATAAATGAATAAACGATCTGGTGTGGAAATCAATCAGTACATATTTATGAATTAATAAAGATACCTGACATAATAATTTACCTACTAGTAAACAAATATAAGTGCTAATGGTAAACATACATTAACTATTTTCAGTGTCAATATACTTATATTAATAATATACTCGCATTTATACAAAATACGTGAAAATGATCGAAGTGCAAGTAACATACTCGTAATTTAAACTCGTAATATGCATAGTAAATATAAATATGTAACAAGCACAATTCAGACTATCTTAATTATTTTTAAAATATATTTTTAAATGCTTTTTAATATAATCGAAATAAATCGACAGGAAAATACAACTGGGATGGGCAGCATTTGAAAAACTAAAGTACATTTTTAAAGCGAAAATTCCGCAATGCCTTAAAACTAAGGCGTTTAACCAATGCCCCATATTTAATTTATAGCGCAGAGACGTGGAATCTAATCAAGTCTTACCCATAAAATAAAGGACATCCAACGTGCTATGGAGAGATCCATGCTCGGAGTGTAGCTAAAAGGTAGAATCTGAAACTAGGAAATACGCAGAAGAACTCAAGTAGTGGATGCTACCCAACGAATAGGCACACTTAAGTGGCAATGGGCAGGACATATCTGTCGAAGAAACAACGGCCGATGGGGAATAAAAGTATTGGAAAGGCGCCCAAGAACTGGCAAACGAAGCATTGGCCGACCCCCTGCAAGATGTAATGACGACATAAAAAGAATTGCGGAAGTGACCCGGATGCGGAAGGCGGAGGATCGAAGAGGATGGAGACTCATGCGGGAGGCTTACGTTTAACAGTGGACGGATACAGGCTGATGATGATGATGATTAATATAAAATTTAAGTTTTATGATTTTCTCATATCTAAATAAGTTTGTATGTTTTTTTAAAATTATATCATAGCTTATGAAAATAAAAATAGCCACAATTTTAAATGTCGAGATCACACACTTCAAACATTAATCATCTGTAGCCACCATGTCAAATCATCTGATATACTTATGTTTATTGAATCATACTCTTATATATCAAAGCTTTATTATGATCGTAGTTCATGGGTTTGATTAGATTGCAGACTGATTAAGTCCACCGTCCAATAAAAACATCGAAATTGGCCGACTTCCAGCACAATGAAAAAGTAATCTTAAATCAATATTCATTATAAAAATAATATTGAAATTCGCTGAGAAACTTGAAAAAAAAAACTCTGAAACGAAATGAGAGGAGACGAAAAATACAAGTTCGTGTATTTATTTAACAAACAAAAAACAACAAACATGTCCGGCTGTTTACGTCTCCATCGGTGATAAATTTGAATTTAAAGCTGGGAAAACCCATTGATCAAATCATTAAATTTGTATTAGTCTCACTTAAAATGTTTTATGCGTACATATTATTAAACGCTATTAAATTTTTACCACAGAAAGGTAAATCTTCAAACAAAGCTGTAAAGAAATTCAAGGCTACTTAAGTTTAATTTTGTTTATTTTAATATCTGACGTTATAAAATACCTAGAGTGATGTATTCAGTCTAGTTTTAGAAAAAAAATAAAAGACTAAGTGAATTCCTTCATGAATCTTAATTAGAATATTTTTAAATGTATGAATTATTGCAGAGCAGACAAATATGAATGAATTGGAACAGAAAATTCCACTGAGCTTTTCATAACAGATCCATAAAAAATAATTTTTTGGTTGAAAACATGTTACTTTTTTTGTTAAGGATATTTGCGGAAATGTTTTTTTTCAGTTATCAAAACTAGTATTAAAACGATGTTTCCGATTCATTTTTAGTTTCACAAAGTTTCAGCCAAAAATTTAGTTTCAGTTTCAGGGTCGTCTGAAAATTTGTTAAAACCACAGCTTAGCAGACATTTTCATCATTTTCATCTCCGCTGAACAACTGACGTCACGGTTTCAGCTTTGAACATTAACAAAACTTTAAGAAAAGTTGAAAATCGACAGTAAATCTAGTTTTGGTTAGTAAGAAAATGGAAAGTTGTCCATGATTTTTACATGGAAGTGCATCTTTAAGTTGGGCCGGTCAACTGTTGGATGTCTTCACCGTCAAATTTAAATCACGGTAACTACAAATACGAACATTTAGTAACGCGGGATTCCACAGATAGAAGTATAAAAGCGGAGCTTCCAATGATTATAAATAAAGAGTGCATCCATGTTGGGTTGGTCTACTATTAGGTGACTTCACCGTCTGAGAGAAGACAATATATCAGGGTGTCTACAAGTACAAGCTTCTTCCGTGATTCTACTGGGTCTTTATAGTACGATTATATTGCGAGGGGAGCTTTCCATGATGTTACATGAAGAGTGCATGCATATTAGGCTGGTCTCCTGCGGAGTGTCTTCACCATCTACATTAAGTCACATTGTCGCGGTGTCTACAACATCTAGCAACACGAGATTTTACTGTGATTGTTGATAGTATGATAAGGGAGATGATGACTTGTGATGTTACATTAAGAGTGCAGTTTTGAGTTGGGCCGGTCTACTGTTGGGTGTCTTTACCGTCTGAGTTGAGTCACGGTGTCGCGGTGTCTACAAATACGATCTTCTGGCGTGATTCACCGCCTCGCCGCGGGAGGACCTCGCCGCGCCGCATGGTGAATGTGCCCTCTTAAAAATAGATCACCACCGCCTTAGTTAGACTGGCGGCGGAGAGAGGGACAAGGGGAACACCCGGTAGACGGCGGGATCGACGAGCCAACACTTACTTCCTAACAGTTAAGGACATCGACTGTTGAGCGAGAATTCGCGGGTTCATTCTCACGTGAAACTTAAAATAAAAATATACATTTTATATCAATAAAATTCCAATTACAATTGCTCAGCGCAATTCTCGGTATATCACAAATATTCAGATCAACCAAACTTAGCTGGGTTACCCCCTTTTGCTTACCGCGTGTTGTTGGTTGGGTTAAAGCGATCCCTTTCAAAATCATGTGGTTCAGTCTTCAGGAAAGTCAGACTCATCTGATAACCGAAAAAGTTATGTTTAAAAAACAACCAACTTTACCATACCTGCCATATATTTAAGGCCACGTGCTGTTGTTGTAACTGAACCTCTAGGTGAAGTGATATTTTGGGTCAAGGCATGAACTAAATCAGTTAAAAAATCTGTGCGGCGGCTATTTGTGGTGACAATACGCTATATAGATTAATAATATGGGAAATGTATAAATCTCGTTACTTGTTGTAATACTAATTCTTTAGCAATAAGCAATGCCTGTCATATATTTATAGATAAAAATCATGTACACATCTTATACGTTTCAATGGACAATGTGTAATTTCAGGGCTGTAGAATTCACACGATAGGATCACCGTCTGTCGAAATTTTCTTGTAAAGGGCTTACTAAAAAATGGCAACCGATTAATGGAAACCTTTGATTCATAGACTTGCATTTCTTGACTGAGAATTGTCACACCACTAGATGGTGAGGATTAAGCTTTAGTTCACATACAGCAGTTTTCGCGCGGATGCCAACCACTCAGATAAACCTTGAGGTGACTATTTAACCGACACTCGCTTGGCGGTAGCCGCGCGGTTAAAGACAATGTATGTAGGCTCTGTGGCAAAAATCTATTATGTTGATTATGATTGCCGTATCTAGTGGATACTATACAATTAGTATTTTGACGAAAATATTGTCGGACGATCATCAGCAGTGTTCATAGACATGTCAATTGTATTGAAAAATTAGTGAACATTGTAGCACCAATGAACTATTGTGAAGTCTCCACTATAGTTGGATCGATAAGTATTCGTTCGGCCTTCCAGAATAATCCAACTACTTGCTATGTAAATATAATTACCAAAATGCAATTCAACTGAGAATGTTTTTGGGCGTAATCTTTAATAAAACTAAGTGGACATTTATAGGTACAATATGAGTCATTACACGTTTATAAACAAAAAAAAAACAACAAACATTTATTATGTAATGTAATTGAAATTTAGGTTTTCACTATGTTAATTCTTGACACAAACCTGTTAACCGGTTTATTATTTTATATAATAATACCAAGATGGTTTATTTATTATGTTCTTATTATTTTGGTAAGAGTTTATCTCTATTTTTGTTTAAATTTACAAAGCAAATGTGAATAAAAAGATATAATTAGTAACATCAAAACTTTATTCAGTTCATATGTATTACCACGACTGGCTTCCAGGGCCGTTTAAGTAATAATTAATGAGACAAAAAAAATCTGCTTGGTTTATGTCAGTTTGTTTCTTAACCCTCTAACTACTTACTTGGAACTTGTTATTCTTATATTTCTCAGATTTTGTTGTCGTAATACTTAACTGAGTATACTCGTATTCTACAATATTACAGCATGCATAAATTTCTTGAAATATAAAAAATCTTATTTTTACCAGAGATATTTAATAGCAGCTTATAATGTCCAGATGCATTACATTAGAAATAATTATCGATCATATTTTTAAAAATTCTACATATACGCTTGCATATTTTGCATGTATCTTTGAAATGAACATGTAACCGTTTTATTTACCTACATAGTCGATTAAATTCAAACATATTAACATAATTAAGGTAACGCTGATTGGGATTAGTAATTGTAAATATAAGTATAGATAAGTTTTAAGCGCATAAGAAAACCTTCAGATATCCTAAACTTGTGCCTGTCAGCCTTGTACCGCGACTAACTTCGTACCGTAAATTTGAATATTCCCCACCTGAAACTCCAGAGGCACAACACCGAAAAAACAAATACACAAAGCTACTTGACAAATATTTGATTATCTCAGAGCGTAACAGTAAACCTATTTGAGACTATGAAAACCGAGATATGTAGCAAATAAAACAAAATGTGTCAACCGTTCATGAACAATATAATAGACCGATATTCCCATCACGTAGCGTCATTTGACTTTTCAAACAATCGCCGCTGAATGTCACTCAACACACGTTGAATGTAAAATTGTGGCATTAATAACCTTAAGATGATGCTTTTTATTTTATCTAACTAAACACACTGGTGCTTTTCTGAAACATTCCAATACGTGGACGGAGAGCGTGTGCATTTCTCTCACCCATAATAGATCTTAATTTGTGACAATTTTTTTTTATGTAAGGACATACAGGAGATTACCGACAGACGGTGATAGTGATGCTGAAGTCTCATCTGTGGAATTCTATGACGCTTACCACGGTGCATATGTCTAAGCGCTGCATATGGAGTGTTGCTCCACCAATGTAATAGACCGAGATTCACGCATCATCCTTATTATTACAGTAATTTACTATGAATGGGTGGTTTTCGCGGGACGACTTTCGTATACCACAAATTTTGATAAATAGGCTATGACTAGCATTTTATGGGTGAGGGATCAAATTCACACCAACCGGGGTATTTTAGAGCTCAGAAATCGATTATTTTTTAATTTTTTTTAGTCTCCATCGGGGATCAAACCCACGATCTTTGGATTGCAAAGCAAACGTTTTGACCATTGAGCTATACCCGCCGGCAAATAATATATTACCCATTTTTATGAAAAGTATGTAAAATATATACATTTTATTATAAATATAATATAAACATCACGATTTTGTTCTTGTTTCACCATTTAAACAAGCCTTTATAAACAAATATTGAAAACAATTTACAATTAATAATCTAAGCATTCATTTTGAGATCTATTTTCAACATGAAATAAGTATCTATGTGTATCATGATACTCGTTTTACAAGAATGACAATAAATTGTTTTCACGATATATTTCGATACTCTTATATTTGGATCATTGACGATATATGCCTATATTCAACAATTGATACTTTAAAAATCACAGTGAAATTAAAAAATTATGATATTTCTGTCATCAATATTTAGGAGAATAATAAACGAAAGGCGCTGGAATTCGAAGTGAATAAATTGAAGTGTTGAACTCTAATTAGAAAGGTTCGTCCTTAAAATAACACATAATATGATGTTTGCTGTAAATTCGTATGAATCAACTGTTGCTGATAGAGCTATCCAATATTAAAATATAATATTTTAGATCACAATATACCATAACGTGACATCATATTTTAATACATAATCACTAGAATTGGATGCAGCATGCAAAAAATACGATAATATATAACGATTTTGTAAGCATTGTGAAATATATAAATTTTAAATTTAATAAGTTTAACATTACTAAGAAAAGAAAAATAGACGAAGTTTTATGGCGATTTGTAAGAAATTTCGATAACTTCTTGTTAGTTCGACAAGTGGCGAAAAATAAATTGATCTTCTCTTGCATTCACTTGCGCACGCACTGACGAAGTATAGTAAAGTAAATTAATCGACCGTAAACAAACTATCCTTGCCGTAATTATCTGATCCTCATCACAATATAATTGTCGGAGAGGCCGTTAGGGTGCCGGCCGGTCATCAGCTCTTCACCAGGAATAACGCTGACCGAACCATAAAATTGGATCCGACTTTAATGAAGTGGACCAAGGATTGCGATATAGTTCCCACCTTAGACTACTACAGGGCTACTAAACCTTCCCCCTTTCTCCAAAAAAGATAACTTAATGATATCTACTAGATAGACGCCGAAATTGTAGCCGTTTTCATGTACTCAACACTTATTAACTATTGCCAATATTAACTGTTTTGGGCATTTTTAACTAATCATTTTTGAAAATATTTGCAATATTGCTTACTTTCTGCTTCTGTTTGTCACTTTATAATATTTCTCCTTTACCTACCATATTTTCAACGAGATACATAACCCATCTACTCCCATTTTATCCACGCAACTACACGCACTACATCGGCACCTCACCTCCAATTTCAAAATGTTAATTTATTTATGAATTTTAAAAAAATGAGTAAGAAAATACTTCAATTTGAATCTTCCAACTGCATACTAGTATTTATAAAACAATTACTCGTACTATAGTAAGCTTGTGAAATTTATAACGTTTTTATGATTTTTACCATACGTAAATTATAGATAGACTTTTACTAGGTTAGGTTTTATTAATTCAATTATTAATCAAAATTTCTGCAATATCAAAAATATAAATTGATAACGTGTCGTCTTATTTAGCAGTATTCACGAAAAAAATAGAAATATCGTTTACCTTCAATTTCAACCACCCTTTTTTACTTCAAGGCATAGACATCACCATATATTAGTAGAGTATCTTAGATTTTGTGTTGAAACACGCTCAAATCGCACGTGATGACGTTATTTTTAATTACATATATTATTAATCTACTCACACAAAATTATGCAACTGATAAGCTCCAGCGGGGATCCTCTATAAACATTTATTGTCACTGTATGATAAAGAAATCCTCAGGAAAACGAGTCCAAACTGGACTGAACAGGTCTCAACTTGACTCAATTCGAATCGACTTTGTAATCTTAACATCTGATTTGTTGATAGCGTATGTATATATTTATATTAAAGATTTTTCGTTAGTACATGATTTTTTATATCGAGTTTATTTTCGTAGGATAACATTAAATTAGAACAAATTTTTCTTAAATATTAATTGTGAAATTTTAATTTAAAATCTTAGTTATCATTTTTTATGTACCGATTCTTATCGCTTAGTGACAACAAGTTTGCCGGCGGGTATAGCTCAACGGTCAAAGCGTTTGCTTTGCAAGCCAAATGTCGTGGGTTCGATCCCCGACGGAGATTAAAAAATATTTATACAATTTCAATCAATTTTTGAGCTCTAAAGTGCCCCCGGTAAGTGTGAATTCGATCCCTCGCCTGTAAAACGCCAGTCATAGCGTATTAATTAAAATTGGTGGTAGAAGAAATTCGCCCCGTGAAGATCACCCATTCATAGTAAATTCCTGTAATAATAAGGATGATGCGTGAATCTCGGGCTGTAGTCTATGACGTTGGCGTATCAACACTCCACATCCAGCGATTACCATATGCACCACGGTAAGCGTCATATAATTCCACAGAGACTTATTTATATTTATAATTGATATCACCATCTGTCGGTATTCGGTGAAAATAAAAATAATCTAAAATAATTTAAGTAGATATTAGTTCTTAGAATACACTTGAGTACAATAAGCCATGAACTTGTACTGAACTGGATCTGTCTCAGTCTCAATGCACCACTGTTAGGATGCGCTAGTTGAACATACATCACCAAACGTAAGTTTAGTATCTTTACTATTTAAGACTTGATTTGTAAATAATAAGTCATGGATATGTACTGGGCTGGACTGAATGATACTTAACTGTAATGGGTGAAGTGGACATAACGCCTCAGCCTCACTGCACCACTGGATGCGCCAACACTCTCAGTCAGCAGCGGTCGCTCTATTACTTTTTTATGCGCCGCTCTCAAAGCCACCGCCCGCGAGGTAGAACACAAAAGGGCCCAAGAGTGGCCCGGCGCATTCGGCATTTATGTAAATTGAGGAATTTCAACAATTCGGTGCATAAAAAAATAAAGGCTAACGGTGCAGTGGCTGCAATCCTTTAGCGGAGAGCGGGACCGCCCCGCGCCCCTCCACGCCCAGAGTCTGAAGACTGCACGCGATAAATCACGAGGAATTTATCGATACGCAGTGGCTATTGCAATAATAGAATACGGCTCCTAAAATCGCCAGTGGTCGAGTAGACTAAACGCTTTTTAATCATTATATTGAGAAATTTCCCACCATCATTATGTCTGCTACCCTAACTGGAGCTTATGAACGTCACGAACCGCCGCCACAACGATCTGTCAGCCACCATAGTCCTCGTCTTATCTCATGTCAGCTCTGTTAAGTACATTATATGTATAGGAAGGCAGCCATAGTTTATGCTCTTCTGCGGCATCCGAAGTACATGTGCTAACCATATCCACCTCTTGACCGACTGTACTATAGAAGAATGACTTCCGCTTTCTCACCTCGTTTATCGAAAATCAAACCATCGCACGCAGGCATTTGCTCGAAATAATTAAACAGTAGATTTTTCTCACATGCCTTGATTGACATCAGCATGGTATAGCCCTTGCTGACTGGTGCCGAAAACCTCGATGCACAGTCTTTCGTCTCTTATTTCTGTTCGCTAGTCGGACAAGTCCGGTCACGGGTGTAACTTTAGTAATGTACATGGCTGCTGTGATTGCTGCGCCATTAATTATGTAGATCTCCACTTGAGGCGCTAGGTGACAGCCCATTACGAGCGCACTTAATCGTCAGTTAAGTCTCGTCTGACCGGCGAAACGTCATATAACGGTCAAGTCTTTATTAAAAAGAAGTTATTTGCTTTGCGACCTGCTCTTGAATCTTTCCTCCACGCAGCCACTTGACGAATCCGCGACTTGTCGTCTTTTTATAGACGGGAGATGGCAACATAAAACACTTTTTGCAGGTTTTTCGTGTTCCTGAAAGTATTATCCTTTTCATTCATCGATGTTTTCTTGCAAAAGCAATGTTGAGAGATTTCAGCTTCTTTCAGATCGCCTTTACTCACTTCTTATACTACTGAGCCATGTTTCAAAAGCAAAGATAGATTTCAGGTGGCAACATGTTGTGGAATCAGTTATTCTTTCACCGCACTGTTCTTACAAGATCACATTAACGGAAAAGAAAAATGATACTGATACGAGAATCATTCGTTATTACTACAATACTCAGACATGAAGATACAATTGTGATTCCCTTTAAACCATACTTTATGGCTATCACAACTATAAAACCTTTGCCAGAGATCACTTTTCAATATCTAATGCATTCATTTTGTAGTCATTGTTATAGTTTTTACAATAACTAGAGCTATGGAAACAAACGTTGACTTTGTATGGATAGTGTACATTGACTTGCAGCAGAATTTGAAACACAAGAATAATATTCTTTCTACAAGTTAAATGCATATGTTTTTTTTTTGCTGAAAATATTATGCAGTCAAGGGTCTTCTAATATGCTAAAAGGTCGGAGCAAAAATAAAAAGTCACTTAATACTGCAATGTCTTTAACCTACTATCTTAAATCGGTCTTTCATACTCGTAATGAAGTAGGAGCCAAAGCTCCCTGCTGATATCCTCATTTGATGTGTTTATACGAAATAAAGATAGCCTGTTTGTTCATAACTTAGGTCTTGTCATTCTCATCTCTGGGATATCGTAAAAAGCGTTAAGTCCCCCAAAATCCTCGATTCTCTCGCATTCGATCTCGCGGATTTTCGTTTTAAATAGTGCATAACGTGAGAAGCTTAGCTCGGTCGGATATTTATTGCATTCGGCGAGGTCGAGCGGTCCTTTGGTGCCAGGCCAAATTTATTTCCGAAGGCTCCGGCTGTCCAGCGGGGCAGCCTTTTTGAAGTAGCGCTCCTTAGAAGCCTTAAATTGAAATATTTTATTTTTATTTCAAAATTGGAAGCGTTTCCATTTCCAACTGCAACAGCCGTTAAAACTTTTTTCAACTCCTTTTTTTTTTAAATTCAACTTTTTGAATCCACGAGGTCTTGTCCCTCCCTCCTTCTTTCCTTAGCAATAAGAACCTCTCACAGCAATCAGCTCTTATTGCTTAACAACTATTGAATACTATCTGTTATCGAAGTCTAACCAAAAATTCGCATTGATCAGAATTTAATAGATTAATTATGAATATCTTGTTTTAGTTTAGATCAAGTTGAGCACTGTTGATTCACATATTGGTAGACCGTAGCTTTGTTTTCAATAAGAGCTTCATCAGTTATATATATGTACAAATGCATTTAAATATAAGGCTTTTATAAGTATTTTTCTGCAGCAACCATTGCCCAAGAACTGTTATCTTAAAACAATGAATTATTTTTTCAATTAATTTAAAAGCCATTTTTGTACAAAAGTAATGAAATTTTTCACATTCAGAGGAAATGATTTCAGTATAAATATTTGTGAAACTTAAAATAGTTTATTTGTTGTCAGTTTTACTAACACTTAAGCGTTCAATTAATTAACTCACAAAAAACAGAAACGTCACTCAAAGCTGCTGTAAAAGAGAATTATCACAACAAAAACAATCAATAGAAAACCCATGCAGAAAAATTACAGTTTTCAGCAATAAAGGGTAAAAGTTGCGTATGTAATGTTTCAAATATTTTTTCTTCATTTTTTGCTGTTCCAGAAGGTTCAACAACTAAAATCCTGGATATTTATCCATTGAATTGATGCCTTGTTCATTTTTATATTGGCAATCGTAATACCTCATCTGATTAGTTATGCAATTAGAGTGAGTATTTGATGTCTTGTGCGATGAAACAATTGTATCGAAAGTAAAACATCACTCTGAATCAATATGAGGAGGAAAATTCTTGGCAATGAATCTAAAGTATTTGTTTGCAATACTTAACAAGCAATAATATGGTTCACGTCATTCTATTGCGATGCGATAAAGGTCACTGAAACACTATCGGAAATATTAATTCCGAGTATTTACTACGCGGCATATAATTATCGTAATACCATCAATGACTGACTGATTACATACGAGTATGTTGCATAACGTAAAATAGACAATTTCCAGGAAGTATAAATGTGTAACTAGGTGATTAACTATTGTTTGATTGATTTTGTAAGAGGTTTTCCAAGAACTGCGAATACACGTAACTCATTCATAAAATGCAACGGAAATGCAATAACACAAAATTACTAAAAATTAGGTAATTTACTAGTATAAACAATATGCCTTCGCATACATGTAAAAGGCTTGAAATATTTCAACTCAGGTGGTAAAATGGCACAGTAGCTATCGTGAATGTAATTAACAAGATTTATTTACTGTCAACTAAGTCTATCATTTTTTTTTCTTATTAATTTATACAGGTAAAATGAAGACTAAGATAACCTTTAATTTTCAATATCATTTCAATTATTTCCCCAATATTATACCAAATTTTCCTGCTAATCTTGAAACTAGAAGACATAAAATAAAATGCTCTCTAACGACAGCTAAAGCACAGTTCTGTCCGATGACTTTTTTCTTGCCTCATTTCAAGTAATCTATAATGTAATAATGTAAAATGAAACTCTAGTACATACTATGGATATTTCAAGTTTTTAACGCCCCTTCCTGGGTGAGAGGCCGAAGCTTAAAGATGAGATCAAAAACATAGTCCATCCCTTCCGAGGCATTAACTTTTTAATCCTAAGGGTTGACTCAACCAAATTAACGACAAACATGCCGTGTTCAATGTTGCTTAATTTCAGTAATAAAACGAAATATATTACATCATGCTATGGTTGCTAGTCATGTATCAATACAAACAACATAACTTTTTTATTTTCATATTTAAAAGCAGCAATTACCTACAAGTGTTAATTGATTCATCAATCACAGACTATTACACCGCGATCAATAAAATACGCGGACGCCATACAAAGCATCCAACTTAATCGATTCCCCGGAGATCAAAGAGAGCCACCGCCGCGGACAGGTGTAATGACATTCCGATATTGAGAGATTAACAAGCAATAAGATTTGTAAGTGCGCCAGGTAACGCATACTGAAGCACCAATTGACAACAAATCATCGCGATGGCGTCCAGGCGTTCGAGAACAGACTCCATTTAAATTCACGCCGCGCGATTATCCTTTACGTTCGCTTTTAGTACACGGATCACATTACCGAGCAGTGGTCATTGCATAGTACTCATTTGACATGTGCCGCCTTTGCAGAGTTCGGAATCTGCAAATTCGTAGTTAATATTTTAAAACGGAGAAATATGTAACATCTATAATTAAAACATAATAGCTGAATGAATTCGATTCTAATCTCTTTCTAGGGTTCTTTCTTTTCGCACTTCTGTGCAGTGGCCACAATTGTTCAGAGGGGACTCCCACAGGACTTATCTGTTGCTAACTGATCATAATCTGAATGAGCGCGTAATCAAAGAGACTTAACTTTCCTCTGGTGTGATGCGGGTGTGAGGCGGGTAATGTTCAGTCCAGCTGAAAAGTAAATTAGACACAAGACGAATCAACAGTGTTCACATTTATGTAGAATACGAAATATGATATCTATACTGCGCCTGCATCGTCCCCATTCTTCTTTACGATTGTGAATCTTGAAATCTCACCATAATCCAATGCAGCCGAATAATAGGCTTTGAAAATATATGTCTGCGCAGAATACTGGGAGTGCGATGGTTTGACTTCGTGAGGAATGATGAGGTGATAGAGCGGATGAGGCAACCTTTCATATTACAGTGTGTCAAGAGACGAAGGTGAACCTGGCTAGGACATGTGTTATGAATACCGCAGGTGAGCATTAACTATGGCTGCCTTTTCTTCAAGTTCCCGGGTTATAACTGTTATCGAAAGCCATCGGAAGCTATATACAGAAAGTACTAGGTAGAACTGACATGGAATGAGGCGAGGTCCAAGGCGGCTGACAGCTTTATGACGGCGGCTCGTGATGTTCATATGCTCCAGTTTAGGGAGCGGACATGGGTAAATGAAAAATTAAATGAAGTAACATGACAAATGGTAATATTGTCATTTTTTTATGTAAACACATACAGGAGAATACCGACAGATGGTGATATTAATTCTGAAGTCTCATCTGTGTAATTCTATGACGCTAACCATGGTGCATATGGCTAAGCGTTGCATGTGGTGTTGATCCGCCAACGTCATAGACTACAGCCCGAGATTCAGGCATCATCCTTATTATTACAGGAATTCACTATGAACAGGTGGTCTTCACTGGACGACTTTCGTCTACCAACCAAATTTAATTAATAGGCTATGACTGGCATTTTACGGGTGAGGGATCAAATTCACACCAACCGGGAGTATATTTCAGAGCTCAGAAATCGATTAAAAATACTTTTTTTTTACATCTCCGTCGGGGATCGAACTTTGCTTTCAAAGCAAACGACCATTGAGCTATACCCGCCGGTAAGCACATGACATTATATGTATTAAGATGGTGACTAATTTGAAGTCACGTGATATTTATGTATCAGATTTTATTACTATTGTGCTTGCAGTATGAAATATATAGGTCGGTTGTTAAAAGCTGGCAAGTACTCGTAATACACAAATACACACAGTATTGAAAAAATTGTATGACGAGTATTTTAACCATTGAATTTTATGTAAATAAAAAATTTCAAAAATTAAAATCCATACATCTACCGCATGAGATATTATCAGTATGTTTAATTTTTAGTCAACATATTTACTGTCACATGCTTTATGCGTGTAAAATATCACAGGACAATACATATTTTGTTGCCTGCTTTCATTGTTTTTCACATAAATAATAATATACTTTCGTCATGGACAGAATTTTTTTTTCAGCGTTAATATACTATATAATACTAAATAACAATCGTTAAAGCGAATAAACTTCATATTTTTTTTATTTAATATATTCTGTACCATAAAAATGATTAGTCATATCAGTCACTTATTAAATATATACAATTTTTTTGTTAGATAAGAAATCCTGATTTCGTGCACTCTAAGCATCTTCTCACTATCATCATTGTGTACAAGGAAAATGCTAAAACAAGTGCACTGAATACACGTAACCAAGATTTTATTTTTATAATCTACAGTTACTTTACGTGATGCATAGTAAAATATTTTATAAGTATAAACATTTATAATTTGATACGAAAATAAAAACGAAAATGTAGATACCAACTTATACTTAATTGCATTTGTTAAATATTATTTAAATAAGTAAAAAAAAACTTTTATTTTTATTTTTTACATTTTACTGTTTCGTCATAAAATTGACGTCACGCGAGCTTTCGTGTATTTTTTAGTCTCCTTCGTAAGCGACGGTCACTTTTCATCATTGACGAAATGATTATTTGTGGGTAAGCCGCACGGTGGCTGATCTAATCAGCTAAGTGTGTCACGAGCCAGTAATGAGGCGCTGCCCCACCGGACTTGAGACCCGACCTAATGTTGGCATGCGCTCAATCGCTTGAATCATTTTTCATTCGTTTAGAGTCGGCTGGTTTTCCTCACCTGTGCATCTGTATATAATATATATTTACAGTGCTTTATATATATACAGTACTCATGTCTACTATTTAATATCACATGAAAAATAATATAGCGAATACCTAACAAAATAAAAAACGAGATTCACGCATCATCCTTTATTATTACGGGAATACACTATGAATGGGTGGTCTTCACGGGACGACGTTCGTCTACCACCAATTTTAATTAATGGACTATGACTGTCATATAACGGGTGATGGATCAGATTCACACCAACCGGGGATATTTTAGAGCTCATAAATCGATTAAAAATCGATATTGTGGCTTTTGGGCTTAGCCGTGTGTGGCGAACTTCTTCACGATTGATGATTTATTTAGTGTTGAGTTGGTTAAGCTAAATAAATAATCAATCCTGAAGAAGACCCTTGCAATGGCGGTCGAAATATTGGTTGAAGGAAGTTCACCACACACGACTCAACCCAAAAGCCTTAATATCAAATCTGGCCGTGAAAACCTAAGAAGTCGATTAAAAATCCTTTCTTTTTTTTATTCTCCGTTGGGAATCGAATCCACGACCTTTGGCTTGCAAAGCAAACGCTTTGACCATTGAGCTATGTCCGCCGGCTTGATATGAGTTTCAATAAACACAACTTGCATATTATTTATTCGCGAATATTTATTGTAATATAAAACACACGGATTAACTTTCAAGTATGTGTTCCAATTTCGCTAATACCGGCGAGACGAACGGAAAGATTTGTGTAATTATAATTTTGTGCATGAAGTCATCGGCGATTCGTCAACTGGGTTAGAGATCATAATACTCAGATTCTAGAATTAATTTTACAGAATCCTTGAGACTCATCTTGACCTACCTACGATTATGTTATTTAAAGATTTAAAATATTTTTTACTAAGCGTCCGGTTAATTAATCAACGGTTAACCAATTATCGCCACGCAGTTCTACCAGTCACCATTAATTTAAAAAAATACAGTCAAATCATTACACACCCTCCTTCCTTTTCGAAAAACACATGGCTCAGAACGGCTTCCAGAGTGAATGTCCAGGGGCTTTCAGAAAGGTCTTTGTAATATCCGATTAACGTATATACCTGTATTTATATAAGTACGAGTATATGTAGTTGTTTGCATCACGTTTTTGAATGGTTATCGAATTATTAACCCAAAACTCCTGAAACCATAACCAATAAATCGTACAGGGCGACTAAAATCAACCAGCGAAACACGGTGTACTTCCCCACGGTCACCATCCAAGTTCGTTGTTATAATAAACAATTTTTTAATGACAACGATGACAGTACTAGTATTGACTAACCATAATTAATGAATTTACTTCAGTGTTAGTTACTTCAGAGCTATTTTCAAGGAGCTTGCACACAACTTAATATACAAGTAATATATTTATAATGTTATTAACAAATTTAAAAAAGGTAGGTAACTTTATTCATAAACACATTTTTGCTAATTTTTTCACAATTCTATAATAATTCAATCTATCAAAATGACGAAATTTGAACCCATGAAAATTAACTAATTTAATTAAAGAAATCCATGCAAATAAAGTATTAAGACCGTATTTTTTCTTTGTTATTTTACAGATATGGAACATAGAAGAATGTTTCGAATGCAATTTTCTTTAAATTGATAGTAACCAAAATATTAGGCTCGGTTCTTACATAAAGGAACTAACGGGAATTTGAAAGAAAACCAAAAGAACTGTGTATTGTAAAAAGGATCGCATTAGCAATATAAACGTATGGACCGAGATGCTCCCGATTGGGAACATTAAAAGAAGCTGCAATAAATAACTCTGTATTAGGAAACATTTCAAAGGTGCATTTTTTGTCGTTCGTGGACAGGACAGGAAAGCGGCTTCGTGCATTAATGCAGCGATGCTCTTCAGCGTAAACGTACGAGTATAAGGTCTACGTTCAAATTTGGTACTAAAAGTACTGCGCGCAGTTATATTTTAATACATTATTTATATCTTGAAGATCCTGACTTGAATGGAATTTATGATATTTCATCTTTATTTTTGGTTAAGTATTAAATTATTGATATTGTATAAAAACAAGTTACGGTTTTTTCAAATATTTAACAACGTCATTTTTAAACATAAGGATTTTATTTTATAAAATGGTAGGTATTCAATTCATAATTTTAAAAAATTATCTTATATTTATCAAAAGTCTCAAATTATTTTATTGCTATACATATACGTAATTTTCAATAAAAATAATATTTTTATTTAAAAAATAAAATTATTATGTAGATGTTTGGTTCCATTGAAACACATTTGTATAAAATTACACAATTTAAACTAAAACTGAAAAGAAAGTTATTTATACGCGGAAATCCACTAAAATGGGTAAGTATTTAATTTATAAAATAAAAACGCTTTTATTCAATTATATATAATTGACATAAAATATTTTATTTGTTTTGGTTTGTTTATTTGAAATATAAATATATGTACACACCTAAATAGGTAGGTATTATTTTTTATAAATAAGAAATAAATTTAATTAATTTAAAATTTGGAACATTTCTTTTCATTTGTTTTATTTTATTTTATATTTCATGTAATTCTCCAATTTCTCATTATATATTATGCCCAAAGTACTGTAGTGATTTGAGTTTTTTTTATATATTTGACGAAACATTTTGCATGCATCAGTAATCCACGACTACCATTTTAACATATCAGCTTCACAATCAAGAAAAACTCTGGTTAGTTGCTTTTTTTCGTTTTTTTTGCCGGTGCAATAATATATTGCGACCTCACCATTGTAAATACAATATTAGAATCTGAAAAACTTCCACAACTGACGGATCTCTATCCGAATTCTTACCGCGTCTGCATTGCCTGTGTGGGTGGAGATGGGACCTGTATGAAGGCGGAGGAGGTCCAAAAGTAAGTGATCCCTCCACCTTCGGCCGTCCCAGGAGATTGTTCAGAGGTCCAGAGACAAATTTTTGCCAGTTCTCAGAACCAAAGAGTTGAGAGGATCGATCCTCTCACGAGCGATCGCCTCCCACAGGAATCCCCCAACATTAAAGCAACGCGCGTAATGTTTTAATTGTTGTGTTGATGGCAATAACGCCAATTGCGGTATGATTAAAGAGTGACTCGTTTAAACTCTTAATAGGACGCAAACGGGTGATAACAAATATATCTTAGTAAAGATTTATTTTTCATTTTTGTGGGCAACAACTTCAAATCACTTCTGTACATTCTTCTTCGTAGTAGTATCAATCCGGTGGATAGGTTTGCATCTCGATCTCCACTCTTAAACACATTATAATACAACATTTACGAGTATATGTGGTTAACTCACTAGGAACTAACTAGAACATTACATTCAATTATACGCAACTGAATCTATAATTGTATACAATATTTTCAATTTAAAAAAATAAGAAGACCGTTATAAATATGAATAGTATTCATACTCTTATTTTGAAGAAATATGAATAAACACATTGTTTTGTGCAAAATCTCATTGAAAATAAGTTTCATTTGCTTAGGTAATAACAAATAAAAACGGTGTCAATTTTTGCTCGTTGCACTAATAACAAAAAGCCTCATTAGATTTAGAACCTGAAACAGTTATTACCAGTAGGTACAGTTGTAAAGTAAGTAATTTAAAGTGTAATTTTTCTCATTTTGTTTCTTTTAAACAAGCTGTACCAATAATTGGTGCATTGCCAACAATTGTATACTTTAATTGATAGTTTTGCTTGACTCAACAATGCATTGGGCACTAATTTTATTGATTGTATGCAATTTGAGAAAATTCAATTGCTTGTCTAGTGTACCAAAATATAAATAAAGTCACAAATATTTTTTAAAGTTATCTGTAAAGTGTGAAATTTAGATTTGTACCCCAAATTCTCAGGAAGTGTAGTAATGTTTCTAAAGAAAAGTCAGTGGAATCTGATCATCATGGACATTAGGAATAACAAGTCATAAGATAATTGGAGAAAATTAGTCATAAGCTAGCCGGATAAACTTATTTATCATGATTTTCAGTAACTACCGACTAAATTTCCATATAACTAACCAGATATTTTTGTTAATCAACACTATTTTTGTCTCGCAAAATCATCAAATTTATTTTATGACACATATAAAGTAGAAATGGAAAAAACGAAAATAACAGTTGTATCTTATTTCAGCTGTCATTTACTAAATCCGTTTTTTCAAATTCTTAGTGTCCTAAAAAACTTCTTTTAATTTCTTCTTCTTTAGCCTCGCCATTTCCCAGCATCTGGGGTCGGCTCTCCTTGTGAACATTCGCCATGTCTGTCTGTCCTGCGTTGTCAAGCCCAGAGTTTTCTGATCCTTGTCTACAGTTACAGTCCAGGTTGCCTGTGGTCTTCCAGGTCTTCTTCTCAGCGTGGGTATGTCGAAGGCTTTCTTCACCATGTGGTCTTCATCTCTCCATGTCACATTCCCATACCATCTTAGGCGGTTTTCCCTTATCTTTGCCGTTTTCTTTTTGATTGTATGTGAAAAAACATCTTTTATCAAAGCAAATATTTTGGAATGTTTCGTAGATGATTTTTGGTGTCTTTACGTTCCTTTTTAATAGCCAACATGATAAAAAGATTGTTATAAAAAATATGTAATACTTAAGTAAACCTATCATACTTACTTAAATAAGTATAAATTTCAGCACGTTACATATAATAGTAATTTTAAAAGTACTCTTCGGTAAACCTATGCAATTTAATTGATAAATTCCTGAATAATTACTATGTTATATTATCATTATGTATTTACAAATTATCAAGATATTTTTACATTGATTTCATTTTGCATATATATGCCGGCGGGTATAGCTCAATGGTCAAAGCGTTTGATTTGCTAGCCAAAAGTCGTAAGTTCGATCCCCGACGGAGATTAAAAAAAAGGATTTTTAATCGATTTCTGAACTCTTAAAATACACCGCTTGGTGTGAATTTTATCCCTCACCCGTAAAATACCAGTCATAGCCCATTAATCAAAATTGGTGGTAAACGAAAAACGTCCCGTGAAGACCATCGATTCATAGTAAATTACTGTAATAATAAGGATGATGCGTGAATGTCGGGCTGTAGTCTATGATATTGGCGGATCAACACTCCACATGCAGCACTTAGCCATGTGCACGGTGGTAAGCGTCATAGAACTAATTCCACAGATGATACTTTAGCATCACTATCACCATCTGTTGGTATTCTCGTGTATGTGTTAACATATATTTTTTTTTTAATGTAATTGCTGATTTTGAATTTATTTATTAGGTACCAAGTGAAACAAACTTTCTAGTCGCAGTGTATAACTGTGCGTCAGTTTTATTTGTACTCGGGGCATTGTTTTAGCTTTTTGTGGAGAATCGAATGCTGTTTTCCTTTTATCCTTTTGTGCTATTGTCCTGTTACGCCGTTATCACGATACAAGGACTCGCATTTCAAGGGGAATTCCTCTCTGCGTATTCCATTATAAAAATAAAGCACAACTGCATTAGGTATTTGAATTCCCTGCATCATGATTTATGTTCCCATTTCATCGATTTTATAATAAAAACAATCTTCTCAAAATATCGTAACAACGCCATCATTTCATTTATCAAAACATTCCTCATTTTTTAAATGTAAGCACATACGGGAGAATACCGACAGATGGTGATAGTAATTCTGAAATCTCATCTGTGGAATTTTATGACGCTTACGCATGGTGCATATGACTTAGCGCAGCATGTGGAGTGTTGATCCGCCAACGTATACATAGACTACATACCGAGATTCACGCATCATCCTTATTATTACAGGAATTTACTATGAACGGGTGGTCTTCACGGGACGACTTTCGTCTATCACCAATTTTAATTAATAGGCTATGACTGTCATTTTACGGGTGAGGGATCAAATTCACACCAACCGGGGGTATTTTAGAGCTCATAAATCGATTAAGAATATATTTTTTTTAATCTCCGTTGGGGATCGAACCCACGACTTTTGACTTACAAAGCAAACGCTTTGACCATTGAGTTATGACCGCTCATATACCTAGATAGTATATTAGTGTAATATATCTACGCATTTACTGCTTTCTTTCTCCATTATTATACTTTAATTTAAATCAGATGCATTATTTACTAGTAACTTTCATCACAGTGTTTTTCTTAACTTCACAGTAACTACAGTTGAAATTTCATTGGATTGTATCGACAGCAAATGTGACATCGGCAGGTGATAAGCGACACTAGCTGTTGTATCCATTGAACATCAAAGCACCCTAATAATAAAGAGTAGCTTTAAGACACGAATGCGGGATATTTTCTTTATGCTACCGTAATTTACATACCCCATGTTTGATTATACAATCACACAATGAAAGCTCCACCAGCATTCTAGGAAAGTCTATCATAGAATAAGTTCGGATAGATACTGGATACATTCGGTCAAGTCTAAGCTAAGACTTTAGTCTATAAAACTAAACATTTTGCTTAAAACACGTTTGGGTTATTCCCTGACGTGCAACCAGAGCCTGATTTTTCTAATTTTCTAAATTGATCCCACATCCACCTATTCATCAACGTCTAACCCGTAGAACTCTTTTCAAATATCCATATAGGATTGGCATGTATCGACTTAAGCCATATAGCATATTCAACTCCTTTTTATACCAAGGATTGATTTGTCGTCAATAAATGTATACGGTCATCTTCCTTATATATTCCTACCTCAACCCAAAAAAATCATTTTAGTTTAGTTGTAACACGTAATTGAATGTATCTACGTGTTTTTTGAACGACGTTTTTTGTAGTTAGTTATACACACATATTTACTTTTTTTTTCCAAAAAATAGCAATATTACAAATTCGGCTTAACGCATATTACTTCACAGGCATTAGACGGGATCTTTTATTGTGTCTCATAAACTGTCGACCGTTTGGCAAGAACGGAGACGTTTCGAATCGCTTCCGTTTCCCGTTGCCTTAAATCCGCCCGTTCGCTGCGCGGCGGGCGCTGTGATCGAGGTTAATCACTCCGTACCCCGAAGAACGCGAATGTTTAAATATTAACCCGAGGCGTTTGCTCGAAATTGCTCCCCTCCGTAAAATGATCATCCTGCCCGAAGCCGCTCGGGGCACTTGGCTAACTAATATAATATTATTAACGTAATTCTTAACTAGGTACCATAATAACGACATAACTTCCACGTTATCTCGCGCACTCACGTGTAACCTCCAATCTACGGAACACAAACGTAAATTTGGATGATTAAGGCGTACCCTACGTGATCAATTAATTTAAACAATATTACATAATTCGCATTCTCAATAAGAACTGCGCATGTTTTTGCATGTCAGTGTAATGCGCAAATCGTATTTTTTTTTTGTAATTTCATGTGTTCATCATTAATGAAAAAATTTCAAAACTGCAGTCCAAATTTTTACTATTCTACGTGCTCAACTCAAAAAAGCCTGGACGCTTCGTTTTCCTCTTTGTTTTTTGACTACATTAAAGTATCTTCAATAATCGGTTTAATAAAAAAATGCTTGTATTGTTGTATGCCTTGTAAGTTTTGTCTCTAAAATAAATGGCTTAGGCACTAAAATACATCAAACTTTTACCAAAAATAAAAAGAGTCGCTTGAGATATTCATCATCATCATCATTATTCTAAATCCGCTTCCTTAATATAGCATATACTTGTCACAAACTACCACTGCTAAGTTCTGTCAGCAAAAGTGTACTTTGCCTCATCTCTCATGTTAACACTGCCTTACAAAGCAAGTACGAGTATCGTTCCCAACATTCTTCTAGGATCAAGAGTCTGGAGGCCTGAATAATAGGCAGTTTTATTTTATGCTCTCCTGTGTTTTCTGAAGATCATGTCATGTTTCATCATCAGCTTGTGTCCGCCCACTGTTGAATATAGGCCTCCCGCATGAGTCTCCACCCTCTTCGATCCCCCGCCTTCCGCATCCAGGCTACTCCCGCTAGATATTCATTTGATGTCGTTAATCATTTATTCGACAGATATGTCCTACTCATTGCCACTAGAGTGCCTATTCGTTGGGTAGCCTTCACTAATTGAGCTCTTTTTCGGATATCCTCGTTTCGATTTTTATCTTTCAGAGGCACTCCACTGAATCTATCCATGACACAGATGACCTTTATTTTATGGGTAAGACTTGCTGTCAAATTCCACGTCTCTAAACCATAAGTTAATAATGGGAGGATGCTTTAGTTAAGCGCCTTAGTTTTAAGAATACTTTCACGTTTATTTTCTCAATATTTTTGTATTGATTTGTTTGGCTGATCAGATGAACGACGAAGAGTTCACTGAGGAGCGGCCAAAACGTTCTTCTGGCATGGTACTTGTGCGTGTTTGCATATAAAAGCGCCATTAACTTGAATGACACTATTTATTTTTTTTAAACGAGATGGTCTCCGATCGTTTTGACTCGGGCTCGACGGCGAGGATTGCCCCCGGGCTCCACCGGCGGCCGGTCCGGTCCACCAACAAAAGAGCCGCTCCTCGCGCTCCTTAGCATAAATTAACATGGGCCGGGAAAACCGCCGCGACGCGAAAAACACTATTTGCTTACGAGATTACAAGGCGCGAGAACTCGGTCAGCGGCGGCCCTTTGAACGCCATCTTGCCGCCCGCCCGGTGGCGAACTTATAAAGTGGAACAATTTATTTATTTTGCGAACCGAAATTCGCGGCATTTTATTAAAATATATATTAACCTCTCCTCCCCGGTGATGTCTATCGACTACACATTGCTTGTAATAACTTAAATATCTCTGTAAATATAATACACACAGGGTTCAGATTTTAGGTATTCCTCCTTAATACATGTACGTATTGAATAAAAAAATATTTATAATAATAGGCACTCATCGGGAGCAGGAAATATTTTTCTAAAATCCGGAATAAATTCACCACTACAATGAAGACGCGTCAACTGTCATGAATCATTGCACCTGCCGGAATCGTGTGCGAAAATAAAATTAAAAAATACCCAGTGGAGGCGGCATCTATACTCCTCACTCTCGCTGACGTACTAATATGAGTGACCGAGACGGGAAACCTCAGTTGGTCGCCTAATTCGAAATGATATCTATGGGCGTCGGCACATCGATATATCGACAGGCCAAGTAACGTTAGTATCTCTCGGAAGTTCAAGCGCGAAGGTGCGTCTGGCTGTTTGAGGTCTTCGTCTGATGTTTTTCATGTTTTTAGCTATTAAATGTCAATTATTACTGCTTATTGACATCAACTATTGTAAAATTAAGCGATATCTTTGAACATTTTCATTTTTTCGAATTTCTACTCATTTTATTCACTTTAAATCAGAATGTGTAATGAGTTGACACCATCGGAACGCGCGGAAGTTTTTAGCATCGTAAGGCGAGGGTTAACACATTTATCGTTATATTATTATTTTTGTTCATACATTGGTCTCCTTTCTTATTCAAAGAGAAATTTATGATTGAAATGCCTTAAAAATATAGTGGACGTCTACCGAAGAAAAAGATACACTCAAATGACAATGGGAATGACATATCTGCCGAAGAGACCTGCAATCAATGAAACACAGAAGTAAGATTGGTTTACTTAGTCTTTTCTAGCGTTATTATCATGGCCATTTCTCTTTGAACTTAATATAAGAACTTAGAATAAATTCCTCATGCATCCACACACAATCAACAAACTTGTCTTATAGACATAGGCGACAAATTCACCTAATCTTTGAATACAGCAGTCACCTTTGGGTTGTACTCCAAAAATATATTCTAGATTTAATTGACTCGGTTCAAAGAAGAGCAATTTATCTGATAAATAATAACACCCTAACGTCTAACCTGCAAACAATGGATCACAAGCGTAAAATTGGCTCACTGTCTTTTCTACCATTATTACCACGGTTGCTGCTCTTCGGAACTTAAATAACTAATTCATCCTGCACCCACGCACAACCGACAAACTCATCTTACGCTTGCCGAACATTCATACACGGTTAATGTGTGTCGGTCAAAATCTGTCAGTTTCCAAAGTTCCTTTTCAAATAACACCGATAAACTCTGGAACGCTCTTCCAGCGTCTACGTTTTCTCCTTCATACAATCTGAATCTCGTCAAGAAACAGATAAATATACATTTGCAATCTCTTCAACCCATACACAAACATAACACACGTTTCTCGGATACAGCGTCCAGCCACCCTGACGAACGACTTAGTGTGCACTGGTCTCGACTGGCTGTGCTCTCCTGCATGCGATTTCATAAAAAAGTTTATAGGGATTTAAAGGATTAGCACATAAGAGCTAGCAAACGAAGTGTATGATGACATCAGAAGAATAGTGGAAGAACGCTGGATACGAAAGATCGAGAGGAATGGAAATTAATGCTTAAGTATAGGCCTTTCGCATTAATTTGGATAAACAAAGACTAGTGATAATAATAATGATTATGATAGTAAGACGTTTATTTAAGTCACTTTTAGAATGTATAATTTAATTTAAGTCCGGCGCAACTTCTTTTGGATTCCTCTTTCTCTTAAATATTATTGTTCAATAATTAATTATATTGGCCATTTCCCAGACATGTTATTGGAAAATGAGATGGAAAATAAGGTTTTTTTCAATGTTTTCAAAGAATATAAGTAATCCACCGATATTTTTTGTATGAAATACTCTAGTATGTTATTTGAGCAAGAAGCTTTTTTCTCTTTGCGATAAGAGTCCAAGTTTATTACTTTGTGAGATGTTAGATTCATGATAATATTTTTGGACAAAAATAAAGTCATGTTCACGAATACGATTGGAAAAATCGAATTGATAAGAACAGAGAATTGGTTTTACTTAATAAATTTATGAGATTCATTTATTCTAAATTGAAGTTATCTACTCAATCCTTGAAAAACATTCTGCAAATTCAAAAACAACTCTTTGTTATGATTCAAGAAGACGATGTCAACAATATGCCTAGTATTATAAAATCTAACCATTTCCCCTCATAAAATGGTAAAGTTTTGATATTAAGGTATTTTTGACAAATATATTGAGGATATTCATATTTAATTAACGATTACAAAAATAGATGGTCTCATTGGAGGTTACATAACTGTATCGATAAAATGGTATTTAAACAATTTTTAAAAGTAAAATATTCAAAATCAAATTTACGGAAAATTCATTTGGGCAACTAAATTTAAATAAATAAATACAAATAATCAAAAATTATTTATAAATACATGCGTGAACAAAAGGTCATTTGTGGTGGCCGTATTGTCCAAATATAAAATGGACATGGAAAAAAAACAGAGTTTGGAAGCTCATCGAAACTAACTGTTATAATAATCTAAACAGTTTTAACCCGAAGAAGAAATATGTATTTGATTTATATTCTTAGCATTTACTTTGAAATCTTTTTATAATATCAATAATGTAAATATATGTTGCTTTTTACTATGCAAATACACTGTTTATGTCCATACTTGTAGACTGTTTAAACTATATGATTCTTCCGTAGCTATACTATTGAAAACATCGAGGTATTTTTGTTGAGCGACTTTCTTTAAAAGAAATGGCTTCTTCGAACCTCACTTAATTTTATTTAAAAATTTAAAGAATACAAAATGAATACAATTCAATATTGTGAATCAACGCGGATTTAATAAATATCTCGCCAGACATAATTGAATGGAAATTCTCGGCAATAATGGGGATCAGAATAGATAGATTAGACAGCGGAACTTTCCAAATATATTGATCGCTGGTAATCTCACTTCATCTTAAATTTCGATCGTTCTTCAGGTGGTCCGCTTGTGCCGATTTATTTTTTGAAAGAGGGAAATTCGAATGAATTCCCAGCGGATTAGCGCGAAGATTTATCGATAAATTAGCCGACTCACAGCATCGCCAGAGGCGCAGAAGTTTTGTCAATAAAGATAAATAATGTATATATTGATATCCTCCTTTCTTATTTAGGACATCGATTTACTTGATGAATGATGCAGGATCAGGTTCACAATACAAGCACTTGTTTCTGTTTCACATATTACGCGTTTATTTGTCACAAACGTCGCCCGCCATATCGAACGCCCAAGGCACGCGCACTATGACGGCCGCGAGTCAAACTTCAACTAACTACTGCCCGCACGTTCTAATTGTTCTAATTCACAGCGCACTCTGACATCTCGGCGCTGCCAACCGCCAAGATGACAGTCATACCAACAGGAAATGGGCCAACTGTCATTACAAATATTTTTGGCGTATGCAAACACCGCTTAACATTATACAATTAATATTAATTAATACAAATAACATTAGATGTGCATGTCAGGCGAGCGAACAAAATAAGAGACAAAAGATCGTTTTTCGAGGTTTTACGGCATCAGCTTAAAGGATATATATATTTCAAGCTGATATCAATTTTATAAATTGATTGAATTAGCTTTGTAAAATAAATATACACAGATTACAAAAAGCTCAATCTATTAAAATTTAACATATTAATCAAATGCACTGTAATATTTTCAATATTTTTAAGCCTTTAACACTTTCCTTACGGCACGGTAGAATACAAATTATGCTGTCAATACGGCGTGAATTTTTCAAACCATTTTTTATTTTGCTTAAAACTAGTATTTGAAGCATTAATGTACTTATCTGACCTATTTTCATATATCACATTGGTTCTTGTATCCTTTAGCTATCAGATGATGTATAAAAAATTAATATATTTAACAAACATTCATTATATAAATCCATACATATGGTGGCATTGACACATGTGGTTTACAGTTAAATCGCTCCTGAGACGAAACCTAACGATATTTATTTACATGATTTACAGATTCCTGTAAATAATACATGTAGGTTGATAAATGGAATGACTGCAGTATCAAGTTCCTACCGTAGATGTCACAATGAGTACTGAAAATATCAAAACGATATATCACGGCTGCCGATGTCAACGGTAGGGGAATCTTAGACGGCATATATCGACAACCGATGCGAAAGGGTTAAAAGGCATTAATCACATCAATTAATCAGAGAATTAGAAATAGTGAATGTGAGTACATATTTAAACTTCAGATAATATGTCTAGTTCATTTCACACAGCGAAGATTGAACATGACAAATGGTAATATTGTCATTTTTTATGTAAACACATACAGGAAAATGCCGACATATGGTGACAGTCATTCTGAAGTCTCATCTGTGGAATTCTATGATGCTTACCATGATGCATATGGCTAAGCACTGTTGATCCGCCAACATCATTGACTACATCCCGAGATTCACGCATCATCCTTAATTATTACAAAAATTCACAATGAATAGGTGGTCTTCACGAGACGAGTTTCGTCTACCACCAATTTTGATTAATAGGCTATGACTGGCATCTTACGGGTAAGGGATCAAATTCACAACAACCGTGGGTATTTTAGAACTCAGAAAACGTTTACAAATCATTTTATTTTAATCCCTATCGGGGATCGAAGCCACGACCTTTGGCTTGCAAAGCAAACGCTTTGACCATCAATAAGATAAATATATATTACTGCTACTTTGCAAATACACTTTTTATGCACATACTTGGAGACTGTTTCAATTATATCGATTCTTCCATAGCACTATTGAAAACATTGAGGTATTTTTGCTGAGCGACTTTCTTTAACAGATGGCTTCTTCGAACGTCGCTTAATTTTATTTAAAAAATCCGGCATATTCCAGCTGAAGTCGAATTCGGCGCCCCCGCCGGCTTGTGGTTACGCTACTGAGTTATCTGCGACACCGCCAGACTGGCTGAGTCAGCGGTCGGCGGACAGCAAAACAAAAATAAGCCTCAGCGACGGTAAAAAAATGGCGTGTGTCACCGCGGTAGCCAGAGCGACGACGGACGAGTCGACACATACCGAATAGCCAAACACTCGCTAAACAGTCGCCACACTTCATAGTAACCGATCAGCAATTGCCCAGTCATCCCACCACATACCGATTACAAATATATACGACTTCACGACTTGTAATCAATGTAACCCAATGCCAATGATTACTTGATAGTCAATACGAAAGTTTGTTGAATAGTCGCTGTATTAATGCCTGAAAGTGGCGGTCGTAAGTCATCTAAATGCATGCACGCTGAATATTAATCAAATAAAGCACAAAATATGATGTGGCTTGTAATATAATAAAGAATTTCGTTTTAAATATTAATCTTTGGAACGCGGGACCTTTTGGGTAATTTTTAGTTTCAAAGTTCATTAATTACATTATTATTTTCAAAAGTTATAGTATAACGATTAATTGTTATATGTGAACATTATCTGATATCGTTCTGAATTTTCGTTTGTAGTTATTCCTTATTAATAAATAAAACATTTGTTTAATTATGCTTTATTCTTTCAAATACAATATCCTTTTTTGATTAATTTGAGGGTACAATATATTATTATATTACACCCTAAAATTACCTACCAATACCTACCACATTAATATTATAGTCGTTGATTGAACACATCTAGCTTCAGATCAGTTTATGCTCATTGTCTTTTATTATTTAAGAGCTATAGCGGTCATGAGATTTACATGTTTTTTTTTATTTTTTAACCTCCATATTTCAGCTTTTTGTACTGGTGTAGTGTCCAAAATTATCTATGAATTGTACATTAACGAAAGTAATGTGTAATGACTTACATATATGTTAATTTAAAGATAAAAAAAACTTTATTTAATGCCTAAGAATGGATTAACAAATCCACCAAAAAAAGCTGTGGTCAAAAGAATTGCAGATTTTTCAGAAAATCTTCAAACATGAATCTCATTGTGATTAATACTAATATAATTAATACAATTTTATTGTGTTTTGATACCGAACTCGACTATCATAATTACTGTCTAAGTGCCGCAAATTCACTTTTCGCGATCTTCGTCCGAAGAATAGGTTTTTAAATATTCTCTTCACCGCCAGGCGGCGCTGGAACAGCTTTGGTCGCGTCGCCCGACTGTCTGGGAAATTTTTTCGCTGCAATCAATTAAGTTGCCGGGAGCACGAACATACAAAATGGCAGGACCGCATTGATACACTCACTTTCGCAACAATAAGCAGTGCCGGTTTTAGGGGGTGGCGAAGTGGGACGGTGCCCCAGGGCGTCGAATATGCTAGGGGCGCCGAGGGCAACAAATCTTTCTTATATTTTTTAAAATATTAACAATATGGGGCGCTAGAAAAAATTGCCCCAGGGCGCCGAACCGGTATTGACAATAAGTTATTCTAAGATCGACCTTCAACCGTGCGCTAACACACTGAAATACACTATTTTTGTATAAACAAGAAAGATCGCCAGTAGAAAGCTTTGACTTTCACGGGCTTAACAACTTTCAATGAACACATTTTGTATAAAGATAATTGTTTTATAAATATATTTGCTATTTGATATTAATTAATTTTAAAACATTTTTTCAACGATTTAAGAGTAAAAATATGTATATATTTGTACGATAGAAAAACTCATTGTCAATAAAAAATAAAAATATCCTCGTTGTACTCTGGAAATATTTCATTATTTTTTTTCTTTCCAACTTGTAAATGAAGCACATGTTATACACACAATTCTGACACCCGCCATTATTTTTATATTGAGCCAAGTTATCTCTGCACGAAGAGCTCCGTGGACAACATACTATTTAAAGTTCCCGACAGCCTTTATGACGAAAGAACAATGAGAAGAAAACAATCAATTTATATAAATATATAATCGCGTCGGAAACAACAGGGTCAGATCCTGTCTGCCTCAAAGTGGGCAACGTCGATGGCGTTACTCCCGGCCATCGTCAGTCTTCCTGGGTGCAGCTACTCGGACACAGCACACACTCCAGAAGGTGTGACAGGGTCTGCTCCACGCCGCAATCACATTTAGTCGGTCCGCTGTAAAACTGCCTGGCTTTCATTAATGTCCTCGTCTTGCATACTCTGGACTGAAGTCTGTTAAGGGACCTCCATATGATTAATTGCTACAAAACGGTTCAATCAATTAACTAAATATAAAATGATGATATACACACGTTACTTCCAATGCTATATTATATACTATGAAAACATCATTTATTAAAAGTTTAATGAAGTTGTTAAACATGAAGTGTCATAAAGCTCAGGTAAAGCACAATAATAATAAAAATACTCTTGTAATATCACGCTACCTGCATTCCGCAAAAATCATCAACAATTTAAAAACACACAAGAAACACGATTGTTCACCTGAGCCGTGTTCATAAAATTCCATTTTTTCATTACGCACAAAATATTTTGTTAGTCTCATAATAAACACACAATGTAATCTGTCTTCGCCTGCAGTAATAATGTATGATGGTATTGTCTTTGATGGCATTTTAATTATAAAAAACGTTTTTCTACAAAATTTATAAATACATTTTACTATTGATATATTTTTATCAGATACCTTAGGATGCTACTGTAATAGTGGTTTCCATTCGATCTCCGAAGCTATATTGTACACAAATTATAGTTCTCATCAACCATCCATATTGTTTGCTCATCACTGGTCTACTCAACTAATGACTGGGTACGGCGCTTTTAATGACAGTTTATACTCATTCAATTTAGCTAGAGTCTTAAACTCTAGTTGCCCTTGTGGCGCCCCCTTCCAGACCTCGGAGCACAAAATGGGACTGTCAGTACCTTTTGTTTGAAAGAGGAGTCCTTTTCGATGCAGTTTGACGGAATCGCCCCGACCCTACTAAATATGCAGACTTTAAGGTCACTAAAAAATATCGTTCGTTATTTCGGTGAGAGAATTTATTTTCCATCTTAATCTTCTTACAACCCGTGAATGAGATTCAAATCTCTTTTAAAATTTCTATCTTTATAGCATTTCTGTGCTGTGGCCTCAGTTGTTCAGAGGGGACTGCCACTGGACTTATCAGTTGTTAACTGATCATAATTAGCGCAGCATCAAAGAAACTTATCTGTCCTCCGTTGTGATACGGGTGTGAGGCGGGTAAAGTTCAGATTAAATGCCATATATATGGTTTTATTTAAATTAAACATTTCGTACGTGCCACCAAATATTCTTGCATTTTTTTTGTATTATTATACAATGTTGAAAATATAGTTGTTACTGTTATAGACGATTGGGAGATCTTAATGCTTCACGTACACAACAAATTCTTGAATATGGCACATATTTTTACGTCATTAATTAAATTTAACCATAAAATATCTCACTATTAATTCCCTATAGTCTCTGTGATAAGCTATAGCACTTGGTTAGTGGAGCTTTGGTTGGTCGAGCTTTGGTTGGTCCAGCGCGGCGGTCGCCATCCTCACCATTCTCTAAATAAGTGTTGGGTCAATAAACCCGCTGTCGGCTGCTGTAAAAGTTTTCCAAGCGCCGATCAAAACGAGACGCTCCAGAAGCGATGTCTTAACTGTCATTTTGAGTGAAATGCGTATTTAATTAATAACAAATTTATAGCCGGAAAGAGAACATAAAATTTAACTTCCTGGAATGAGAGTGAGCACTCTACTAGTTAGTAACTCGATAACTTAATACTTAATAAATAATCGAAACGCATATTAACTTATACTAGTATACATTTATAGTTTTCTCGTATAATTCATATTTTCTCCATACACACAGTCTCCACTTCGTAGTAAGAGGATATGGTCACCAAAAATTTTCAGCACACAATTATGTCACCTACCAATATCCATTTTTATACTCGAAGTTCCGACGAGTACGTATACACGAGTATTTAAGCATTTTATTAATCGGCATTTTCAAATAGATATAATAATTAGTTTGATGCTATTTAGTGTTATAACCTCATCAGAAAAGCTTTTTGTTTTGTGTATATTTCATACTACGTATATATTTTTTACAATGATAACGCTATATAAAGCTTCATAATACGTTTTTTATGTAAACACATGCAGGAGAATATCGTCAGATGATGATAGTATAATTCTGAAGTCTCATCTGTAGAATTCTATGATGCTTACCATGCCGCATATGGCTAAGCGTTGCACGTGGAGTGTTGATCCGCCAACGTCATAGACTACAGCCCGAGATTCACGCATCATACTTATTATTACAGGAATTTACTATGGTTGGCGGTCTTCACGGGACGACTTTCGTCTACCAACAATTTGAATTAATAGGCTATATCTGGCACTTTACGGGTGAGGAATCAAATTCACACCAACCAAGGGGATTTTAGAGCTCAGAAATCGATTAAATATCTTTTATTTTTTTAATCTCCATCGGGGATCGAGCTCACAACTTTTGGCTTGCAAAGCAAACGCTTAGACCATTGAGCTATACCCACCGGAAAAAGTATTTAAAGGTGTAAAAGTGATGTATTTATATATTTATATTTAATATTGACACATTTATGTTAAATTTGCTCAAATTTCGTACCTTTTCGTGTGTATATACCCTTAATTGTGGTGGTAATTCAATAGTCTTTAGGTATTACTTAAAAATGTAATAAATATAATCAGAACTGAATGTTAAGATCTAGGGCTTATGCACTGCTGATATCTTTTAATCAAAATACAAATAATTAAGTATCGTATTTATACAAATAATATATTAAGATACCAGTATCGTAAAAACTACGATCAGTTCACTTTGGGAAGAAGCGAGGTTATTTATAACGCCTTCAATCAAGTTTAACGCCAGTCATTTATGGCGTTCTCGCTTTAAAAATAATAGCCGGTTCTAAAGTCCTCACAGAGTCCTCTTGTTTGAAAGGTGATTAAAAATTATCACTGTCGGGGAGACAAACGAGGGTGGCACATTCTGTCAAGAGTAAACCTCTGAGCTTTAAGCTCCCCCGCAGTATTTAGGTCGCACTCGATCATTAAAAGCCTAATGGCGTAAACAAAGCGATGTTTCGTAATCGACGCTCACCGTTTGTCAAACAACTGTCTCCGGCATATTATATGACCGTCCCCGCCGCTGATAATAAACTTTACGAGCTTTTACGTCTGGAGCTTTTGCGAAATAAGCGTAATACGATGTAGTACCTGTTTGGCATGATCCAATTTAAGTGTATTTTTTTATTGTTATTTATGTGCTTAACATTCACTTTAAGATCCATTTTAAATATTGAATCGATTGATGCTTCTAACCTTTGTTTAAGCATGGATCACAATGAGCTCATCGTGATTCCCATATTAAAACAAAGTAAAAAGCATTTATATATTTAATATTCATTTATTCATGGCTTATAATTTGTCATCATTATTCCGAATTCACTTTAAATCAGAACCTGCTGCTAGAAAATCTCTGGTGTAGAAGTGAACATGTCTCTTGAAAGGGTTACAAGATGAGGTGACCGCAACCTCGCCAGTTTCAACATTTCCAATATTGAATTATGCACTTTCTCCACCAAGAAGACTGCTATGGATTCTGTATCTTTCAACGGTTATTCTCTTCCAAAAGCAAGCTCCATCAACATCCTTGGAGTATCAATCTCGAATAATGTCAAATATTACTCAATTAAGTATAAAGCCGGTCTCGCTTCCAAAAAACTAGGTGTATTATATAGATCACGTCGGTATTTCAAAGATAAACAACTTCTTATCCTATTTAAAGAACAAATCTGACCTTTCCTTGAATACGGCAGTCACCTTTGGATTGGAGCCCCAAAATACCTTCTTAACTTAATTGACTCAGTTCAAAGAAGAGCAATTCGTTTGATAAGCAATGACACTCTTACGTCTGTGGGATGAAAAGAGGACAATTAAAGCTGACAGAAATTGCGGTAAATATTTATCATAGCCTTATGTACAATTTTCATAATTTATATATGAGATTTATCTCTACCATTTATTGATATTCTCCGGAATGTTCTTACGTAAAAAAGGTCATATTTGTACATGTTTTCAGGATTTTTTCAAATTATAAAATACATAATAAATATAAATAAATGATAAATGTGAGCGTTTAATTATTTTTTACTATACTTTATAGTGCGATGCGTTCCGTGATAGGTGGCGCTAGTGTAGTGGTTCGAGTCCCTGCTGAAACTTGAAACGTTCCTCGCCCCCTTTCTGATTGACAGCTCACTTACCGTCCGCCTCTCGGAAAACCCACTTCTGAGCTTCCACTCCGCATTCAAACAAACGCTCGTATTAACAAAAACAACGAGACGTAATGCGCTCTCCTCCTGGATATGTCGTTTTGGTTTTATTAATATCGCGAGTGCTCTTAAAAATAAATCCCCGTACGTGACTATCCTCTTGGTGCTATTATTGCTTCTTTAACATAAAATAGAACAAACAAAAAAGCAAATACAGGCAACCTTCCTTTGAAGTATTTAGTATGATTAGCCTGATGCTCCTTAGGCCTGAACCATTTAGTTCTAGCACCCGTATACAGAGACATTCCTTGACTTAAGGGTTTACTAACACCCGTTTGCAGAGACGTTTTTAAAGATTTGACGTGAGTCAAGAGCTGAAGCTTCCTCATTTTAATCATTCGAAAGTAAAGTTAGTAATGTAGATTAGTTTCCTTGAGAAATATCTCTTTATACGGGTCTTAAATTGGTTAAGCCAATGAATAACTCTGCATAAGAGTGTAAGAGACTCAACCCAAAATAACAACATAGAAGGAACCATAATGGGACAAATGACAAAAAAAATACAAATCATACAAGCGTGCGTTGTACGTGGGTTGCCTGTATTCTAATACTTTATATTATTTTCTATAAATAAATTATTATACAAAATGTATTTTATTACCTATAGAACACTTGCTCCCAATTAGCATCATGTAACCTCCATAAATCTTTGTAGGATGCTTCTATCTTACGGCAAATCTTTATAATTCTTATATTATCTTTTGTGAATCTGCTTCACATCCTAACATCATTTAACCTCCATAAATCGTTGTCGGGGGCTTCTATCTGTTGACATATTTCACGTAAGGGAGGCCCAATTCAGAGATGAACTCCAAGAGTTACTTTGGAGGAATAATTTGTTGGCGTCGTCTATTTGATGAGCATTGGGACCTTCTGTTGTATAAGTACCTATATTTGTATATATTGTATTTTTTTTATTTTAGGATTAATTCTTATTATTCTTCATAAATGAATTAAATTGTTAAAATTTGTAATGTTTCTGTAAGGAAAAAAATTATATTGAAACATTCAGATAAAATACTTTCCCTATACTAATTTAGGAATAAAAAGAAGTGTTCTTTCTTACAATAATTTGCTTCATTATTAAAAGCGAATTGTTTTAAATGTACTTAAACTTTATAATGATTAAAATAATCACTTTGTATTCTTCTGCATATATATTTTGAAACAATTATATCCAATGATGTGTTATAAATGTTTAACATAGTAGCATCTAAAGATTGGTCATTGTGAGAAATAACTGGTATAAATAAAAAAGCGTCATTGTTGTTTCTTCAATTTATGTAAATTTCTACCTTTTTCGTTTGCATTTCATTGTTGTTTTGGTTTAAATTATTGCTGACAAAACAATGATTTTCAAACCTATTTTTACACGATCTTAAATTGCCGTACACTCGCGAAAAAACACTCTGACCGTTTCAAACATCGCGATAGATAGAACCTGCGCGAAATTTGGCATTTATATCGCAATGTTTATAAAATCCGTTTCCAGAAATAAAATTTTGCTCCGAAGTTGCAAATAAATTTTGGGCCGAATCGTTGAAAAGCGCGGCACCGCTGTGTAAGCACCGGCCACTTCGGATTGATACGAGACTGCATGACATTTTATTTCGAGAAGATACGTGATTTCTTTTCTTGATTTCGCGTTGTATCCTAAATATTTCTGCGAATTTCGCCCATGTAAACCGTTCGGCGGGCGATAACCTTCGGAAAATATGCCTTACAATCGTATAATATAACAATCCATCAAGCGACCCTCGCCTTAACCCGCACTTCCAGTCGTATGAACGCTGATTTGAGACAACCAGTGATGGTTTATTATACGTTAAAAATAAGGAAACTGTTTCGGCGCCCAAATTTCAGGACCACTTAAATGAGATTATGCGCCAAAATCATACAACATACAATTTTTTCACAACATATTAGATAGCCAAAATACAAGGTATTAAAATAATTTTCTGGAGTTCATATTTTGGATAACAAAACCACAAGATTATTCTATTACGCGGTCTCGTAGAGGAACAAACAACGCGCGTTCACTACCTAAAACCGACAGTTTTTTGAAAGCCAAGTAAGCCTCAGTTTTTGCCGATTAATATGGTAGTTAAAGCTTATCAATTAAAAACGATTGTGGACGTATGTCATCCCGTAAATACCACCCCAGTAAAAATGCACGTAAATAAACGTGTAATAAATAAGTAAAATTCATATATAAAAAAAATGATTTTGAAAGGAAGGGCCTCATAATCCAAATGCACCCGGGGCCCCACATATACTTGATCCGCTACTGAACATACTTTTCACGATCACCAACAATTCAACCGCAAACGATTCACATCGTGTAGAGGCATTCAAATAGATCATTACATAGAACTCTACGAACGATTATCGGTCTGATTTAGTACACACAAGTATGTGCTATTTTAATACAGCAAAAATAAAAAATAAAATATTCATAATGATCAATATGGTAAAAAACCCGTGATATATTCATTGCTTGGAATAAAAAACAAGTATCCACATATTTAGATATATACATAGAATTATCATATATTACGAAACATCTTTGTAACGTCATTTCGTTACGTCATCAGTTCCTCCGGAGATAATTTATTATATTTGGTATGTGTATAAAATATATAATAAATTATTATATTCTTTCAGTTACTTTTATAAGAAGTCATTGCAGATCTTATCAAGTCCTATTGTGTTTTATATTTGGGCATTATTTCGAGCCTGTCGTGCATTAAATGCATTACATGTCACTGTTTTGAAGAGTTTCTTTTTGAAATAATATTATATATGACAGGTAATATAAAGCCATTTATAACAAATCGAAGAAAATAATACTTTTTACATTGACGCAAGGAATTTTATATCACATTCCTTGCGATACGGTAAATAAGTTCATTAATCTTAAACTATTTATATGAACTTCGCCACCGGTCTTGATTGCTTGAACTCTTTATGGCGTGTAGAGATTTAAAGTGATTATTAAAATTTTCAGTCATCAAATCTATCTGAAATTATGCATATCAACCTTATTTCGATGCATTATAATGCATTTCTTTTTACGATTAATCGACTATTATTTCAGAGACCATCGTCTGGGTGTGAAGAGAACTGATAAAAATATTGTTTTTGACGGATCCTTTTCAGTAATGATTTACTGGAAGCTTTTCACGCGACCATAGTTTTTAAAAATTGAAAAAAAAAAATTCTTTCCACATCTCGAATGCGTTCGTCGCAAAATGCTGTCACTTAGTTTTTTCTATGACGTATGACCCGCAGGACAGGAATCTGGAGACTTCAAAAGACGGCATCTGTAATTTCCGTGTGTATTTTAGATGCTTTGTTGATTGTAAAGTTTAAGAAGATCGGATGATCAGCCCAACGCTCCCTAATTTCATCCTAAGTTGCAGCTCAAACGAAACAATGACACGCGAAAAGCAACAGGCGTAACCCACTTTTTGTTCCTCGTCCAATGTTTTGATCTAACGAGAACACGCTACTATCGTTGGTCCAATTCAATAGCATGATAATATCTCATAACTCATAGAATGCAGCAAAGTTCTATTGTATTTTTGTATGATAGAAAAATGTATCAGTTTGTGATAGTCGGCATGGTTACCAAAAATATACACAAGAAAGACCTACCGAAAGATGAAAGGCGATTGGCAGTCGATTCTTCAGCCCATTATGCTAATCACTAACCACTAACAGGGCCAATAATAGCACTACTAGTATTTGGCGGTCAGTAGCAGTAAATAGCCACACTGACTGACAAGAGGCGGATGCGAGCTAGAGATACAGAGATCGGAGGACTCTAAAATTAACATTATCCACTCTACAATATACAAAATATATTTACAGTTATAATAATAGTTAAAACTCCAATTAGTAGCAATGTGTAAATCTGTTAAAGATCAATTCGGTGTACAATAAAAAATCGTTATTAAAAGTTTACAAATACAATTTCGATCACTTTATTCTTAATTTTGGGTCACACTAGGCTGTTCTGTCAGCCGCTGTCTGTCTTACAATAACACCAACCGCTAATTTTCAGTGTTATGCAGAACGCTTGCAAGGAGGGCTTGACCCACGCTTTAGGAAAATATGTACCTGATGCTCCTTGAGTCCGATATTGTTGCTTTTGAGTTTAGCCGTGTGTGACGAATGTTCTTGGACCAATATTTTGACCGCCATTGCAGGGATCATCTTCAGAGCTGACGATTTTGTGATAAATATATTTCTTGGGTTATTTCAGCCTTCAACCTAATATACCTCTACGAGAGCCATGTATGATGTGTATGTTTTAAAAATCTCCACGGACGTCAGGTTGGAGAGTCATATATTATGAGTATATTCTGACAGTATATTCGGTTGCCCTTGTTTGTCTGTGAAAGTTTTTGTGAATGTGCTAGAAGTGAAAGTCATGCTGTTTTGAGAATCAAGCCATCATCCCTGTTGATGTTGATGGGATATCTCTTTATTTCAATGGCTTCCCTTACTAGGTATGCATTTGTGTACGACTCCTTGAGTACATTATTGTTATTGCTCCCGACAATTTTCGACAACGACGAGAGCCATTGAGTTGTAGACTGCAGATGCTAGACTTTTAGTTGGTTTTACTAATAATGGTTTTGTTTTTTTTTTCAGGAACGGCAGTGGTTCCGGCGACGATACCCGTGGCCTCCGTGCCAAGCGCGCAAGTACCCGCTGTGGGCAAGGCGCAGAAGGCGCGTGCCGGGCAGCGCGTCCAGCTCGCGTGCCGGGCGCGCACGCGACCCGCGCCACAAGTCGCGTGGTTCAAGGACGGGCGCCCCATCTCACTTGGACCCCAGTGGGGCATTCGACTGCACAAGAAAAAGTTAGCCACCCCTGACATTAATCAGTTTTTTCAAATATTTAAAATATAATATAAAATTTTTTTTTCAATTTATTCAAAATACATCCTACACCTACACGACACTCTTACGTCTCACCTATAATGGATGAAACACAAGCATAAGATTGGTCCACTTAGTCTTTTCTACCGTTTTATTACGATCGATACTCTTCTTAATTTAAAGAAATAATTCCACCCACCCATAATCGACAAACTCATCTTACACTTGTCGATCATCCTTACACGGTTAATGTTATCGTCTAAGAACTAGCAGTTTCCAAATTTTCTTCTTGAATGCCACCGGTGAGCTCTTTAAAAAAACAGACTAATATACACTTGCAATCTCTCCAAGCGACACACATACACAGACACAACACACGTTTCCCGCATGCAGCGTTCAGCCACCCTGGCTGAGCGTCATAGAGTGCACTGGTCTTGGCCGGTTGAAGTCTACTGCGTGTGATAACCAGTCGAACGCGTGTCTGTAAAGACCAAAACCTTCTACTGATGCTATCCTCTGCTATTATATGAAAAATGTCGTCGATTTTTCCAGGCCAATAAATAAAAAATCTTATTTTAGGTATTAGAGTGTGAATTTAAGTTATATTTACGAGATGTGTGAACATGAAGAGTTCCATACTACAGTCAAAGAATAGATAGAGGTACATATAGCTGAGACATATTTTCGAATACCGCAAAAGAGCATAAACCACAATAAACTAGCTCGTTCTCGTGTTATCGTCATACTGAAAGATCATCGGGAACTATGTAAAGAATGTACTGTGTTGTACTCCAGGAGGCAGAGCTAACATGGGACCAGGCGAAGATCGTGGTAACTGACAACTTTATGGTGAAAATTAGTAACGACAATATTCTCCAACTAAGGAACGCATATGGAAAAAGAGGAAGGAAAAGAAAAATAATTATATGGATTAAATGTTTATTAGAATGTTATTTTATTATTTCAATATTCTAATCTACTTTTATAGATCATTGACTATATTACAATATTATTAGTAATTAAATATACACATACTATACATAAAAATCTTAAAACGCGTCAACGAAGCGGGATGCGAACCGCGGACCTTGGAACAAACCATTTGCCCAGGTATTCATACCGCTTAGCCACCTTCGCTATTTCTTTGCCTGAGCTTACTCGCGTTGGAACTTGTATTTATGTCATTGTTTTCATCGTATGATAGATGTCTCTATAGTATATTTCAAAGTATGTATATATTTATTTATTTTTTTATTATTCAATGAGTCAACATTTATTCACAGTATTTTTAAATTATTACTTTCCGACAGTCTATTTATTTTAGTAAGTACCACTCGGGTATCGAACCGAACTATAGATTGAATGGATGAGAAACAACCTCTTGAAAAATAATTACATTTTTAGTGCATATCACTTTCAAAAATTACAGAATACATAGAGACAGTAGCAAGATATGCAGCATGTTCTCGTACATAACTGTGTACATAACTTCCTTCTCGAATGACTGATTGCCATCTCGTGGCCGCTTGTTGCCGGCAGAGCAAATAGAGCACCATTCGGCAGTCGGAACTTAGAACTCGAGCGTTCTAATTTTACATCCTCGGCGGACTCACAACTGCCGGCAATCTCATTCAAGTTGGACTCATCTGAACAGATTGAGTGTCGAAATAAAGATAGACGCCGTCTTTATCTTTGAGGGCGGTAATTGCATCACTTTTGAGCGTTTCTTTCGCTAACACTTTGAACAAGTGCGATATATGATTCATTATCAAATCTTACACCGTTTTACAATGCATATTATAATAAGATATGTGTAAAAGTACTCGTATATTTGATAGCCGGATTTAAGGTAGAACTATGTGTTGGGAATATTTCTTTTCAATTTAACTCACTACATTTTATTTTAATCGCACAGCATCAATCATCATTTTAATACATAAAGACCAGTGATAATGCTATAATACGTTCCTTACAAGTAAAATTTCAGTACTCTATAATCTTAAAAAAATGCTTTACGTAGTCGTACCTAGAATTTAAATGCACAATAAAATATTGCGTCAATTTTACTCGTATGATTAAATTTTTTAGTCTAGCAATAATTTTTAATGTCCTTTTTTAATATTTTCGTAATCGTATTTTTTTATGTAAACACATAAAGGAGAATACCGACAGATGGTGATACTAATTCTGAAGTCTCATCTGTGGAATTCTATGACGCTTACCATAGTACATATGGCTAAGCGATGCATGTGGAGTGTTGATCTGCCAACGTCATAGACTACAGCCCGAGAATCACGCATCATCCTTATTATTACAGGAATTTACTATGAATGGGTGGTCTTCAGGGGAAGACTTTCGTCTATCACCAATTTTAATTGATAGGATATGACTGGCATTTTACGGGTGAGTGATCAAATTCGCACCAACCGGGGGTATTTTAGAGCTCAGAAATCGATTAAAAAACATTTTTTGTTAAAATCTCCGTCCGGGATCGAACCCAAGACCTTTGGCTTGCAAAGCAAACGCTTTGACCATTGAGCCCGACATACCCGCCGGCAATAATAATAATGATTTTATTTAGTTTTAATTTCTGTAATCCTTCATCTAATGAATGACGATAGGTTTTGCACACCCACCATACTAATTTTGCGAAATAGTGGAAGATTAGAGAATGTTTGTACTTATTTAATTCGACAAGATGACTAATGTCAGTAAGTCATAAACTCTACCGTTAGACAAGTGTAATAATAGTAAATGTAGCTTATTTTTATGCTAATTGTACATCATTGAACATCAAACGAAAGATTTACCCACATTCAGTACGTATGTCCCTCTTTACGCTTGCACCAATGATATTGTTTGAAACTGAAAGAGTACTTATTTCTTCACGAGAAACCCAAAGACCGTAAATTTTAACACTCGTATCTTAAAACATTGAATATATTTTCAATAATACGTAGTAAATGCTTTCTTTAACAACGTCATTTCTGTCTGAACTTAATAAATAATACATCTTTAACAACTTTATATACTCATGAACCCGTCACGAACATTGAGGTTCTCAGCATAATCAAGGAAGATAGGCACCTCGTAAGAACCATCTCAGAGAGGCGAGCCCGATGGATCGGTCACATCATGCGTCACGATGGTCTTCTTCACGACATTGTGGAAGGGATGATTGGGGGTAGAAACTGTAGAGACGGTAGTATTTGTCAAGTGTTCGAGGACATGAGTTGTAGCACTTATCCTAAGCTAAAGAGGATTGATTGCAGAGGATCGAGAAGAGTGGAGATCGAGATGCAAGATTTTGTTGCTGCAAACCAATCCTCCGGATTGATACTACGAAGAAGAATACACATAAAAATCTCAAACAAATGTCATCTCCAATAACCTATCGGAGAAAAAAAAACGACCATTAGCTTCCATTAGTTACTTAAAGTCATCACATTTTGTAGTTTGTCTGAATTAATATAATGTAGTCAGGTATCCAATGATGTCAGAAGATCATATTCGATATAAAGAATCCTTAGTCATCGTCGTTAAATTCACGTGACGGTTTCATCCATTTATTTATTTGTATTTCCCTGAATATGTTTACATAAAATAGTGCTCAATAACGTTTGTCAACTCGATCGAATTCTGAGAAGAATTCATTTAAACATTATACATACTTAACATTTATTGCAGTGTAAGGCTTTTATTTGATGTTTCACCATTGTCGGGCAAATTTTATAGAAGTTAAAAATTGTAATGGTTTTCAAAAGCATAGTTATAAAATATAGTCAAGTATATAAATATAAATTATTCAACAACACATACAAATCAACAGCAAACATCTTTTATGATATTTCCTTCATCAACAAATCGTAAAAAACATAATGGCTGACGATGGGATTCAAGCAACTAACATTTTCTACAGTGTTCATAACATCGAGTCGAGAAATTAACACGTATTCTATTATTTATACGTATTTTTTTAGGTGGCAATACAATAATCTCAACTATATGTATATTTATTAAGATACAATAAATTAATTATACTTTCTATTTAATAAATAATGATTACACAAATAACTTAAATGCGAAAATATGAATTAAGACTTAAAAAAGGTTTAAATAACTTACGTAATATTAAAAAGTAAAAATTTTAGTTAAAACGTAGTACATACAAGATAAAATAATTCAATTTTCATAATCTTATAATATTATGTTGCTTATATCAAAATGTAATCATTGTATTATGTAATTTGTGATATACTCATATACGTTGCATAATTGAATAGCTGTACACGTTTATTGAGACACTTTTTGCAAATTTCCATTCATTCCATGATGTGCGACACGCCGCCAGTGTTGCCATTCGGATGAGTTGACTGTTGACAGATGATTGACCAAGCCGGGAATTGTTACTGTCAATAATGTCAATGGTGTCGCGTCACTTCCTACGGCGAATGACTTCAGAGGGCCGAATCGACGAGGAAATAACATTGAATGCTAAATAATTGCAAACAATTATGTTATAAATGTTTTACAATATAATTAAAAACTACGTCATCAAGTGTTTCTTATAAAATAAAAGATCAATTGCATTTTCTTTAAGCCCTTAGTACGAAGCTATTCCGTAAAAAGAGCAGCCAAAGCATTTACCATAGTACTCGTATAACATTTAGTAAATGGAGGATTCAGAACATATTTTGAATATTGTGTTATGATTTAGTGACTAAAAGGTGTCTTATTATGAGGCCTGGAGAATTTGAGGCCCTGACCATAAGCCTAGTTTGCCCATAGGAAATCCGGCTGTGCTTTTGGAGAAGTCACCAATGATATCAGATTTATCAGGCTCTCAGTATCCAGCAACAGTAGGGGAGTTGTTGAAAAGGGAATGAAGAATTTTTCACTGTATAATGAGGCCTGGAGAATTTAGAAGGCCCTAGGCTTAAGCCTAGTTTGCCCATACCAAAGTCGGCTTTGCTCTTAAAGCAGTCAGTGTTGGCATCGGATTATCAGGCTCTCAGTATGCAGAAAGAGTAGGGGATTTATTGGAAAGGGGGTGATTAAATCATTCAATTGTATAACAAAATTCGCTTGTTATTATGAGACCTAGAGAATTTTGATGCTCCTGTTTAATTTTACAATATCAAATCTGGCTGTGCTTCTCAAGCAGTCATCTTGGCTTCGGATTATTAAGACTCATTGTACAGCGGTTGTGGGAGACTTATTGGAAAAGTGATGAGGACATTGTTCAACTGCAATATTGCTGGAGAATTTTGAGGCCTGGAGAATTTTGGGGCCCTAGGTTCAAGCCTAGTTTGCCCATAGCAGATCCGGCTGTGCTTCTGAAGCAGTCACCGTCGGCATCGGATTATTAAGGCTCATCGTACAGTGGTGGTGGGGGACTTATTGGAAAGGTGATGAGGAAATTGTTCAACTGCATTATTGCTGGAGAATTTTGAGGCCTGGAGAGGTTTGGGGCCCTAGGTTCAAGCCTAGTTTGCCCATAGCAGATCCGGCTGTGCTTCTGGAGCAGTCACCGTCGGCATCGGATTACCAGGCGCCCAGCCGGCAGCAGCGGTGGAGGAAGGCGCGCCGCCGCTAATGACCAATAACCGGCGCGATGATCGACATGGGCGTGACGCCCGCCGCCCGCTCCTGACTCGGCCCACCTGGCCTTGGCTGCACCGAGAACCAGACGTTCAAAGTCTACCAGCCGAATTCTCACATTGGAAGCAACAAACCATCGAAACCTTTAAAACTGTTAATATATTAGATTAATACGAAACCTCATCAATGGATAGATCAATTCACTCTAGGACCAAAGTTTTATTCACTTTTGCGATAGCAAAAAAAACAGCCTACCAAGTTATAGAAATACAGACGGAAGATCGCCAGCAGAGATTTATGGACTTTATTATGTTCAACGAAGACAGCTAGATGCTACTATAAGAAGAATGTGTACTGTACGAGTAAATAGTAGATATCGAATTTATTTATTTATTTATTACACAGAACCGAAGTTCCAAGTTACAAAATGAGAAACAGAGCATACATAAATATAAAATACATACAAATTATAATGAAATATAAAAATAACATAAAAGAAGAAGAAGATGACAAGTGTCAAAGATTATAGAGATCTAGGAGAACAATACCATCGACAAAAGAGGAAAAGGATGTAAGAAAAGGATCGAGGTGTGCTGGTAGGCCATTTAGGAGCGCCATTGCCGTTTTACCAAATTGAGTGCTTGAATCTCTACAAGCATCAACTGGGATCAAAAACAATGAATGGCTACGTGCACGGGTGTACTTATCTGGAACATAGATGTTAAAACATTGAAGAATCCCAGGGTTGTGAATTGAACTGCAAAGAAGAAGGAATGAATCGTTTCTTACACTTTTAGTGACACAGCTTAATATGAACGACTCATCAAACGATAGAATCAATTCACTTTGGAAACAAACAACATTGATTCACTACCAAAAAAAAAACGGATTACGTTGGTATAAAAATACAGGAAGAAGATCGCCAGCAGATATTTGTGAAATTTATGATGATCAACGACACCAGCTACATGCTATGTGTAAAAAAGATAAACAGTGATTGTAAACGTATACGAATTATGGAGACACCTGAATTATATTACTCACCTTGTCGCGTAATCAAAGGTTTATAATATTGATGTGAAGGAACTAGTGAAGGATAACAGCAATAAATATACCGCATAACACCTGGAACTGCTTCTTAATGAGTTGTATAAAACGGTGACCTAAAATTATTTTTCAAAGATCGATGAACACATGAAAGAAGTTAACATGTATTTAATCCGTCAAATTTAGAGACCTGCAAGTTGTGTAAAATACTTACCAAAAATACTTTAGTCTTTACTGTAATATATGATGTTACAGTCTACTTTTTTCTTACGTTATATGATAAAATAATTTAATGGTTACATCTGAACCGATGGTTCGACGTTGGACCAAGACTAAGGGCAGCGAATCGTATCGCAGTCTATATTTGTTGGTTGACTTCGCCTATTCTTAGAACCCAAAGTGGGGACATAATATTGCCACCTCCACTGGGCACGTCAATTTTGGCTTGGTTAATTTTTTTCATCACACGATGGAAGATAGCTAAACACCAAATTGCATTCACTCGCTATCTATTTTATTGACTTAAGATTTGTAGTATCAATGGAACAAAATGAATCCGAGGCGGCAATTTATCCAAACGCTTGAAAGAGAACACTAGCTGAAGGTTTCGTTAAGGGCAGGCTCTTAGATATAATACAATTATTACGGATAAACACTGCTCGCAGAAAATACGTGTAGTATTTGTGTTAAAATCAAAACATTGTATCGATGCTGTGGAATAATTGCGCTCGAATAAGAATACGATTAACTACATTCGCGGAACAGTCACGTATATTTACAAGGCTCAATGTACTGAATGCATGTCTATAGTGATGAACGAGTATCTGGATATAAAATTGTGGTCATATTTTACATAAGCAAATATCAAGTGCCTTAATATTTGGTATTTTAAATCGCCTTTATTTTTATATTTTGAAAAAACGTGCAATAAACTACATCATCTCAGTCACTGTTCATCTGAGAGATTAATTTCCCAGGGACAAATGCTGGGAAACATATTGTGATGTTGTCAAATGCTGTGTAGCATTAATTGTCGTTCCTGACGCGAAGAACATACTCGTACATGCATAATGTTACTTATTATGTGATTCATATTTACTTATTGACAATTTGATTGATTCCAATGACAGAGTAGCAAATTGTATACGTGGTTTTCGTTAGATAGTTAAGCTACATTAAGCGCGGACCAAAACATGGAAAAAATATTGTTTATTTCTTACTGTGGGTGTTGATTTAGTTAGGCCGCCCCTTAAGACTAAATGGTACAGGCTTTCATAAGCGTCAAGGCAATCATGCAAGCTTTTCAATAACAACAAATAACTTTTTTAAAAATACAGCTGCTATAACTTCAAGGCAAAGGGCTCCTGCCCTGAATGATGGAAGTCATCGGGAATTGTTTATGTTTCCAGATTGATCTTCTAATGCAGGATGTGTTGGTACAAAACATTGACGATGCCAGCTGACAGAACTGAGTGAAGGCGATTTGTTGTGACAACAAGTTACCTATTAAGATTGGGTATGAGAAGAAAAATGTACTCGTTATGTGTATTCTATTATCTATCCCTTAAGACTTAAACACTGTAATATACAGCATCAGACGTTGGCGGTTTGTGTTGGTCCTTGTGGTTAGTCGCACGTCCGAATGGTGCTGCCACACTTCTATGGTGTGATGCGCGTGTTAGGTGGGTAAAGCCTAGTGTGTTATCAGTTTATTGACGTTCTTGTTTGTCTTCAGGCGGCGGTCGACGTTGGTGATAGCGCGGGCGCGGCCCGAAGACTCGGGGCGCTACGAGTGCCGCGCAGCCGAGTCGGGGTCCACGGGGGCGCCCAGGCCGGCCATCTGGAGGATCACCCTCACCGTACAAGCTGATCCAAGAAACGACAGTAGTAAGCATCATCACGACTGTTAATCCTTACCCTCCTCGCGATCCAACAATACATCACCAAGAAAAGCATCTCGAGACACGCATGTAGTGTACTAAATTCATCAAAACTAGAATGAGATATTTTGTTACACGGTATTCTGCGCTGTAAAGGCCATCGGCTACTTGGTAAAAAATCACTTTTAGGAGCATCGAGGACGGGAAACTGTGCATTTTCCAGCATGTGTTCATTCTTTTCTAAACAGACTTGAAGGAAACAGATAATCATGCATTATTATGCAAAGTAGATTTTGTAAATCTGATACTTATAAACAGTCAGTTCTTATAGCAGTTTTAGAAGAAGTCATCCCTATCTATTTCACGCTCACATTATTTACTCTACTTGACTTTTTATTGAAAATAAATGTAATTTTATAATAAATATAACACAATTCAAACACAACGATTTCTTCGAATAGTAGTAGGACACATGCTAAAGATAATGATGACAAAAATACAACTATTCTATTCCCGAAAACACACTTCAGCATGCAGTAATTCAAGTAATAATGTATCAAACAGCTATTTTCAGGGTAAATTATCTGCTGTACCAAATATTAAATCAATCTATCTAAGACATTACACCTTGACACGACAAGTTGGGATTATAATTCTGTATAAATTCAATGATTAACTCTTGTTAGGTGCTTTTAAGACTTTTTTTTTTTTTTTATATTTATATTTTTATATTTAGTTTATTATATTATACTTAACCAAATAATTTTCTACCTGATTATTTAAGCGATCTCACTATAACCGATAAGTCCGACGAGGATATCCACTCAACAATCGAAGCTATTACTCAGAAAATGCAGGAAAAATAACATGAAATCAATTACATACTTTGGATCCTTTACTCGCACAAAATAAGACTGCTGAATTATCGCGATCATAAATGTTGTTTTGTTTTCCAGCGTACTGGGGTTCCACATGTCCGATGCCGGATCCAAGTTCCTATTGCCTCAATGGAGGCACTTGCGTCTTCTTTGAAGCTGTAAGAGAACCTGCCTGCAAGTAAGAAAATCTTTCCATCTTTACATAAATATCCGATGCTTTTAAGCTACTTCTATGAGTTTATACTACCTACGTATTAATACAACATAGTTGTAACATCATTTCTTTAACCACTTCATCGCCACTTGTTTGTAGAAACAGCGCGCCTTCCATCTCTTGAATATCTCCCAAACTATCGAAAAATATCGATCCTTTTTGATTTGTTAATATTTTAAATATTCATAGATGTCGTTGTGAAAAAATCGGAATTAATTTTGAAATACATCTTTCGAGTATTGCGAAGCGCGCACAGTTGCGCTGCGGCGATCGTCTACGTAAAGCGCACATGTGTGCTTACGACGATCGTCAGGTAAAGAATATCAGCTTAATATGTACTTTAATGATTAATTAAAATGTTAAATATTTTGTAATGTCATTTAAAGAAAATTAGAAAAATAAAGATTTGAAAAAAATAATAAATTGAAATCACGAAGATTACTAATAAATGATTTTAAGAAGGCTACATTTTTGCAGTAATGATGTAAAATATGCCTCATTGTGACTTTTTGTCGTTTTCAGGTGCGCCGAGGGCTTCAAGGGCCAGCGTTGCGAAAACAAGGATGTTTCCAACCGCAGCAGTATGTATCATTCCTACACCTGCAAACTGGGGCTATCCACGTCCTACTACTGCTAATGCGAGCGTGCTTTTGCAAAAAAGAAACATTTTCATGTGATAAACATTTATGTGGCTTGTATTATTATTTCACCTCGCGTTTGAAAGATATTCTTTTGAACCCGTCGCCCTCCCGCCGAGAAGATTCTCCGGGCGCTCTTGGCCAAGTCGGCGGAGAGTCTTTCTCGCGGGGGGCAGTTATACCAAAAAGTGTGAATATTGCGAAAGCTATGAGACAGTGTGAAGTGAAGCTCGAAAGGGCTCGAAGACGATCGCCGTAACGGGAACTGGACGATTCAAAATAGTGCTTCAGACATCACAATGGAGAATTTCAACACCGTGTGTTGGAGGTACATGCATTTCTAAAATGCGCCCTTGTTGTTTAATATTCGCCCGCGAGCCCGGGCTGTGACCGACTAGTTACTGAACAGAGTAGTGGGAGGACACTTACACTTCTGTGTACGATACAATACTTGACCGTGTAATTACCAGGAACGGAAGAGTTGCTTGTGACCGTTAACAATAAATCGATAACAATATAATTGAAGGAATCATTCAACTTCATCAGTATTAACATTTTTTACAATAAAGTCGCGTGGTTGTCAGTTTGTACGATACGTGAACAAGTATCCCGAGTGATATAAGAGCGCATCTCGCGCTCGCTCGCAACGATCAAACGGCAGCCCGAAACGTAGATTTTATACAACGGGACCGATAGTTTCATTTTTTCGTTGTTTTTATTGCAGTAATTTGTTATAATCTCTATACGAAATCCTATAATTTCATTGTTATTCATTATTTATATTGTGTAATTATTAAAATATAATTTATTTATGTCGATGTTAGATGAATTCTCACAACAAATAATAAGTTTAAAAATGCGGGTAATTTTCACTGTGTATTTTTATGTTTTTCTTTGTATATTATCAACATCTACAATAAAAACATGAGTGTTAAATGAAACTGAAATATAAAAAAATGATTTTTATTTATGTTTTTATTGATCAAAATTTCTCAATACAATCTTTTCAATCAGAAAGTCGATACGAAAGCGATTTCATAAAATTATTATATATTGTATGTTAATTTAAATAAAAAGTTGACTGAGACTGCAAAAGTAAATCTTATTGTTCTCTTTCAAGCATGAATCACAATACGCTGCTTACCAGCCGCTGGTAATAGCACTACCAATCAGCAGCTGGTATTATTTTATTGAATTTTGCACTCAAACCAGACTGATCGACAGCTGACATAAGCGGCTTTCTCTGATTAATAAAGCCACTTTTAACCGTCAAAGTACAAAATTCCATACAACTAACACTAGTCGCTGCTATTGGTGTTCCTGCCAGCGGCTGCCAAGCTTCCTAGTGTGACCCACAATTAATAAATTTATGAAATCGCCCGTAAGACTTTTTGAAAAAAAAAAACAAGATGCTGGTAAAGGGCGGAGTTATCTGGATTACAGATAGCGGCCCTTAGTACAGAACTATGGTGGGTACTATTTTTAAATTTTCAAAAACTGTCAATAACAAAGAAGTAATTAACATTATTTATTGCCTGTGCACCACTATTTAATTTACACCTAACATTAATATATAATAATCATATTTAATGAAAAATATGTTAAGCTCCTTTGAGGAGGTGGAGAATAGAATATCAATTATGGCATTAATATTTGAGAATCGCTGTGGGTAGGTTAAAGTGCGGGCACATCAATGATTTTTCCCTTAGTCCAAGTATAAAATTCTCGTTACCATCGTGTCAGTCACTCCTGGTGGTGACAAAAAGAGTTAATGTAGAACAGATCACTGCTACTCTACTCCTTTAAATTTCTTACAGCGCTTCTAAAACATTTATTCATGTCGCTAATCTTAATATATAACTTATAACAAACAATAAAAAATAAACATTCTATATACATAAAATAATTTCAGTAATTGAAAACCACTCAGTGGTTTTAAATTTAATTAAAAATTATGTAAAAAATTAGCATTATCTCATACGTAGCTTTTTATTTGATGACGAAAAAACTATGAAAACATAAAATGCAGCAAAGTATTCATTGTTTATTTTTGGCTTTGAAGTGAAAATTTTCATTCATCGGAAATACCTTTTCGTATGTTTCACAAAAATACTTAAATCGTGAATATTTTGAAAAAAAAACGACAAAATATGAAATCAACAATGAATAACTTACTATAATTTATAAACATTATGCCAGATTGAACGGTCTAGGTACTAAAAAATAATTCACATACTCGTAAATTACATTTGATAACCTTTTCTCCACAAAATATTTCATGATTCTTTAGACACTGTGTTCAAATAATATAAAACGTAAGTAATCATAATAAGTAGATGTAACATTAATCTGACATTAAATTAAACTTACCATTTGTTGTGAGATTTTCTACGCACTTAACAAGCTTTAACTAATATTATTTGTTTTGTAGTTTTTTTTATATATATTTATTTTAGTATATTTTCCCGTTCACAATCACTAATCCAGTAGACCATTGAAGTATTATTTTCTCAAATGAAAAAAGGCATCACATACAAAAAAATAATTAAATAAATACATATATATCTCAGATTATGACCTTGAATGAATCTAGTACATATACATACAATAAATCCTTTTTGTACACTGTAAATGTAATTGGGATTATTTTCGTTTTTGCTTCTCATGATATTATAATACACTACTTAATATTGAAGATTGAATAAGACAATGAGTTTTATCAAATATATTATTGTTTTATAAATAGGCACTGAAAAGATCAAAAAATTATATTTTAGCCTATTTCTGAGGTAGCAATAAGAACATAGAATAGAGTTATCGCTGTATTTATATTTACAAATGTGTACAATATACCTATATTTTCATTTGAGAACATGGCTTATAAAATGAATTTACTTTTGAATGTTTGGTTTACACTATCAAATAAATGAAATATTCGACAAATATGTGTTCTAAAATAATTCATAAATGCCATATGGTTGAAAACTATGTCATTAAAAACAATTATAAAAAAATATGTGTCAAAATATTTCAGTGTTCCTTAGTGTAAAAAAAATACTGTTTACCATCACTAAATACGCATGGAAAAATTATATGAATTTTACCTTTCCAAAGAGATAAACGGAAAATAATTATTGTATTGTACATAATTCAACTAACATTAAATGAATTTTCCAAAAGACTGTTAAAACAACCGATACGAAATACAAAATTTCTCAACTTTCAAAGAAGGATAAAGATATATAAAGATTAACATTTAATTTCTATGAGTAATATCATAATTTTTTGCAGTGTTGCCAGTTGTATTGATTATACTGTTTGTAAAATTGGATGGAGCAATAGAAATTATTATATTTCTGTACATCTGTCCCTCTTTAAAAGTTGAGGTATTTTACATTTCGTATGGTTTGTGAGAGTGACTCTAGTGATTTAAAGAGGCAGTTTTAAAAATAAAACATATTGATACAATACACGAAGACCACAAACAAACAAACAAACAAACAAAAATCAAAATGATTTTATAATGTTTCAAGTAGATTATTTAATTCATTTATTATTCTTTTATATTACAACAAATCTTTAAAAATATTTTGAGCCCAAGAAGCACTTAATTATATCAAATCATGAAATTCACACATCATAATCATTTACGTGCATAATGAATAGGTTGTGCGTAATGTTGGTGTTTTTTTTTTTATAATTATAAATTAATCTAGATTTTTAAGCACATCTTTCATGTATGGCCACTATGCTTAACAAGAATGCAAGATATTTTTTCAATTTATTTTTTTAATAAAATATATTTTATAATAAATTAATTCACAACAGTAATATTTTAATACAAAAAATAAAAATTATTTGATACTTCATATGAAAAAAAAAATCTCTGATATATGTCGCTTACCAATTCTTTTGAGAGATAACATAATACTCTTATATGGAACTTTAAATATTATTTATTGTACAGTGATTGTGGTCTTCTGTATTTTTTGTGTTTAGAAATAACCAATTAAAGAACGCCATTATTCCATGATCTAATTATCAATGTTTGTGTTTTCAGATGACGACTCTGCATGGTCATTATTTGATGATTCATCCAGACTTCTCATACCCCTTGATGGATTTTGAAATAGTCAACAATAATATATAAATTTCAAAATATTGCAAAAAACAATGAAATTGGAAAACTCAATATTGCATTTTGAATACAGATATACAGCATTATTAACCCAATAGAGAATAAAGGCCTGCACAAAGATATTCCATTCAACTGTATCCTACAATTCAGCATCAGCAGTTGGTCATTATATCATGATTCATTGTCAACTAAAAAGGAGTAATTCATGCTTATTTATCAATTGTCTTGTTCATAATGACAGTCAGTATTTCATAGAGTCAACCCAATAATATATTGCATTGTTCAATACATACCTGTGGTAATTAAAAAAAGCATATTTTGCTAGGTATTTTATAGTTCTATGAAATACCTATGGTACTTAAATAAAAATGTGTTTTAAAAAAATCTATTATTTTTTAAAACAAACATTTGTTGATGTTTAATATTGCTAATCTGTTTAGAGCCTAAATTAATATGCCTTCCATTAGCAGCTAAAATTATTTATAATTTTCGGTAATTTAATACAATAAATAAAACAGAAGGGCACTATTTCTTTTTCAAAACACTGATGTCAGTAAAAGAGAGTGATTATTTAAATACACAATACCATAATGTATTTGGCGCACCAGCAGCATGCCTTGTAGTTCATAAATATGTTTTTACAAAAAATAACATGTTAAAAATATATTATTTAAAATAAAATAAAAAACACTTAGGTACATGTTTATAATCTAAATGGCTTCAATAATGCCCTGATTTTGTTTTACTTCATTCTCGGTTTTGAGAGCAATGTTTAGTTTCAGCTTATAAATTATTATTTTTGGTTTTTGTAACAATGAATGTGAATAGAATAGTAATAAAATAAATATCATCATATGATACGTGCTTATAGTATTACAAAAAGCCAATATTAATATTAAATTAGGCATTTTTTTACCCGTTGTAAAACACATACAAAATAATTATATCATTAAATTTGATGGATTAACACCTTAAGTAAATATTTTTACTCAAAATGTCTAAGTTAGAGTAACTACAATTTTTATTCATTTTTCAATTTTATAAATTGTGCATCTTAACATAAATACAAAGAATTTTAAACAAACTGAAGGGTGAGATTATGACATAAAATGTGCTTTGATTTAGTATTTGAGTAGTGAAATAATAAAATAGCATGTGTTTTTATATTTATATGAACTAAAAGAATTTGGTGTATAAAAATATTTAAATAACGTTGTGAGAAATAATTCCATTTAGATAATAGAGCTTTTTACAATCATACCTAAATGCTTTAGGAACTATTTTTAAAATATTAAATTAGCTGGGTGTATAGTATGACGTATGAATAATGTTGATTATTGAAAATTTTTAATTAGGCAATAGGTATTTATTTTTTGTAATAATTATGAATAACTGATTTAATTAATTTTCATACTTCAGTGTTTTATTTACCATTCAAAACCTCAGTTCAAGACAGGCAAAGTAAATTACATTTGGTTCTTATGCCAATATAGCAAAAATATTTTTTTTCATTAAATTTTGTATTATTTGTATTAAGTAAACTAGTATTTGGTACACTCTAGGAATTTTATCGATTTATCCAAAAAGCTATACTTTTTACATTATTGATAACATCAGACAAATATGCCTAATATTCATAAAAATATATGTTTCAATTTCTAGTCCACACTTATTTATTTTTCTCTAGTGTATGTTACTTTTTATTTTTGGTTAGATTTAAATACATAGATATTAAACTATTTAGTGTATTCTAATCCATGAAGTTGAATGTTTTTTCCATTGAAATGAGACAATGGTGCTAATAATAGATAGGACGCTTGAAGAATGTATATGATGGCTTCAGAGATCATAAATACAATAATCACTGTTGAAATTTGTTATAAACAAAATTAATTTAATTATTAAAATTATTTAGATCTCACACATTATATAAATAGGATATATTATTTTAATATATACTTGATAAGAAAAATCTCAGGCATACAATTTTATTTTGTCTTATAAATAGAAAAAATCTTAATAATTTTCTGAAACATTTTTGATGTTAAAACATAAAAACTACTCTATGAAATATTTTCAAACGCTTATTTCTTAGAGGTATTATATGTTTTTAAAAAAATGGTATAAAAATTTAGTTCTAATTTTCTAATCATTATTGCAACTAATTATGTCAACTTCCAACAAGAGCTATATATATTCTCTGAATGAAGTGACGAATTGCTACACCATTTCAAATTAAAACCTATTTATGTAATGTCAATGTAAAGAAAACATTAAATTTTTTGATTTTAGTGGTTTATTGGAATATTCATTCCAATAATATAATATCAAATCATTTTTTTGGTTTTAAAATAATTAAATGTATCTTTTAAGCTACCTCTGATTTTTTATATTATTAAATACATATATAACTTAAGGAGTGAATTATGAGTGAAAAGACTGGTATATTTTTTCTTTTATTTCTTTGGGAATGAAATTTAAAAAAAATATAGGTTAAAAATCAATTTAAAATAAGAGGAGGTTATAATATATAAGGTCAAAAAGACCCATGCGTTACCGGTTGTGCAAAGCACAAACGGCCTAGCAAGCTCACTGTAGGCGCAGCAGCCATTCATGATGGACTTCCCAATTGTTGCTCCCACCAAGTGCAAACTGCATGCAAAGAAATTGTCGATAGTTGAATTTTGCATGCAAAAAAAGGTTACTCCGATTAAAATTCATCAAGTGTAAGGTCCTTAGTGCATGGATTTGAAAAATGTTCTATGGTGCTGCAGAGAATTATCTGCTGGTCGCCTAGATGTTCGTGATGAGTATAGTATCAGGCTGTCATATACGGATGAAACTATTTGGAAAGTGGACGAGCATATCCTGGAGAACCGCCGGCGACCCATGATGAATTGGCTGAAAAACTGAAAGATATGTGTAGCAGAGACTTTATTCACTCTATTGCGATAAATAACCTGCATTACCAAAAGGTTTCGGCCAGATGGGGCCCAAAAACGCTGAGAAACACAAGTGGAAGCACATGCGCTCAGCACTACGGAAAGCCATCGAGTGCAAAGGGGAATACATGGAATAATAGCTGAATGTTCTAGGTTTCTAACCATTGCCAATAAATCTCATTAACTGTGAAAAAAATGCAGACCTTACTTTCATATGCCTCTAATATGTATGGCAAAAAGTAATAAATCCCTACATTCAATTTGGAATGAGAGTGACCAATTTATTTCTAGCAATTAAAGACTGCAGGTGGTTACAATAATAAAGATAAATCGATCAATAATACAATTAATGGAAAATAAAGAATGTGTATACTATAAGTATATAGCCATCCTGCTCATTATAGCTGATGCTTAGTAAATATTTTATTCAAAAAAATTTAATTGTTTTAAAAACCACTATATCTAAACATATTTATTTTGGAAATAGATCTAGAAAATAATCCATTGAAATACTTCTTACTAAAGATTCATTGAAATACTCCTTACTAAAGAAAACTAATTTACGATATTAACAATACAACATATTATTCAAATGAGTAAAGATGTTTTTTTATGTTCTTATTTTAAGTTCTTAATGAAAGGGTGTGTGCTTATTTAAAATGTGTTTACATTAATATTTATTGTATTATAAAGCATATTCAAAAAGATAATGTAATTTGTCATTTTTTTATAAAGAGTACATTGTAAGAGTTTTGTTTACAGAAATGAGACCATTCTATCTTGCACACTACACTTCCTCGACCATTCACAAGTAAATAATCAATATGAAACAATTATATATATGACAGTTAAATATATATTAGATATATATATTAAAATAGGGTAAAATCATTTTATCTTTGATTATTTAAAACAGTTTTGAGAGGGAGAGAAGTGAATGCTATAAATATAAATAGCAATAGCGCATATTTTTAAGGGGAAACATCTGAATAGACCAGCGGTAGGGGATCTTTTTTAACCATTACCACAATTTTTTTTGCGTAAGTCGATATTACCCCTTCCCCGCATTTTTGAAAGAAGACAATCAATGTTTATTTAAATAAACATTATTTATTGAATTAATTTACACGGAAAATGACAAAAAAGTTACATGAAAATAGTAAGTTTTATGAAATAGCAAACTAGAAAAATTTCCCTATTACCCCAATAACACATTTTTACCCCATTTGGGGTAATTTACCCCGGTTCCCCGACCGCTGGAATAGACAATGGAAATAAAAGGTGAATTTTAAAAATCATTATCTCAAAAACTATATTTTGATTTTGCCGAGATTTGTTTTATTTAAATATGCATCAAGATTATTTTCAGTCTGACGATTTAAAAAAAAATCAAAATGAATCTCAATATGTAATGTTTGATGTGGTTTGCACCATTTTTTTTAAGAAGACATTCGCATCCAAATAAATTATTTTACTCATTTATAACCATAATTCCCGACCTTTTGTTTTATTTACTTTTGATATAAAAAAAATACTACATAGTAAAGTGTAAAACCTGTCCAAGAATATTGTGTCTGTCGTATTTTTTTAGCAATCGGTTAAGCCGTTTTCCAAATACTTTGGGACCTGTTTTTGAATAGTATGTTTCAAAATAATCATAAACATTATTCTCATTAGACTTACCCAATTAGCTTTTCTGCTATCCATTTCACTATATCATTTATGAAGAAACGGTGTAAAAAATAATAAATATTGATTAACCACTTCTATTTTAAATAAACGAAACCATAACTGGGTCGGGTGGTGCAATGTTTGTTACTGGTAGCCAGCCATTCCAGTAATTTGACAAAATTATGAGAACCCTAATTATAAAACTGAGACACACACAGATAAGCAAAAGTTTTGTTATATGTTTTTAATATTTTCTTAAATTCTTAATGAAATATGTGAAAAAACTGATTTTAATTACACCATGACATGGAAATGTATTCACCACAAAACATCTTATGTTTTTAGTTTGACAAAAAATAGTAGTTACGGGCTACCCAAACAAGCGACACAAATCGCTGAATTTCATGGAAAGGCAGATATACAAGCATTATGTTCTGTATAGCTCTCTATACACGTACCATTTTGCAAAGCTTTGTTTATTGTCATGATAACACTGTGTCACTGGCCAATGGTTGAGCTATTATGTAATCCGTATAGTTATGGAAGGTAGCCCTTTAGATTATAGTTAAAAAATCATCTGTTGCGTTAAGCGGTGGGCTCCATTTTTTTTTTTTTAATAGTTTGATCACCACTGTATGTCTCATCATTAAGGAGTACTCTGCCGATGACATGATGACATAAGATAGCTAAGACATCAGCTAACCATAACCCTATTAAACATTGTGCAAGTGAGAATGTTATCTGTCCCTATGTAGGCTTGCTCTAATGGAAGATGCCGTGAAGAAACGGAGCTGTTTTCAGTTACGTAATAATGAATATATAGTTTTGTCAAAGTTTATTGTGCTGCATTGACTTTGATATTAAAATGTGCAAATGTGGCTCTAAGATGTATTTAAAATATTATTAGTGAATAATAAATGTAATTGTGATGCTTTTGTATATTTGTAAAAGATTAAATACTTAAAATTGACTAATTTCTTAATACAGTTAATAAAAGATGTACAGTATTACTAAGATATAAATGTAATAGGAAATGAAACCTAATAAACATTTTAAATAAACTGATTTAAACATATTTACTGTTAGTTAATATATTCTATTAACCTTTATCCACATTCAAAAATACCTCAAAAATCAGGTAACGTATTAGGGTTAAAACATATTTTTACAAACAAGTGAAGTTGTACATTGTGCATAGCTATCAATTAAAACTGAATAAATTAACTTACGGATTAAATTACCTTCGAATACAGAAGAGGATGATCACTTGGGATGGCAGAACAAAAAGTGAAGTCAACAGACGCATACATCAAGCAATGCTAGCGTTCAGTAAAAAAACGAAAATTCTTGAGTCAAAAAATATTAATGTAAAGCTCCGCAATCAACTTGCCAAAACATTTGTTTGGAGCATCTTGATGTACGGCTGTGAGACATGGTGCTTATCTGAAAGTGATAAAAAAGACTTAGTAGCCTGTGAGATGTGGTCATACAGAAGAATACTCTGAATTTCCTGGAGAGACCACGTCACGAACAATGAGGTTCTCAGCATAATCAAGGAAGATAGGCACCTAGTAAGAACCTTCTCAGAGAGGCGAGCCCGATGGATCGGCCACATCATGCGCCACGATGGTCTCCTTCACGACATTGTAGAAGGGATGGTTGAGGGTAGAAACTGTAGTGGGCACCCTAGAGGGGAGTATTTGCAGCAAGTGTTCGAGGACATGAGTTGTAGCTCTTATGCTGAGCTGAAGAGGATTGCAGAGGATCGAGAGGAGTGGAGATCGAGATGCAAGATATTGTTGCTGCAAACCAATCCACCGGATTTGTTACGAACGTCTGATGACGGATAAAATAAGTAGACTTAAGGTTGTTAATATTTAGCTTCATTTGACTTTGTTTAGCTTCATGTACCTTTATCTATCTTTGTTCATTTAAAACTCATTTGGCTTGAGTTCATTTTTGCGTCCTGCGACACTGTAAGGGTGATTGACCGAGTCCCTAATAAAGAAACAATCACTAGCGGAGCGCCTTTTATAGATATAATTCAAGGTCAATAATCTGGTATCGATTTTTGAAACCACCTTGCGAGCGCGCTTGAAGCGCTATCTCCCTCCAGCGTCTAGTAGAGAGACAGCTAGACTCTTCGAAACGCGGTCTCTCTCTAGCAACTGGCTGTTCAGACAGCGACACTCTTCACATAACTTCCCGTGAGATCAACCCCAGGTGCAACCTTTTGCACACGCCACTCTTCTACGCAAAATAGTATAAATAACGATGTTGATCTCGAAATAAATCAGAGCTGAAAATACTTTGGACTTTTACTCTCCTTCCTGGACCTTTGGACTACACGGCGCTCCCGGCCTCCTACTCTACAACGGACTTCAACCAGGACGCAGAACTGGAAGCTGCCAACATCACAGTCCAAGGAAGCCGACCGGAACACAGCTGCCTTACAACCAGCTGCAGGAAAAACGGACTTCGGAGGCGAGGACCCGCGTAGCCGTAAGTAGAGCGGGTTATCAGTCGAGGACGACTGGTCGTCTACAGGATTGATACTACGAAGAAGACAGAAGAGGTAAAACAATGAATAGTTCGTAGAAAAGAAACAATTCTTTTATAATAGCTCGTCACTGTTCCATAGCTAGGAATGAATATAAAGTAACAAATTCGGTACCAAGATAAGAATTCGTTATCTTAACTTTCTTTCCAAAATTTTGACCACCGTTGTAGGGGTCATTTCAGGGTTAAAGAATGATTCAATATATATTGTGTACTTGAGTATATTTAAACTCAATTTTCAAAAAAAAATCACAATCAAATAAGTACCATAAGGTATCTAATTTTTAGTTATTACTACAAGCAATCTCGCCGTGAGCTGGCATATTATATTTATATACAGTTACCAACTTATAAAAACAAGTTAATATTTAAGCAAGATAATTAAGTATTATAATAAATATATAAATAAACAAAAATACATAAACCCTAAATTAAAATATGTATATGACTATATATGTATAATAAATAAAGTATTAATGTAAAAAAAAAACCTTGCAAGCTGGTCTGTAGTTAGTCTATTAAGCAGTGAAATCTGCAATTCATATATGGAACCTTTTACATTATTTTGCATAGTTATTATATTATATATGTATTTATTAAAAAAAAACAATATCCAGCATCTGTTGGAAGGGCGCATTCAAGAAGATTTGTTGATGGAATGAAAGAATATGTCATAAAAACATGTTTATTATTACAATCATTTGGAATTATCAGACAAGTTTAATAAGAGGATCATTACAATATTGTTGTGTTCTTAATTATTTTATTAAACAAATATTATTTTATGAGACTAGACACTATATATATTACGAACAGATATAATATTATTTATATTTAAAGTCAAGTATTTTAGTTTTGTTCAATTATGGAATAAAAATTGGCATGGTGGATTAAACAAAATTATAAGAAATAAATTATTAGAAACATGATGTCATTAAGAATAATATTTTTTCATTACACCTATATCATGATTAAAAATGTTAAAAAAGCATTCAAGTGTGTCGAATTGTATATAATTTTTGTATAAAAATAATGAAAGTCATTTAGAGTTTTTCATAATCAAAATTTCTTTCAGGTCTTCTTAAACAAAAATATATATTTATGAGTTAATTTCAAGTGCTTTAAAAAACATTTGTCTATAGCAATGTAATAAATATAGATAAATAAGTCAAATGGTAAAATTAAGAAAGAAACTAAGACAAAAAAGTTTAATATAAACTATTTTGATAATTTTATGATTAATGAATCAACTTATATTTTTATTAACCTTTAAATGCCTGTAAGCTGTAATGGAAGTAATCCACAGGTCAAACATTTTTTAGTGAAATATTAACGTTAGCAGTTGCCTTATTAAAAATAATTTATCTCAAAAACTAGTCATCCTATTTGGATACAATAAAAAACATTATCAAAATAAACAATCGTTTATGATTTACAAAAGCTTAATTTAGAATGTTTCAAATTTTATATACTGGTAATTTTACATTAAACTTGAAAATAAAATCACACATTTAAAGCTATATTGAAAAAAAATATACATAGGATCGGAAGGAAAATATATATTCATAGAAATAATGTATACATCATTATATGGTGTACATAGAGCTTGTTTATTATTGTCTCTCTAAAGTCTAATGTATATTATACATAATGCATGTGCCGAGACCTTGTAATGGAGACGTTTATATTACTCATAATAACAAAAACATTTAGTGAAAAGAAAATAAAATTATGAATCGGTATCTCAAAGCAAATATTTATATTTTTAATACTATTATCATATGTCAGTGTAATCCGATTGCGAAAAGTACCATAATCGGTGGTCTCAAATGGGACCGTTGGGCAATGAACGAAGCCAAGCTGCAATCCCGTATGGCAACATGAGGCAGATAAAGGTTAATAAAAAAAATAAGTCAACAAATTAAAACTACAGAGATTATTTCAGTTAAGTATGAGAATTAAGAATAGTAACTTTTTGGCACGAAGAAAATGTTTCATTAGCAAAAAGCATTAATAATACTTAAAATATATGACAATGGAAATTAATGATATCACATATGTAAGGACTTAAATCAATTACATTAATCATTGAGTTTATATTTCACAATAGTGTCCATTTTGTGGACGCTGGTTGAGAAAGATTTAAACTGAACATTCTGCGAATTGGCAATAACAACTGGCGTTGCCTCAGACCACTTTTCAGGGACTTCGCAATCATCATTGACATGCATGATTATGTCAAAGGAGCATCGACAGTCGAGGAGCGGCAGGTAAGAAATAGTCGCAGCTATCTGGAGCATGACTTCACGAATCTCTTGTTGGATCTTCTTTAGTTCTTTGCTGCCGGTCACCTGATTATTTTCAGCTGTGAGCTTAGCGTCGCCTTCTTCGTATTGCACGTTGAAGTCCCAACACTCCATGACCTCTTTCGACTGAACATTGCTGATCAAGAGCGAGAGTTTGTTAACTTTTTTGTTAACTAACCATTCTGAAAATAAAAGTAACTCAATTTTACACCAGCAAACTTATCATACGCAGCATCTCAATCAGAGTCGAAGAATTTGTAATAGTGGATTAAAATAATAAAATTAGTCATCTGCAAACATTGCAAGATATTAAAATCTATTATTCGTCGATAATAATGAACTTATTTGTTGACAATTTATGGTAATTGTTAGGTAAAAAGTCCATGCTGCAAAAATACTTGATGAAAAATTTAATATGTACCTAAATTAAAATCCATAATAAAAATCCACTCCATGGTTGGGCACATAAAAATACCCACATGGCTAGTAGTACTCAAGACTACCCTATTACTTAACACGTAGAAAATTTGAAGGCCTGGATTGCCCTGAATGAGTCTAGACTTTGGACATGACTATGGATGGAAAACATGATCCCTCAATAAGCTACAGACCAGATATGAAAATCAAAAATCGCAGATGAAAGCAGTACTACAGCATTCTTACAGAATGTGAATTTCGCATACAAATAATATAGACTAGAGCAGTGCTCCGCAACCAGTGTGCCGCGGCATACTGGTTTGCCGTAAGCCGATACAGATGTGCCGCGATCAAATAAGGCAATATTATAAATAAATAATTTTACAACGGTCCTCAAGCTCCCAGCGCCTATCGCCTATTTATGTAGACATACGAGGTACTAGCTTTATTAAGTTCTCAATTAAATTTAAAAAAAAGTGGAATTGATCAAATTAATATCTATTTTTGGCTTTTGGTGTGCCGCGGTATTCAAGGTGAGAACTTTGGTGTGCCGTAGAATCGAAAGAAGTACTTTGGTGTGCCGTAGATGAGAAAAGGTTGCGGAGCTCTGGACTAGAGTGTGCATTATGTCCTAGTAGCACCCAAAATAACTTAATGACGGCCAGGAAAAGGGCAATCAACGTAATCCACTTCTGGGAGCACAAAATATTAAGATGTTTCTGACAAAATTATGATAAAAGCAAAATAACCAATAAATTATAATGATTTAAAAATATATAGACCGCGATATTTACCTTCACTTTGAGAAAGCAGATTATTTAAAAATGCTTTTATTTCAGGGTCCTCTGAAATATAAAGAGCGATGCCGTAGGATGTTTCAACTTTAAAAGATTCCGGCGGGTAGAGACCCCTTTGAAACAAAATTGCATTAGCACCAAATCCTACAATAAGTCAAATAAAAAATAAGATATAAATATACATAAGAAATCAATCGCATCAATAAAATGAAACAAGTAATAAAAAATCAACACATGTACTATACAATGAAAACTTTGATATAACTAAGGAATAGTGGTACTGACAACCATTACTAATCATTACATTCACCATTTCAACAGTAAAGTTCCGTTTCCCACACTGATTATGAAAATTTGTACAATTATTATACCTTCCTATGAGACAATGTCATCACATCATCATTACCATGACTGCTCCCCTAACTGGAGCCTATGAAACAATTTATTGATGTGAAATAATCTTTAAGAGATAACCAGTCGCCATACTGGTTTAAATGAACTGAACCCGATCTAACACAACTAAAACAATTTATTTATGATTAAAGAAAGCATATTTCATAGGAAATTTTACTCATCGGTCTTTCAATGATTGATTATGCTGATTAAGTCGTCATAAAGTAAAAAATCGTTATTTTAAACAGTGATATAAGCAATCTTATTATAAGGAATATTACAAAGAAAAGCTACCTTTCGCTGTAAAATAGTATGGATTTCATAAAGCTTAGTACACTGCAGATAAGTGTTACCAAAACATTAATTATAAATGAACAAATTATTAATGAAAACATCACGGAAATGCGTCAATTGTCAGAAAGTTACAGATTCCCCTAAACACTGATAAACGTCTCAACTATCCATGTGATTATTTGACGTAAAAAATATTTTACTTCATCTATTCAACTGTTCCCAATCGCATTGTTCATGAAACGATACGAATTCAAAGAAATGAATACATGGTTAGTACAACTAGTCAAAGTTAAAACGGTTCAATTGAACAAAAACTGAACAATCGAAAGGATTAGGTACATGCAAAGTTTTCTAATATTAGTGTGAAGTATAAAATTTTCGCGTTGTAAGTTAAATGAATCACAATAACTTACTCAAATATTCACAAATTATTTTGGCGGATCCTCTGAGAGTAACCGCGTTTTTGGTTTGCTGTTTTGTGTCTCCCATTTCTACGAAATTAAAATTTCAAAACTTTAAATAAAAACGACAACTTGTCAACAGCAGAACGTTTCCCGCAATCTATAATGTTCCAAGCACAAAAATTGAATATGCCATAATATTTTTCGTATCTAGGTATTTGGAAATTCATACCTAAGAATATTAATATTATTACGTATTTTATATTAAAGAATTTAAATTTAATTTATGTTGAATAGAATTGTTTTTATTAAAGAATTAAAATTTAATTTATGTTAAATAAAATTGTTTATTTCAAATACTTCGAAAAAAAACATTTTTTTTTTATTAATTTTGTATTTTAAGCATGTATGTTCGTTTTACCTAATTCTTCAAGCCGTTTAAAATTTATCTACATTGTGAAATCTTACAAAAAATATTTATTTGTAATTACTTTTAAATGCAATCAAGGATTAGCTAAAAAAGTGCTCTGAGAACTTTAAAAGAGGTATTAAAAATATAAATTATTTACTTCATCAAATTTAATATGTAAAAATTCATGTAACGATTATTTCATTACTTTTCTTTATCTTTTTGTTACGGCTTGGTGGAATACAAATTATACTGTCAATACGGCGTGAATTTTTCAAACCATTTTTTTTGATTAAAACTAGTATTTGAAGAATTGATGTAATTATCTGACCTATTTTCATATATCACATTGGTTCTTTTATCCTTTAGCTATCAGATGATGCATAAAAAACTATTATGTTTAAAAACGAATCTACATTAAATTGATTTCACGGGTAGGTATTAAAGCTCAGATATTATACAAAACTTTTGTGTATTTAGTCTTCAATTTTGCCATCAAGATTGTAAAGAAAATGTGACAAATTCAAATAGTAAAATGAGACATTTTTAAGGATCAGAAACTTTTGGAAAATTTAACAAAGAGAGCTCTTAAAGACCATCTCAAATATGAAATACTGATTATTATTACTTAAAAAATCATAAAACTAGAGAATTAAGTTTTACCCATTATTTATGTGAAATGAATATGATATAATATTGAAAGATGTTACAATAAGTTTGTGAAAAATTCCTGGGTTTGGTATTTATAACAAAAAAATACTGATAAAACATAAATTGAAATCGAAACTTTTTCAAGACATGTCATTAAAGCGCTTTTTTTCTTATTTGACAACATATTACTTCTTAGATTTTAAAAAAAATACTGTAAGTTTTGCTTGCAGTCGTTATAAGACAAATATATGTATCAAAATAAACATAAAACTGTGAGATATTTAATTTTTATTGTTGGCGGCCTCGACTGTGGGCTCTTCATCGTATATATGTGTATCATAGTGATAAATAAATAGGGATAATGAAATGAACATAGTTTTTATGTATTTTTTTTATTTACATAATTATCTATGATATCAATATATTCTTCCATAAGATGTACACATGCTATGGCAGCATCAGTCTTCTCACAATTGTTCAGAAATGATATATTTTTTTGAAGGTATTCTTTTTTATTTGGTAATATAGATAGTAACTTACAAAACATTAGTTCAAGTTCTAAGGAAGAATAGTTAGATGTGAACACTTTGCTCTCCCATACCAATTTATTTCCACTAATTAAAATGTATAAAAGTTGAAGAAAATTATAACTTAACTCAACATGATCCAAGTACAAGTTTTTGGCTATTTCATGTTTGATAATAAAATTATATTTATCTTTTGTTAAGTCGCTTTTTACCTCTTGAATGAACTCAGAAAAATTAAAATTCACTTGTGTAATATTATTTGATGGTAAACAAAATCCATACTCTGTGAGTAATTTCAAATTGCAGTTTTTACCATAAGATATGAATATTTCATCGTATTTCTTAAAATGACTTAATGAACACAATCTAAAGATTACATATTCATTAAAATTGCGAACTTTAAAATTATCAGAAGAATTTGTGGTGAATGTATTATTTATATGTTTTTTGTTGGTTATGAACAAAAGTTTAGCTTCTGTGTCAACATCACAAGAATGATTAAGCATGTCCAAAAATGGAATTAATCCTAAAGATGGCTCGTCATTTATGTAGTTTATTAAGGAGTTCTTAACATTACTAGAAACATTCCTAATTATACTTGGATCGAGATATACACATCTACTGTTCACAGCAAAATAAGCCCACTCATACAACTGTATCGTAAAACGTGAACATATTTCAGAACAACATGAATTTAAAATATTCTTAAAATAAAAATATGATTCATTGATTTTTGTCTTTTGTGATTTGACAATATTTAAAATACTATCATCTAAAAACAACAATTCAGAATCATTACAAAAGTATGGCATTGTAAAATATGTAGGTAAAGTTTCTATATACTTGGTCCAAAATGTATTTCTTGTATTTATCTTTAAATACGTAATATAAAAAGATAACATCTCTTGACAACTACAAAGCTTTTTGTTTGTAATTTCGTTAATTTTTTTCATTGATAAATATATATTTTTGAAATCGTTGTCTGTATCTAATGTTGCCATATTAAGAATTAAAGAAAATGGAATTTCCATAAGTTTATCTCCAGGAAGAATCTTTTCCAAAGTCATTATTCCACGGCTGCTGCTTGGAAAGTTCACCAATCTCATGTTTTTACATTTTTTAAATCCATTTTTGTGTATCCATATGTTGAGGTTTATTATTTCATCATTGTCATCCAATGACTGTGAAGATTGATTGCATTTTCTCCTAAATTTTCTTTGACGAAATCTTCGACCCATTCTATAAAAAAAATCATACCATTATTTGATTGATAGTAGAATAAGATGTCTTAAAAAATATTATTTACTCGATACAATGGTACCTCGATATATGAGTGCCATGACATATTTAACATATGAGCCATCGAGCGAAAAAAGTTTTGCTTTGAAATACAAGCAAAATTTGAGATACGAAAATCAGCTAGCTACACATGACCCATAAGTTTACTACGCCTTGAGCGTGGAGCACTATGCCACACATAGATAATGCAGATATATCATGATATCAGTATAGACATATAACACATAAAAAACGTTGTTTCTGGTCATATATCGCAATTGTTTAATGACACTAGCCTAACTCATTTCCGCAACATTCTGAAAGGGTGCATGAAAAAAACCTTCTTAACATATTATACAGCGGCATATAATTTGTGTGTAAGTTGCATTTAATCTGTTCACCGCGTATGACCGCTATGTGTGTTCTAACGAACATGCCCTCAGCGCGTATGACACACATAGAGGTCATGGAAGTTTCAAACCTATATAATTGTATGAAGAATGATTATTGTTAAATCAAACCGAAAATACAAGAAATATATTGTATTTTATTATTGAACAAATTACTTTGGATGCCAATTAACATAATTGATTAGTTGAAAAAATATTACAACCTATATTTATAATTGAAAACGCGACAGCAAAATCCCCGAAAAAGCAGCCCCGTACAGGGTATGTTCGCTAAATTTGGTGCCGCGGGCAAAAGGTTAAGTGGAAAAAATACAATTACACTTTATAAAAACAGTTTGTTCCTTTACTATATATTTATTGTGTTATTTATACACTATTTGTCATCTATACATACATTTTCTTGTTAGAAAGACAACATTTTAGGGGCTGAAACGGATTAATGGCATTTTAATTAATTTCAAAGAGAACAATGCTTTGATATACGAGCAAAATGACAAACGAGCAAGATTACGGAATTAATTAAATTCGTGTGTCGAGGTAGGTGTAATATTGAATTTAAAAAAAAAAAATGTTTTTGGGTGAAATCAAGTTTATGATTTACAAAATGAAACACTATTAAGTTACCTTGTTCAGGGATCAAAAATTATAGTAGAATTTGAACAAATAAAACTTTTCTTATTAAATAATATAATAATCATGGTTTAGTATTTTTTTTATACATTTTAGACTTTTCTTGCACTGGGATCTGTCATTTCTATATTGACATCTCAAGCTGTAACATTGCAATTCTTCTTCTTTTAAAATAAGTAGGTACCTGACTATACACATTCTGAAAATAAATTAATTTAAAATTATTTCAAGACGTAGGCTTATGAAGAAAATTAATTCAATTTTTTAAGATTACAAGTAAACTTATCCGAACTTATTTCATTTGTGAAGTTAAAAAATAATACTTTTTTATTCGTCAATATATTCTACTTCTTGTAAATTTTTTTTTTTAATAACTGTAAATTTTTCGGACGAGAGTAACAATATAATTTATTTATACAAATAATAATTTATATTTTGATTACGTATGTAATAGCAATAATAAATATTGTAATATTGGGAATATATTTTATCTAACTGTCATCTTATTATTTTTTATATCATTAGACTGAAGATGGCTTCGCGGTTGCTCGCGCACCGTTTAAATAAAATAGTTTATTCAAAGAATTGTGTTGTGCACTTCTACAGGCAGAACCACTCAGTCCCGAAGAATTGCTACATTTTCCCATCCAATTATATTTACCGTTCTTCATGCATCGTTCAGAATGCCAGAGTGAGTATTAGATAACCTTCAATTATTAATAAATCGTATAACATCTGTCAAATATGATAATTATGTTTTTTGATAATGACTAACCAAATTACGAAATGTTATCATTTTATTATACGTCTTCATTTTAAAAACATTGTTATACAATTTCAATATAGGCTTATGTTGCACTTGTTATATTTACAGGCCTGTTCGACGTCATCTAATTCAGATGCCCCCAAAAACAACAAAGTTTCAAAAGGCAGATTTGGCAATAGTATATTAGCAGCGGTTTTATCAAAGAAAACCAAAAACTTGACACTTCCTCAAGGTAAATTAATGTTCTAAAAATATTTTATTTGTAACACCCCACAATTATACGCAAATATCTATGATCATTCTCTCAATTAGGTGATATTATAATTTCATTTAATACATTTTATCATATTATTGTTACGTTTCCTATTATCATACTTTAAAAAAATACTAATGTAATGCTCAGATGTTTATAAATAATTAGTTTTGACCTTTTCATAATTTTATTGACCTATGTTTACATATTGTAGATGTTTTTAAAATTATTATTTTACTTATCCTTCAATGTTTTTTTTTATTACTTCTTAGATTACCAGACCAAAACATATCTGGTTATTTATTTTCTTGTGCATATTAGACTAGTTTTAGTTTTATTATATTATTCATTGTCATTAGTGCAGAATATTTTTACTTTTATTTTGTCGAATTATGTGTGATAATTTTCATTCACATTAAATATTCATGAGGTACAAATATTATTTTTGGTATATATATTTTCATATAATAATAAATTATTTCTGCCCTCACAATCATTGAAAAATCAAATAGTTTTTTGGCTTATGCAATAACAAATTTATTACATTAATTTAAAAAGAAATAATGTTATACTTAAGAGATTACAAATCAAATGTATATCATTGTTTACTAATTTATACATTTTCTTTATGATAAAGGTCATTGTCAATGATAATTTATTTTGGTCAAAAAATTCAATACATTCACACAAGTACTTGATGTTTGATCAATACTTTTATTCGATGTTGAGTTGTGTAATTTGAAATGTCAAGTTTATCACTTAGCCTCCTTATGCAAATATTGATTTTATTCCAATCACACCAGTTGCAGCAAGAGAGCATAAATCAAAGCCATTTTTTTTAAATTCCTCAATCTCGTGGAACATCAGATATATTAAATATAATGTGCTTGCCAAAACATAAGCATGTGATGTTGAATTGGAAAAATGAGAAAGATCTGTCAACTTCTGTGTCTGGTGGCTATATGCTCCGATTTGAGAATATTTTTGCATGGTTAGTTGCGTAATTAATTAATGTGATGAATCGAAAAATTATACCAATTTCAATTATAAATATTTATTTATTTTAGCCAATAGCCAATTTCAATAATTGGTAAAGTGCAAGAAATATGCCTGGAACTATTTTGCGCAAATATTAGTCTTCTTTGCTGGTGGGCATAGCTTGGTGGTAAAAGCATTTCCTTACCAAACCGAAGTTCGTGGGTTCGATGCCCGACGGAGATAAAAAACAGGTTTTTTAATCGGTTTCTAAGCTCTATAAATACTCGAGGTTGGTGTGAATTTGATCTCTCACCCGTAAAATGACAGTTATTAATGAAAATTGGTGGTAGATGATAGTCGTCTCTTGAACACCACCAATTCATAGTGAATATTTGTAATAAATGGATGAAGCGAATGTCGGACTGTAATCTATGACGTTGAAGATCAACACGCCACATGCAGAGCTAAGCCATATGTATCATGGTAGGCGTCACAGAATCCACAGATGAAATTTTTGCATTACTATCATCTCTCGGTATTCTCTTTTATGTGTTTACATGAAAAAAAGCATCACTGACTGACAGGCCATTTAGTTTAAACACCAAATAGCATAAGACACTACGTGGCCTTTACCAATAATTGTGCATAGAAGTTCTTTGCTTTTATTTCATCTTATTTGTTATGTATTGTTTTAATAATGGATGTTTGCAGTATCCTTTAACCACTACACTTTTGTTTGCCCCTCCCTGCCTGCTTTTGCTTTGTCCTCATTTGATCATTCTGTTGACTTCTCCACTTCCTTGTCTACTTGCCTTCATGGAGTTTCTCTCACTTCATGCCAGGTATCCATAAGAGAGACTGCTTTCATCCAGGTGCGTCTGTTTTGTCCCGGGAAGATGTCAGTCTGGGGAAGGATGTCAAGGCGGTCACTTCACGGGACATGCTCCGGGGGATGATGGCATACATATGGCCCAAGGTATCAGAATTTATCATTTTTAACTATTAATAATCACATCATTTATTATTAATGTACTTACAAATCTACAATAAAATACCATCAAATTGAACATTTATTTTGTCAATTAATTATAGAAAAAGAAACAATGAACATAGAATTTCAACCTTACACATTATATCCAGTCTTATTAAATGCATACACAATGACCAATGGTCCATTTTACTGTCTAATTATTGAGTTGAAAATAATTATAAATATTATGTAAATGTATTTTTCTAATATTACACTTGTTATAAACTTATATGCAAGCTTACTTTGATAATTAAGTATTTTTTTTATTCACAAATATTATTATTACCAGAAGAATATTAATCGAAAACATGTCACAAAAATCTGCTTAGTCTTCTTCGTAGTATCAATCCGGTGGATTGGTTTGCAGCAACAGAATCTTGCATCTCGATCTCCATTCCTCTCGGTCCTTCGCAACCCTTTTCAGCTCAGCATAAGCGCTACAATTCATGTCCTCGAATACTTGCTGTAAATACTCCCGTCTGCTTAGTATGTCTTCCAAAATATAAAATAATACATCAACAAAAAAAATTAAAGTTCACATGTCGATACTGAAAATGAACATATATTTTTGGAGGATCTTATCAGAAAAATTGTTAAATTATATTATTACAATGAAAACAATTAGCTGTACGAGAGCGCTGAGTAAAAAATTGATGAATGGTTTTAAAAGTTCGTGGCTCGAATCCCAGTGTCTGTCGTTTATTGTCTCCGATATTGATGAAAGTAACGTCATAAAATGATACTTCTTGTAAATTTGTATGTATATATATTTATCAATTTGGACAAAAAATTATAAAGTATTCCTTCTTTTTATTTTTTATATTGTATTTGAACCACTTTTCATTTTCATAGCATCATTAATCATCATGAAAAATATTTATTTACAATTTATTGTCATTATAATAAAAAATCCTTTATTCATTTTATATTATTTGTATTTTATAGGATGACAATTTCATCAGATCGCGTGTGAAATTATCACTGTACTTGTTGGTGGGAGCCAAAGTTCTGAATGTATCGGTACCATTTATATTCAAATATGCCATCGATGACCTTAACGCATCTCTTGCCACTAACGGAGAAGCACTCATGGGAATGGCGACTGTTCCACAAGCCTTGGGCACCGCAGGATTTAGCTTACTTGTCGGTTGTAAGTAGAAATATTATAAATAATTATTATACTCGCACCATCTTGAAACACAAATGTGAAAAAATAATAAGTGAGTTGTAACTAATGCATGTTAATTGTTGCACAATCATAGTCAACTTTTTTACTATATGTACTTATTGGAGATAATCAATTTAAATCCAAAATGTATTTGTAAAAGTGTACATCAGATTTAAGCTTCGCAAATAAATATATATATACGTATATATATTATAATAATAATATATATCTTCAAAGTATATTACCTGGATTTATTACCGTGGAAGTCAAGTAACCATTTGAATAATTTCTCTAATCAATTTTCAGACGGCATTGCAAGATTATCTTCTGCGGGATTCAACGAGTTGCGCAATGCCGTTTTTGCTCACGTTGCTCAACATTCAATCCGAAAGCTAGCCTGTAATGTCTTCACACATCTTCACAACCTGGATCTGAATTTTCATTTAACGAAGCAGACTGGTGCCCTCTCTAAGGTAACTAATAATATATTTTAAATATTTATGACCAACGACTAAACCATGTTGAAAGATTGATTGTCGTGTAAACACTTACTGTGTCACCAAGCTGTGTTGGGTGTGCATAGTTTTTGGATGTGTAATGACTTGGCAACATCACATGTCATTACTCTTGGGCTTGGCTGCTCCATAGGAACAAATGATAAAGGGCTTTGAGAACATTTGGTTGATTATTTGATTTTCATAAAAAATGTATTTCACAAGTGCCCATGTATACCTTTGATACTATAACTGCCTTCTTGCTCTTTAATACTTCGTTTGAGTACTATGCATACAATGTACTGGGTAGAGTTCTGAATGCAGAGATTAATTAAGAAGAGGTAAAGATTAACGGCTGCTGGTAGAAATAGTTGCGACAATATGCTTCAAAATATTTAGTATTATCGCAATGTTTTTATTTATTATTGGAACTCTCAACTTCGATGAGTTTAAAACATGTACAATTAACCACATAAAAACATGAAAAAAAAATATTTTTATTTCAAAAGCTACAAAAATTTCAGTTATATTAATTCAACTGAAATTCTTATACTATGTTTATAGTACGAGTAGGTAATATTTATATTTTATTGTTTGATTTTAGACCATCGACAGAGGATCTCGCGCTATAAATTTTGTTCTAACTGCGATGGTATTCAATGTTGTTCCGACTATATTTGAATTGGCGCTGGTGTCAAGTATCTTGGGATTGAAAGGGGGATTAGCATTTGCAGGTATGAAATAATTTCCCTAGTAAATATATTTTTAAATATACTATTTACATACATTCATAGTTTTAAAGTGTGTCCAATGAAAGTTGTCAAAATAATGAAGTGGTATAATATTTAAGTATATAAAGTATTTTATGTGTTTAGGGTTAAGAATGCAATATTGAATGTGTTTAGTTTATCACTTCTAGGTGTTTCTTTTGGCTGTGTCGGAATCTATACGGCCTATACTCTCGGTGTTACCCAATGGAGGACTAAGTTCCGTGTGCACATGAATGAAGCAGAAAATGATGCTGGAAATAAAGCCATTGATTCACTTATCAATTTTGAAACAGTAAAGGTATTATTACTCATGTGTTATTTTCATTATTTTTTTGCTGCCTTATAATTTAAAATTGCTTTTACATTTTTTATTATCAATAACTGTTTTTAAATAAATTTTGCAATTAACAAATCAAAAACAATATTGTATTCTAATTGTTTTAAATATTTGATATGCTGATGTTTAATTTACTACGTATTAATTGAAAAACTAATTTATCTGTATTCATTTATACTTTTAAAAATAATTAATACTAAAGCATGCTCTTTTGATTTTTACAGTATTTCAATAATGAGAAGTATGAGCTTCAAAGATACGATGAAAGCTTAAAGAAATACGAGAGTGCCTCTTTGAAAACATCTTCCAGCTTGGCACTTTTGAACTTTGGGCAAAATGCTATTTTCAGTGCGGCTCTTAGCACGATCATGGTCTTAACAGCCAACCAAATAATTCAAGGTAAATTAATCATTGGATCATGGCTTCTTAAACAAAGAATCTATTTTTAGTTTTTGTAGAGTAGAATTGAGTAAAAGATAAAAGTAGACCTAGACAGAATATGTCTTATTATTGAGTAGTCATTCATAATGATGCACATTGTGGTGTGTAAGAAGTAGGTGGTTTGAGGATTCGAATTTTGCTGTAATATGAAGCTACAGAAACTGAGTAAAGTTCATGACATCTATTGACTTCATAAGCAGTGAATAGGTTAAACTCTTTTTAAAACAAAATACCCTGTGTTTAAACATGAACTATTTTTGTATGTTGAAATATAGCTTATCTCTTACTTATTTCTTTCAGGAAATATGACTGTCGGTGATTTGGTAATGGTGAATGGACTACTTTTTCAGCTCTCAGTTCCGTTAGGGTTTCTGGGATCCGTGTACAGAGAAATACGACAAGCTTTGATTGACATGCAGACAATGTTCACATTGATGACAGTCAACAGCGCTATTCAGGTAAATACATAGATCTACTCAAGATCAATCAATTTATATTTCTGTATACCTGTATTGATGTCAAGAGATTTGATCTACATAATCTCGAAGCTTTGAATATGACACACTAAGAAGGAACATTTAAAATAGTGGTTTTTAAGAGAAAGCAGTGTATCTCTATATTTATTCTTTGTCAAGTAACTGTTGTCGATAACTTGTTATTATTATGTTTTATTATTTTTACTGTATGTTAGATATATTGCTTATTTACAAAATCATCAAAAAAATGGGTTTTGTTTACATATATTTAATATTTTTGTTGTTTTTAAATTGATTTTGTTTGCTTAATATAAACTTGTATTATTTTCAGAATTTACCAAAAGCTCCACTGCTGAATATCAGTCATCAAAACGCTTCGATAACATTCAAAGATGTAAATTTTTGCTACGAACCCGGCAAACTAATATTTAACAACTTAAACTTTACAATACCTCCAGGGAAAAAAGTTGCCTTTGTTGGAGGTTCAGGATCAGGGTAAGTTAAATTTGATTTTAAAATTATTTAAATAATTAATTATTGACATCTGTTCTTTTTGCTGCTCTGAAAAATACATTTGATCAATCTTTTATTTTACTAACAATTTGCCTTGGTGTTGTATATATTTGTATCAAATACCTTATTATTTCAGAAAATCATCAGTGGTCAGATTACTATTTAGGTTTTACGAGCAACAATCTGGAAATATATTCGTCGGCGACCAGAATATAAAAGATGTCGATATTGATAGCTTGAGAAAAAGTATTGCTATTGTACCTCAGGTATATAAGTTATCATATTTATCTTATCACCAGTTATCTTGTGGTTATCTGATAACCTGTCCAGTGCTAGACAGATGTAGGTCTCCTCTAGGGGTATCTCCTTATTTTCGATTCCCCGCCTTCTATATCCACCCTGCTACCGCTAATCTTCTTATTTCTTTAGTCCAAATATGGAAAGAAGGCCAATGTTTTTTAAATTAAATATGACATTGTTATACCACTTACTGATGGGCCTTTTATAAAAATTGCTTTTTCAACTTGTTCAGTTGAAGAACACCCAAATAAAACAAATCTTATAATTTTTATTCATAAAATATATGTTTTTTTAATATTTTCCAAGTGAGATAAAAAATATTATCCAAAAATAATATGTTAAAAAGTTTTAGAAGAAAAAATGTAACCTCTCTATCTCATGTTTTTGATCCTTTTTTTTGGAGAAAGTTTATTCGCAATGTCAAAAAACAACATAAATATCTCATTTAAGCTAATTTGACCATATGTTAGAAAAATAGTCAATGTTCATTACTGTTTTGATATCAAATCATACTTAGATAAATTTATTATTTTCTAAAAGTCTACTTGTCATCACTTAACATAAACAATTTAAATGTCTGGAAACGTTTATTTGACCAAGTGAGGAAAGTGGTTAAAATCATATTTGTGATGAAAATATTCCAGGATTCGGTTCTGTTCCATGACACAATCTTACACAACCTCCACTATGGCGATCTGACCAAATCGGAAGAGGACGTTATCAACGCGACCAAGATGGCCGAGCTGCACGACTCTATACTAAAGTGGCCGATGGGGTACCAGACGAGAGTCGGGGAGAGAGGGCTGAAGCTGTCAGGTGGCGAGAAGCAGCGGGTCGCCATTGCCCGCGCCATTTTGAAAAATTCGCCTATACTCATTTTTGATGAAGCCACATCGAGTCTAGATTCCATAACTGAACATGTATGTAAAGCATTTTTTTTTAACTAAACTTGAGATTAATAAAATTAGACATTACTAGATGAAGCAGAAGAATGGACTGTAATTAATTATTTATTTTTAGAATATTTTGCAAGCACTGAATAGAGCAACACAAGGAAGGACATCAATTTGTATTGCTCACAGACTGTCGACAGTTATGGATGCCGATGAAATATTTGTCTTACAAAATGGCAGCGTCAGAGAAAGGGGGACTCACACTTCGTTGCTGTCTGATAAAAATTCACTGTACTCAGAATTGTGGAAATGGCAGAACCAAAGTTTTAATACTCCTAACCAAAGTTGATCTCCATGAATAATTTAGGCACAAATTGTTAATAATGTAGATAAATAATACAAACATATTTGTATGCGAGAGGTATAATAAATAATCGGAAATAAAACAGCTACTTTTTCTATACTTTTTTAAAGCATTAAAGTCAGCAGTGGATTTTAAAAATATGCAAAATTATAAATTAAATATTTAATCTTAACCGTATGCATGCCATGAGCCCAAATATGGGTCCGCTGCTGGAAGCCCGCTAGTGCCATGAGTACACCGGTGTGTTATAAAACTGTATATTTTCGGTCAATGTTATAGCTTGGGTCTATATCGACATCTATCGTCTGCCCAAGAAAAAATTTTTTACAAAATTGGACACCATTTAGGGGTTCAAATCTCGAGGCATTGCATTATATTCAGGGTCAAGGTATCCATATGATTAAGCTGTATTATACTACTTCAATAAAAAAGTGATGTGTCTTTTACACTATTTTTTACACTATTTAAAAAAAAATCCATATTAATATTTCATTTTTGTTAACTTCTCGCATATTTTATATTATGTAACAATCACACAAATATATTTTAATGTATACTGTATAAATATTTTAAATTATGTTAATAAAAAATGTTGAATAAAAAAATATTTTACTCTATACAAGTTGCTAAATCAAGAATTTCCAATGTAAATAATGATTCATTCACAATTGCCACATGAAAATTGTTTTTGTACCTACTTAAATATTAAATAATAGTTGGGTAGGTATAATTATTTATATTATCTCATCTCTCAAATCTTCATATTGTACATATACCTAAAGTAAAATCTAATGAAACTATCAATAAAAGATATTCTTTTTGATTTTGTGTTATTATTTAAGGTATCTTGTAATTTGACTTTGAAATTACTGTTCTTTTTAATGCAAAATGGGTTAAGGTAACAATCATTATTAACTCGGAAAGAAATGATATAAGATTTTTTTTGAAATATTGATTATCATTATTCTCTTAGCAACGGTTGCTATGTAGCAACAAATACACAAAGAAATGGCTGAAATTTCAAGAATTTGAGCTTTTATTTGTTGTCCATGAATAAGACAGATGGTTTTTTTGCACTATTAACCCGCATGCCATTATAAAACCAGGTTATTTTTACAAATATTATACACAATACTTATAATTCCACATGTGAAATGTCAGTTTTGAGTTTGATACCAGAAGAAAAGAAAAAATGCATTCAGAGGTACGAAAACTACTCATATTCACAATTAATACATATTGTAAATTGTAAATTTTCTAATATAAAATAGTACTTACATTATTTCTTTTATCATGACCATGTCTTGGAGCAAAATTAGCGTAAGTAATTTTCAAGAATTTTCTTTGTTTGAACAATAACTATTTCCATACTTCCAAACATTTTCCGTGATCTTTTCATGTTGTAATGCTTATATTTTGATTCTTTTTCTTTTTTATTTTTGCTTGTTTTGAAACCTGCTAAAATGGTTATTCTAAATTAATTAAGGAATGATACACGCATTTAAATTGTTACGTTAAATGTGTTGTGAAAGATTGAACTAGAATATATTTCTAATACTCATTCAAGCTGGATTTGTAACATAATAAAAGTGTTAATATATTATCTTCTTTGTTAAAAATAAATAAATTATAAGGGAGTAATGTTGTTCGTAAACTAAATTAAAGTCAACAGAATTTTACCTATTTATATTAATAAAACCACAAGAAAAGCTTCCCTTATTTTAACCTGAACTTATTATTTTGCGCATGCTTACTTATATTTAATAAAATTATGTTTTTTAATACACAATACATTGTGAATATAAAACGCCACACCACCCACAGGACCAGGATATTATTTTGCATTTATTTAATTGTTAAGTATAAGATAAAAAGATCTAAGAAGAGATAAAGGATACATGTTTAGATATGGTTATATATTTTACTTTCTAAAAACCTCTTTCAACCTGTTGATCAACTTTTAATATAGACAGCGCATGCACTGGTGCACTTATGGCACCTAAATGTGAACACAACACACGTTTCCCGCATGCAGCGTCCAGCCTCCCTGGCTGAGAGCATAGAGTGCACTGGTCTTGACCGGTTGTGCTCTCCTGCATGCGTTTACATAAAAAAAAAAAATGCTTAAGATTTTAGGTTATGTAATTAATTTTGCCTTTTCCACAGCTCAGAGACTATTTACAGCGGTAACTCGCTAAAGTTTTCTTGCATTGTGGATAAAAGAAGAATTCTTCACCCGCTGCTGAACTCGATGGCCGTGTCCAATGAACCCAATGGCAGGGGCAGCGGTGGAGATAAATACATAACAAAGAGAGTGCTCTCTGCCAAGGATCATAAGCTTAAACAGCTTCAAAATAAATTGGCTGATGCTCATTTTCATTTAAGTGTGAGTATAATTATAATCCTTTACTATTATGGAGAGATCCATGCTCGGAGTGTCTCTTAAAGATTGAATCTGAAATGAGCATATCCAAAACGAAGATATCCAAAAAAAGACTCAAGTAGTGGAAGCTACCCAACGAATACATGCACTCAATTAGCAATAAGCACGAAATTTCAGTCGAAAAGACTAAAAATGTGAAAACTGGTAAACAAATCGTTGATCGACTCCTTGCTAAGATGGACTGACGACATCAGAAAAATAACAGCCGTAGCTGGGATTCCAGAGGGAGGAGGATTGTGAAGAATAGAAACTCATGCGGGATGCCTTCATTTAATAGTTGACAGACACAGGCTGATTATGATAATCATAAGCAACATCATAATCAATCACTATTGTATGTACACCTTCTGCATGTGTCTCCGTATTTCGATACATTGTCTTTAGCATTCTGCCTCTTGCTACACTCTTTCTTAAGGTTGTCAGTCCATCTAGCAGCAGGTTGATGCATCCCCTTTTTCCAATACTTTGCACTTATCCAACATCACCCATTGATTGAGCCAATTCTTGTAGAAACATTAAACAATTGATGTATTTATTGGATATCAATTTTACTGGTCTATAAACTATTAAATTTAAATAATATAATATTGCTTTAATATAATATAAAGCTACTCAATTGGAGGACCATTGTTTCTTTCAACATCTTCAGAATGAGTAGGACCTTCATCCCTGTTCTCATTTAAAAAAATTAAAAAAATATTGGGTTAATATTTTTTTTTTCCTATAAAATGACTCTTGAAACTGACAAACTGATTCACTCAATAAGACAGTGGCTTAAGTGTTTTCTTTTGTTTCCAATTGTGTGACACAAACAAAATATTTTGTTACAATTAATTTGAATGTGAAACATTTAAAAGATTCTTTGTTTCACAGGGAGCTTTCAATTATTTTATACAGGACATTCCTGATGTATAGGTGTCTATGAACGATGTTCTATGATCTCAATCTGAATATCTGTATTTCTAGGAATTGTCAAATGAGAATCGGCTTCTGCGCAGTCTCCAAAAAAGGCAAGAGCTTGCGCTCCAAAAGTACGAGGGTTCAAATGGAGACATTCCAAAGATGATAAACAGCCACACCGAGGAGGTCAGATCCTGGCAAGTGCGGCACAAGCAGCTAAGGGCTCAGTTTCGGGACACGACGCAGAAACTTAAAGAGAGGGACTCGGAGTACAATCAGCTACATGACGAGCACAAGCATCTGACTGCATTGAGTAAAGATGCGTGAGTTTTTTTCATGACAACAGCATTTTTTATATTTTACTGATAACTACTAAAAACAAGAAACGGTCTTACCTGTAATAATGAGTTTTCAAATAAAAGTAAAAAAAACAGTCCAATATACAATACAAAATTTAATCAACTTCTTATAATATCTAAGTCATCAACCCTGAAGAAGACCCCTGCAATGGCGATCAAAATATTGTAAATCGGAAATTAATAATTCGCCACGCACGGCTAAACCCAAAAGCCACAATATCATATCCAAAATTTGTTTTCAAAAATTTTTGTGAGCAAAAAAAAGGATCTCACCTACACATTATTTATTCAATTATAATACGATCCTACTTTTTAAAAAGTATTTATCATTACACGAATCTTACATCTGCATAATCTTTCTCAAATGGAGCTGTTTTGGTAAAATGTTATAGCCCTTTGTGATTATAACATTTAGTGTTATAATGGAGTGCTTATGAATACTCGCAACATAATTATTGACATTGCTGTAATTTTTAGGAATTTGGGCGAACGTGAAAAACTTCAGTTTCAAGTTTTAGAATTGACAGAGAAAGTCAAAAAGCAAGACGAATTAATCAGTACATTACAAAGGAGAATAACTTTGGAAGCCAAAAATTTGAAACACCAATTGAATGTTGAATTGGGGAAACACAAAGAAACTCAATTGCAACTCACCGAAGCGCAAGAAAATTATGAGAGGCTTGCATTCAATATGGAGGTAAGTACTCGCTTACTAATTTATTACCAGAAATATAAAGGGAATAAATTCAACAAAATGTTTTTCATTATTTTTATTTTGACCTTAAACAAATAAGTACTTTTACAATCAAGTTTATTTTTAAATTTAAATATATGTCATATCTATTATTGCTGTCTTATTTGCTAATAACGCATATGTGTTAAATAATTTATTTTTATTCTGGCATTCTAGTTGAAGGAAAAATCGAATGTTCACAGTATGTCTAGAAGAATTCTACCTAGTATACACTCAGCAGGTCACTTACACAAATCGTCATTTCATAGTCCAAATTTTGATACGGAGACCAAGAACAAAAGTGGACCATTTTTAACTGTAAAAGCCAACTCCTTAACAGAAAGTAATGTAAGTCTTATGTTATTATTACTTCCACTCTAAAGTGTACTGAACAACTGCTTGTAAACATTGGAATTAAAACTATATAACTTGTGCTGTGGTCGATAAAGGTAAAATAATTATCTTCTTTTACATTTCAGAATTCTAGTGAAACAAATGTAAAATCTGTTCGAAGTTCGAAATCCTCATTTTCGATGGATGAAAAATCATCACACGGTAATATTTATCTGGAGACTATCAGTAAAGACAACGATAATTATAAAAATTATATGAAAAATCACAGGTCATCTTCAAAAACAGAAAACGAATCATCAGCCGATTCAAATACTTATGATAATGAGCCTAAATTTGATTTACATAAATCTGTTACTAACGGTATTCCTAGTATTAAGACATTTGAAAGTGATACAGATTTACCCAAAAGTTCCGATGAAGACGTCAAAGAGAGGATTGAAGTTTTAAGAAAGAAACTGGCCAGGCAAAACATCAGCAAGGAAACCATTTCAGAGAAATCTTTTGAGAATGACAAGAACTCTTCATCTCGGGAAGATTTACCATCGAAAAGTAAAAGCAATTCAAAAAGTACTTCAGAAGATTCGTCGACTGAAGAACGCAAAAGGTTAAAAGATACTAAACCATTCAAGAAAAACGTCAAACGAAGACCTGTTAAGAGTGCCAAGTTGACTGATGTAAATGAACACGAAATTGATAATACACTTTTTAGTAGTATGTCAAATGCAGAAAAAGAATTGCAGCAAATTTTAGACAGAAAGTCAGATTTGGATAAATCTTGGAAGGAAATAGAACAAATTGCGGGATTAGAGAAGAATGAAGCTGAGAGAGTTTTGGATTCGTTTTGTGATGAAATTGTTCAAAGGTCAGAAATCAATAATGATAATAGAAATACTTCACACATTAACACTTTGGCTAAAGTAGAAATCGAAAAATCCCTGCCAATGAATGAGAGTAATATATCATACAAACCGGGAATCTTTTCAAAACAAGTTTCACATGACGATTACTACGAATTGAATAACAATATAAAAACGCAACCCAGGAGGATACCTTCTGAGCTTAATGATGAAAAGAAGAAAAAATTGTTGGCCGCTTTAAAGGCGATAGACACTGGGGAAGATGATGGGTTGAATTTTGATAGTTTTAACAAGAGCCGTAGTAAGCCAACCACTTCCGATTCACTTAGTAAAAATTCTCTTAAATAATACAGTTTTTTTATATTTCTCATTTTGCTTTGATAAATAATAATAATATTGGGACCATATTTTAAAGTGCAATTAAAATATTTTTGTTTGTGATACATTGTTTTTTTACATTATTGTTATTATTATATTATTTAAATATTCATCTTGTCGGTGCTCCAGCTCTTCCCTTGTTGTCATCTTTTTAAGGCATTTTGAATTGTTTTTATACGAATATTTATGGAGTGGTGTGGTAGATAGCCCTAAGTTTTGTGGTAAATACTATTACATGCGTCTTTACCTGTCTAAAGATTTGGCTGCTAAATCTTCTTCTTTTAGGCTGCTCAGTCTCACAGTACTTACCTCCAAGAGGTGGAGACAGAAATTGAATTATTAGAGAAAGTTTCTAACACGAACCATGCACTGTGTTTTGCGGTACAAAAGTATTAACCCATATGTAAACGTTTCCTCCAAAAAATTTTTTTTTATAAATATTTTGCAATTTATTGAACAAATTTAAAAATATTTCTCTATCATATCCTATTGGCTACCCGTATGAGCACAATGAATTGTCTGATTATTCAACTTGTAAACACACTGCTATATGAACATTGCGATCTGTGAATCTATGTCACTTTGCAATGCGTTCATTATCATGACTACGGCGTCATTGAAAAGAGACAAAATTACATAGACTTCTAGTTTGTATAGCTGTGTCTTTTTTTACAAGAATAAACAAGCATTTATTATCACTCATAAAGGTAGTCCTTAATATTTTTCTAATTTTTGAAAAATTACACATCCTGCAATATATTTTTAAATACATGCAAAAACTATAAAGATTGGATTTTTGAAACACATCCTTTTAAGATTATTTTTTTTGTCATTAGTAAATGGGGAAATTAAAGTATAGTTATAGTTCTATTTTATACAAAAAAGAGTTTATATGATAATATTTACATAAAGATATTTATAATGATAAATATTTTCAATATTTCCAGTGTGTAAATTATGGTGAAATAAAATTTTATATTTATGATGAAATGATTTTTATTTAAAAGATACTATTTAGCCTTCCTATGTAATTTAATGTCAAAGTTTTTTGAGGTTCCTTTTATTGTGTGCATGGATAAATATTGATTGTGCCTAACTTATCAAATGGCAAAAAAATGATAATAATAATTTAAAATAATTAGCTTTAGTTAACTTATGGTAACATTTTTTTTGACAGTATTTATAATAATTCAATTAATGGACAGTTATTATTTAGAATAAACAGTCAATAATCAATACCTAAAAAGGGAAATAAAAAAATAATCATTTTGCATTAGAAAAATAATAAATTGGCAGTTAATAATTAATTAATGGTAATTAATAATAGGTTATGTTAGGTTTGGTTTTTATTTTATGGATTCAATTTCATTAATTTATTTTATATTAATTTTTACCAATATTTAATATATTACTGCCATTTTAATTTTATAACTGACCACATTCATACTGACACAGTGGACACTGCCAAGTCATTTAGTCTACGGTCGATTAATTTTATTTACTGCTAATTGGTTTAACTAACTGCCAAAACCTTGAATTGGTTACTGAACAAAGAAATACCTTAACTTATTATATATAACAGTAATTATATAGTATTTTTTTGGCTCTCTTCATATAACCTAATATTCAATAAAGTACCAAATGTTTGATGACAGCGACGGCTATAGTCTATAAATATGGTAGAGTGCTTGGATACAACCCTTACACAAACATAAAACATACTTTCCACATGCAGTTTATCTAATCCACTACCCATAAAAATAAAACAATTTAAAAGCTTACATGTTTCTAAAAAACATTTCGGTATTTATCTTACATGTAGTGCAGTAAACCAAATTAAATGTTTTTAGTCATAGGTAACTGATAAAACGATTATGTTATCGAAAAGAAAACTGCTTAAACTACACAAAATTAAGATTAAATAAAATAATCCTGCTTGGATAAAATAATTGTAAAGTTTCATTGGCGGTAATATCATTTAAAAAAGTTTGGAGGGGATGGTAATTTTTGTTTGAAGAGCTAGTGTTGATGTGTACGATTTAAAAATAAATTATATAGATAGCATTCCTAGAAATGTTTTCGTTAGCGATATACGTTGTAATTGTTTACTTTGAAAACTAAATATTATTAGTGGACACCGTGCAAAATAAATATTGAAAAAAAAAGTTGTTTGCGGTTTAAAAATCCACGTAAATTTGTTTTGGTTGCTCGATTTACAAAATTCATGAAAAGTTATATAGTTATAATAAATGATGTTAATTTATGGGTTTTATAGATCTAAGCAATATTTTGGTTCATCGATTGTTCAAAATTAGTTGAGGTATTATTATATTATAAAATACGAGTTATATCTCAAATTATAAAAGTAATTACTATTTTATAATGACTTAATAATAATTATAAAATTTCTCCTACAGCGCGATGTCATCTACTTATCAAAACAAATTTGTCTCGCTTCATGTGTCGTGAATTTTTTTTTCGGCAAATTTGGGAGCTTCTAAGTGCGGCTAAGTCTTTAGTATTTATTTTCGATTTATACTGCTATATCAACTATATTCTACAAAAAATATGAAATGTAGGTATTTTAATAACTGGAATGTATGTTTTATGACTTAATTCGTAATCAATAATCATATACAATATACAATAATGCAAGTGTAGGTATTCTAATCTATAAGTCCATTTATCATTATCAGGGATTCCACTTATCTTAATACCTGCGCTTAAGACATAATAATGTATTCATTATTCTCGAAGTAGTGCAGTTATAAACATTCTTACAGAATAAGGTTTTCTACGAAATTAACAAAATGAAGAACAAAGCTGATGACGTTAAAAATAACCTGATTCTTCTACAAGAACTAAAATGTGTCTCGTGCTCGACTTATATGCGACCGCCAATAATTCAATGTGTATCAGGTATGTACCCAGTTAAGATAGATTCTGTATTATGTATAATCTTCAGAACCCGGTCTTTCGCCATCCTGGAAGGCAGCTGGAAACTTTAAGCAGTGTGAACTTAGGTCTTAGTGGAGCTCCGGGAGGTAGAACTGACATAGGATAAGGCAAATATCATAGTAGCGAATATAACTTTACGGCGCTAATTTGTAGCAACAATCTAGAGAGCGTATTTATGCAAAGAAAAATAATTATGTTTATGTCCTTAAATTGACTTTATTCTTGGATCAAAATATTAAATGTGCTTGAATGGTGACCGCTTCAGCATACTACGTGACCGTTATTAGATTAAATTGTCTGATAGGGTTAAATTGACATTGGGAACGTCGAGCTATTAACCAGATTTCATAAAAAATGCTGATCAACGAGCGTTCAAATATGCTTTGAATACTACATTTCCTTCTTCCTAAGTTTTCGAACTCTCGTTTTGGAGGCCATCGGGAGCCATACGAGTAGTATGTCACAAGATTGACCGCCGCATGGCAAGAATATTACAGCTAACAACATTTGTGGCTATGCGAGAAATAGTTAAATGATTTTATAATAGGGATGATTTCTTTTGCATTCTACATCGCAGTTACTTAGTTTATATCTATAAATCAGCTCTCGATTGACACGTTGAATATATTATTTATTTTAAGTCATATTAAATGACTGATCACTGAGGGATAAATATTGAGGTACGAATTCTAATAGAGTTTTTCCCATCATTTTAACTTCATATATTAATAAAATATTGTGGTGACTTTCCAATGCCTCTGGCACCGTAGTAGCTGATACAATTAAAAAGAATGAAAATATTTTACAGTTATTGTTACCAATTACATATCGGTGGCTCATAGTAAGCGACTAAGATACTCGTATATTTCAATTTTGTATAGAGAATGTTGATTTGATTATTGTAATCTGAAAAATTATTAAATTGAAAAATAAAAGTATTTTTAAAACAGATGGAGACGTTTAACACTTGAGCTTGTAAAACATTTTTAACTATGTAATAAGATTTCTCTCTTAAAATACTTGTTGATTAATATTTCCAAAGCACTTTTATTAATCGTTATGACTCAACAAAGAAAAAATATATTTGTAAATAGGTAAGTGTTTTATTATTAAATTACCTTTACCAGTGGAATAAATAGTGAAAAATTTTTCAAAAATAATTATGTAATTAATACATCTTAGGTTTGTAATAATTAATACTATACACCACGGTTTAAGTCTGAATGATTCTCTTGGACCGCTCATCTCGTAGTCTTTATATAATTTTTTTATTCTCTTTTATTTCAAATAAATAAATGTTTTCTCTAGTGCTGAAGGTTTATTTTTTAAGAATCTTATACCATGGTATCAACATATATAATAATATTATGATATTACGAGTACGATACCGGGTTAATACTGAACATATAAGAGAACCCTTCTGCTTAAAATACAGAATATTACCCATGATGCAACTATTACTAATGTAATAGCAACTATGCTACAGAACCGTAGATTTTATGTTGATCATGAAGGTAAGCGTAGCAGATGGCGCACGAACAAAAATGGACTGCCTCAAGGAAGCGTGTATACTCTTCAATGTCTACACAAACGACCAGCCAATGTACCAGGTCCTTCATCTACGCAGATGACTTGGCGCTCACAGCACAAGGGGTCTCTTCGAGGAAGTAAACCCAGCTTAATAACGCCTTTCATCTTAATAACAGACTTGCCAAGAGAAAGCTGCACATTACCTGGAACGACTTGTTATGCGACACACCTAAATTTAGGGGTCAAGCTGGATAGGACCCTCACTTATCAGAAACACTGTCAGTCTGTTAAGCAAAAGGTGTCCACCAGAAACAACTCTCGAAAAGTGGCAGGTAAAAACCTGATCCGCACAAGTGCTCTAGCTCTCTGTTTCTCTGCTGGCGAGTATGCTGCGCCAGTATGGGCGAGGTCTGCCCATACCAAGAAAGTGGATATTGCTCTGAATGAAACGTTCTCGGGCATTGCCCCACCAAACATACGGCGAAGTTACTACCAAGAAGGAACTCACCAAAGCAACCCACGACGCACTCCACCCTATGTTTGGGTACCAAAAAGATAACTACACGGCTCAAATCAAGAAGAAGTTTCCTACAGTCGACAACGGAACTGGAGATACCTGAGGCCACCCTGCGGCTGAACATGTGGAAAAGCGCAACTGAGGGAATACTTGATTGCCCCGAAAGAGGACCTAGCCCTGGACATGACCAAGGGTGGAATATATGGAGGTCCCTTAACAGACTGGACCGGAGTATGCAAGACGAGACACAGCGGACCGACTGAATGTGACTGCGGCGTGGAGCAGACCCTGTCACACCTTCTGGAGTGTGCGCTGTGCCCGAGTGGCTGCACCCAGGAAGACCTGATGACCACAGGATCTGACCCTGTTGTTTCCGACACGATTATATATATAAGAGCAAATTGCTCGCTTTATTTTATCGCGTTATTTTTTTATGGTTTTATTTTAAGTTATGGAAGCCATTAATATAATTAATATATTTTAGGTCACAGTTTATGCTCAGAGTGCACCGAAATCGTCCGGCAATGTCCCAGATGTAGATCAGGCATGTCAACCACTAGAAACCTGAACTTGGAGACTATGTCAACGAAAGTCAAATATCCCTGTGCCAACTCAAATGCTGGTTGTACGAGTAAGTATATTTATAGAGAAATAACATATCATAATACAGATACTATATAAGGCATCAAACAAAAATCCAGTTCTGTCGTTTTATAGGTTTTGAGTACATGTACCTCAGTAGCATGTTATGAGGTAATATACAATAGAACAAACACAGTAGCCATACGTTCTATAGTCATGTGACAAAGTTTGACGTGGCTTGGAAATGTTTTTCGTACGCCATAGGAGAGCAAAAACTAAAGTTGCATTTTCTTCAGGCCTAAGCGTTCTCGCCGTTCTGAAATGAACTTTCGAACTATTTATATAATGTATTGGGTGGTGTTGACTCGGGCTGAGTCTAACTATTGGGGCGACTAACTTACTTGCATAAATTTATGATGGCCATATGATATTTATATAATACTAGCTAACCTGGCGAACTTTTTATCGCCCTAGAATCAATAAAATATGTGTTCACTTATTTAAGTTGAATTAAGTTCAGTTTTTCGTTAAGTTTAAAGGAATACTCGACATCATTTAAACAGATAGCATGGTATTCAAATTGATAATGCATGAAACGCCATCTATCTACTTTTGTATTTGGGTTCAAGACAAGTCCAACAAATCAAGAATCATGAAAATTAATACAGCCGTTTTTGAATTATAAATGGTGTAACTTACACGACTTTCTTCTATTTAAATATAGAGTTTTGCTATATGCATAACTGCACATTAAATGAGATTACGTTAAAAAAGTAAATCTTTTACTGGCCATCAAATATCATTTTAATCGGCCGAACCTGTGTTTCTATGTAAACGTTAAGCTCTTAATAATGCCAAAAACTAATATGATGTTTTTGAGTTGTACTTATTTTGTTTCATTTACTTGCTTCAAACCCGTTCTTCGTAAGAATAAAGTAAGAGTTAGACACATTCATTTTTATTTTAATAAAAAGTTAAATAAACAACAAAAAAAACAACAATGGCGATAAAACATAACAGGAAACTGATTGTGAAAATTGATGGCAATCAACGATTGTTATTCGATTAAGTCTTCAATACCAAAGTATTTCCTGTAAAAAGTTTGCAATCACTCAATCGTCCTTGGATAATCGCATACACTTACACTCGGGGTTTCTCAAACGATTATATGTGACACTATTATTCCGCGCACTTGGGCATGCATTCTGCATATGGAATCATGAAATGTTTTTAATTCAAAAATTTACTTATATGCAAATATGTATTTTCTCGATATTTTCATTCAACATAAATATACAATTAAGTGATATTACAAAAGAACATAATATTGTTGAATACAAGTTGTTAAACTGCAATATACCTTCATTATAAAACTTAAGTGTCATTTTCATTGTGTTAACTATTACTTACCATTAAGAAAAAATAAGTTGTTAGGTTGAAATATTTGTTTCATTGCAAAATTGCAGGAAAGGTTCGGGAAACTATGATATAAAATATAGTGTCGGCACGTAAATATCGATATGAAAATAACACATTAATGACGAATATGTCTAGTATGTGATTATTGACAATTTAATTATAGATTAATATTATCTTATCTGATCTATATTGTTGTAAATGGTAGTTTTTAATGGATGTTTATAGAGATACCATCGACAAAATCTATGCAATAAACATGAATGTACATTCATAGAAAAAATTTGAAAACACACCGACAATACATTATTATCTTTGGTTGGGAAAAAATGATAAGCAGGGCTGCCAACTCGTTAATTTATCTCATTTTCATTATCAGCCTGTGTCCGAACACTGCTTAAGGGGGCAATCATTTTAGGAAGCTATTTTTAACCTCCCTTTTTGTGTTTTTTTTTGAGAGGAAGGAATGTTGGAAAGTTATTAGATGTTGAAGGTCTTTTTTTAATAAGCAATTTCTACTACATAGAGCTTGCTTTGTTATTCGTCATAAGTTTGATTCAGTTCTCAATCTCCTCTTTTCTGGATTTACTCTTTTCTTTCGATTTTTAAACTGTCGCGTTCTCCAATTCACAATCGTAATGTATGAAGGACTTCGAATTTCACCTAGATTTTTTAGCATATACTTGAATATGTTTACTTGTGATTTATGCAATATTTTTTTTTTGAACCGTCTAAAGTGGTTGCCCTCCTTAAAGAATGTACAGGTTGTCCTCGACTTACGACCGAGATACGTTCCTGGACTTTGGTCGTAATTCGAATTGGTCGTAAGTCGAATTTCATACAAAATATGTATGTACTTACATGTTAAAATAAAACATGTGTATTTATTTATATTCTTTATTGTTATATTTATTTATACAAAATAAAATATTTACTTCATTAATATTTAAAATATTTCGTCATCTGTACTTATATAAGTACAATCTATTGGCTCATCAACAGTGGAAGAAGAAGGAGTAGTAGTCTTTTTAAGAAACATATCCAATTTTTGTTGGGTTGTTTGTTGTTTTTTTCCTGTATATTTCTTTGTAACAAGCAAGATCTTTCTGAATACGGCGGCTTTATACTCAAAAATCTTTCGTTTTCTGAATCCATTTCTGCAAATTTTTACATTACTTGGTCAATTTGAAGGAATGTTGCTTCTATTTCTGTCGATACATTTTTTTTTGGAGATTCCAAGACAATTTTTTTAGTCTCTTTTTCAACCTTTTAATTTTCGATGAATAATAATTCTTCATTTGTAAGATCTTCCCAATCATTTTCTATAAGTTAGTCTATGTCTTCACGATCAATATTAATATCAAGTTTCTTGCAAAGCCCTACAATGAGATTTGTAGTGTGTTCAATTTCATTTCCTTTTCAAATTGCGACTGAGTTAAGTTTTCAAAACGTTTAGTAAGCTTTTCCATTTTCCATACATGCACGATGATGCGACCTCTTGCCATCCCTTTCCAATATTTTTAATTGCTTGATGAATATTAAAATTCTTCCAAAACTCTTTAAACGTTTTTCTCCGTCAAAGGCTACTATTCCTTGGGCAAATATAGTTTTTAAATAATAGGCTTTAAATGTGGCAATAGCTCCCTGGTCCATGGGTTGCAAAATACTGGTGGTAATAGGGGGTAAATACACGATTTAAATGTTAGGATGTAAATTTCCGATATGTGGTGGATGTCCTGGTGCATTTTCTAATATTAAAAGTTTATTGAATGGAATTCCTTTCTGATTAAAATATTGTTTTACTTCTGGAATAAATAAATTCAAAAACCAGTCTTCAAAAATATGTCAATTGTGTCATCCACCCTTTTGTAACATATCGATATTGATTCCTTTGAGGGCTCTCGGCTTTTTAGAGTGATAAATCATTAATTGTTTCAATTTATATCCAGCAATATTGCCACCCAATAAAAGTGTACAAAACTTCTTAAATGGCTTTGATGCCTGGCATACTTTTTTCATCCTTATTAATGTAGGTACGCTAAGGTATTTTCTTCCAATAGCGTGGTTTCGTCAACATTTAAAAATTGTTCCTTGACGTATTCTTCTTTCCTAATCAATGTGTCAAATATTTGGATAAAATCTTCAGCAGCCTTGTAATCGGCACTAACTGCCTCTCCACTTATTTTCACATTTTGATAATTCGATAACGCGCAATTTGCAATTTTTTTTAATTTAATTTTTTTATATTTTATTTTATATATTTTTTAAATTTTGGTCGTAAGTGCGAATCGTCGTAAGTAGAACCGTCGTAAGTCGAGAACTACCTGTATTACTATTCACGCACGCATTATTCCTGGTTCTCCGCCATACAAATTAATATCCTCCTCTTATAGTTAGATATCGAAGACTGAATGAAGGATGCAGGATCAGGTTCACAATATAAACAACTTGTTTCCGTTTCACATATTAACGTGGTATATTCGTTAAAAACTCAAGCTCAAAAAGACTGTTGTGGCGCGCGCTGTTACGCGCACGCCCTAGCAGTCGCGAGCTCCAACTCTCACTGACCACTCACGGCGCGGCCTGAAATCTTGGCGGTGCCAAATGTCGCTGCCCAAAAAAAGCGAATTCAAGATGGCAGTGGTACCAACAAAAAATGGGCCCACTGTCATAACAAATATTTTTGGCGTATGGAAACACCGCTTAACATTCTATACATAAAATTAATTAATACAATTGACATTAGATGTGCATGTCAGGCGAGCGAACCAAAATAAGACAAAATATCTTTTTTCGAGGCTTTACGGCATCAGCTTAAAGGAGCTTTATAAAGCTGATATCATTATAAATTTAATACTTTTCTCGCTATTTAATTGTATAAAGTATATATTTTTAAATGTATTTTTTCAGGTATGTTTATTCGTGCAGAGCTGGACGATCATGAAGCGCGTTGCAATTTCCGATTGCACAGGTGTTACATGTCCATGGATTGCTCTTGGACTGGCAGCACCCGCAACCTACCATTACACGTTGCCACCAATCATCCCGGCGAACTCATCATGACTAAATCCACGTACATCGTCTACAAGAACTTCCAGCGAGCGCACGGCAACTTCATCAGACTTTTGAAAGCCCACGGAGAAATCTTCTGGTATCACCATCGCAAAACAGACGACGCTGTATATTGGACCATTCAATACCTCGGTCCTGATATCAAGGCTGATAACTTCGTCTTTGATTTCAAGATTATCCATCCTGATGACAGAGCCAAGTATGTAGGATTCAAGAAGGTCAGCTGCCTGAAGAATTCTGAGAACGTTGAGGACGCTTTTAACAACATCCGCTGTGTAAAGATCAATCTTGAAGTGGTTGAGACGTTCTTCAATGAAGAAAATAACATTATTTGCTTAATAGTATTGAATAAAATTAAAATAGATAAAGCTGTTGAAAAGCAAAAGAAGAAAAAATCACCCTCAAAGGAGTCTCGACCAGAAGAAGAAAACGATGAATTTGCTGAGTTCTAAAGAAAGAATTTTTAAAATCAATTTACTCGTATGTATATAAAATCCCCAATAATCCAATGAAATAAAAATATCATTATTTCTCGGGTTTCTTATCCGTTACATGATCTCGATTCCCAAGGTTAATCGCTCAGATTCTCGATGATACTACATCAGTGGTTTCCAACCGTCTTTCTTGACCATTTAAACTTATTCCTACCGCCTCCCTCAAAGTATTTTTCAATTTATGGATAAGTACATAATTTTAAGTAAATGAGTAAAAATAAAAATAAATAATGATATTTTTATACGATCAACTTTTAGTTAAAGAATGATTTAATGACAAAAAATCATAAATACTCTATAAACTTGCAGCAAAAAAAAAACGTTTTTACCTTTAAAAATACTATGCGTGAAAATTCACTTATTCGCTTTCGAAGCATGTACAGACAAAATAAAACGTTTACTTACAAATTATTCACTTTTAATTTAAGTACGAATAAATATGTGATATATTATTATGACATTGGAATGTAATTAATTCATTAAACACGCCCAAAACATAAAATTAAAATCCCTTACAACAACGTCAACTACGAAGTATGCCATATATTTATTTATGTGCTTACATATAAAAGTAAAATCAAATAATTGTTGTTTGAACCACTCAATAATATTAATCTAAGTCATTATTGATTTTTGGCAGCCGTTATAAGTTTTTTATCCCCCAGTAAAAAACATCTATCGGGTTCCCATTCATATATTAAAATAATGGTTAATTTTTCAGTAAGCGCTGGATGGCCTTCGTTCGACAACCGAAACTTTGGAAACTTAATTAAAAAGTTTTGATACATGGTCTAATTTTCTTGTTTGACACGAAGCCCGAATAATTACGACTTCGCTTCGGGACGACACGAAATATTTTTAATAAAGTACATAATTTTAAAAATGTAATTAAATTTATCATACTTGTAAAATACATTGCAATTTATACAAAAATATATTCTATTGCAGTCGCTGTTCTTACATTTGGGTTGAGACGCTACTTAAAGCCAAAGGATCCATTCAGTCTCGGATTGTAACATAAACTAACAGGTATCACAAAAAGTTAAGAAGGAGTTAATTTCAAAATTAGTATGAAACACAAGACTTTGCGTTGAGTCCAGAAAAAGGAGACGTCCAAGTACGAAAGATACTGAAGAACGTTAGGAATTAAGGCCGAATTAATTTTTTATAGTATCTTGGAAGTATTTTTGTTTTATTTTGATAATAAAGAAAGCGTCGGGTTCAAAAATATACTATGAATGTATTCGAATATTCGATATATTTCAACATTGCTTATATTATAAGCAATACCATTTTATTTTTGAAGTTTCCTAAAGATATTAAGTCTTTCTTTAATGACGCCTATCCATATGATTTTGACTAACAGCTGACTGTAAGGCGTTATCTGATGAAGAGCATCATCCATAGAAATACAAGACATGAGTTTTATGTATTTTCGCCTTGAAGTTTCCGCCATTTTTTGGAAATAATTTCTTGACCTGCTGTTTATTCTGACGGGGGTCCGTCAGAATAAACAGCAGTCGAATACAATTGCATTATATTAATGAATGAAATATAAAATAAATTAAATATTAAGCTCTTATTTCAAAGTCTAATTTGCAGGGTACCCCACGCATTATTTTTTTTGCACATTTATACATGTAAAAAATAAATAATTAAAAAAAAACATCTCATTTTCTTGAACATATTTTACCAACCTTGTATACTTTCTCAATCAATTATATTTTATATACGTATGATTTTAAGCGATTGTCTAATTATATGCTAAAAACATCAATAAGTATTAATTTTATATTACGATCTTGAATTACGCCCTTAATTTTTGAAACTCTCATGGTTTTGCGATTCCTGGACTTGAGTTCTTGGTAATTTAAATTGCCTACATAAGCAATTTGAAAAATTAATATTAAATATAAGCACATGAAGTATACACCACTTAAGGCATCCCCGTAAAATTATTTGTTTTCAATATTCAACCCTCAAAGTTGCTCAATAACGATGAATGATTTCCCCTCATGTATATATATTAGGTATTAGTACTAGAACTCGTCTCTTCGACTAATGAGAGCAACTATTATAAGACCTCTTTCGTGCGTGGCCCATCGCGTTAAGAATTCCTTGGGTTTATCGTTTCACGAAACTTGCCAAATTTGAAGGAACAGTTCAAACGGAAGACTGCGAGTTTAGGATTTTACGAACATTAATTTTGCAAATAAACAGACATGATACTTTTAACTTTGCGGGAAGTTGTTGTAACGCGATACTAGTCTCGCTGAGAAGTTCCCGGGTCGGCCGCTAGTGGCGCTGCTGCCCGGGAAATGCTTCATATTTTATTTACATTATTTAAACCGGCACGTAAGTATGTGAGCTCTTGGAGTTGTAAACGTGTAGGTATTTTGTACTTTGAGAAACACTTGGATTGGTTTAATTGAATAAATTATTTTACCCGGTATTTAAAAGTTGTAAGCAATATGAAGCTACTGATTTATCAGTCATTAAAAATCGCTAAAGTCACGGCATATTTTCCATTAAAATCGATGAAAAATATCTTTCCGTGATTAACTATTTATATATTATAAAGAAATTTGAGTCTAAATTAAATTCTCCGATTTTTAAATTTCGTAAAATGCAAGGACTAATTTAGGTATTTAAGTATGTATAGTATTACGTATCATTTAACGCAATAAATTAAAAGCAATAAAATACTTATATCCAAGTTTTCAAGTTTCAATATTTTCGGCATTCGAATTCGTTCTATGAGCGAACCAATTACAAAGCAGCATTTATTCAGAGGCATTCCGGTAGAGAACGATGATAGTAAGACGTGTTTTAATATTTTGATGTAGAAACTAATTGTAGTGGTGTTTTAGTCACGAAGCGAAAAATAGAAAATGTATTATATTGTGAATTTTATTTAATTATGTTTTTTTTTTATTATTTGTAATGAACTTAATAGAAAGAAAAAAACTAAATGTACAATGTATAAAAAACGTGGAATGATTAAGATATTTATTGATTAACTTACAGATACCGGTATGCAGAGAAATTTCTTAAGATTTTAAGTGAGTCGGTGGCTACTTCCACATTATAATTATTCTAAAGTAGAGTTGCTATTATACAATAGGTTGGAGTATCTCTGTATACGTGATATACTTTGAGTTTTGAATTGATTTATAATCTTTTAATTATTATGTTTTTTATTGTTTGTTATAGTTTTACGAAAAGATAATGCAAAAAGAACGGAGAATCTGAGGCACTTTTGTTAGTCATATATTTTTTTAAACAGTAAATCAGAGATTTCTTGTAGTATTATTTAATTAATAAATCAAGTAGCTCCGGGCATTGAGAGCGACCGCAAAGAACTCATAAACACCGAGCCGCAACTGCAAAACTCACATCAGTAATAAAATAATAAAATAAACGACGACTAGAGAGAGAGACATAAATCCCGCATGAAAAACGCCTCAATCTAAGAAAATATGCCGCGGCTGAAATAAGTCTTCTCCGCCGAGAGAATAAAAAAGAGTGCCGACTGAAAAAAAGTCTGGAACTCAAAAACTCCGAGGTGAAGTCTAAACTTCGATATTATTACACGGGCTATGGGCGCCCCTCCCTCCGTGTCCATTACCACTAAAAGCTCTGACACTAGAGTCAAGTCAAAGTGTCGCATTTTTCACCTGTCTTCTCTGAAACAGATAACGAGGTCGCTCGCAGACGGGCGATATTTTATTGAAGCACCACTGAGCGCAACGCCATCTAGTGATATCCAATTGAAAATTTCTCCAGATTAATTTAATATTGAAGATTTCTCTTTGTTTACGCGGCGGGAAAGGGTTTTTCGGCGGACGGAAAAGGCGCGCTCGCGAGTTCGTTAAATATTTGAATTGTCGTTACTTATTCTGTGAAATCGTTGTTTCGTCGTTTAAAAATCTTATTTTTAAGAGACGCTCGCTCCGCTTCGCGTCGTCCCTTCGAAGTAGAATGTTTACCAATCAATTTGGTTTTGAATGATAATGTAAGGAATAATAAACATTTACTTACGACGCATAGCAATAAAAGCTTATATTCTTATTCTCTTCTTTCTGCTTTCTCTATGATTTTGTCATGCTATTACTTTGAGCATGTTCCTGGGAAATGGATGCTTAGCTGTCTTGTCATCTTTTATGTTAGCGAGATAGATGAAAAATGAAAATATAGTTAGTTAGTAAATAGCGTAGTTTAGGTTATTCCCGACTTTTATCTACCAGCAGTGAGATTAAAATTAAAAGTAATGACAAGTATATACTCGTTTAAAATTAGATAAGAATATGTATACTATTAATAGTAACTTAATAAAAGTTAACAAGAAAATAAGTTTTATCTCATCATTTGTTCTGAATAACGCGATTTATATCTAATGTGAAGTAGTTGATGATGTCTGTTAATAGCAATGAAAACACGTTCAAATATAATGAACATTAAAAATTAAAAATAAATATGTTTGTTTTTGGTGGATTCAAAATATTTTTAAACATTCCAATACTTTATACACTGAATATTTATACTCATATTCAACAAAAAATGCAGATACAAATTAACACTATCTTATTTGACATTTCTCCCATGAATTAATTGGAGAAAAATAAACGGCATTCGCTGGGATTCAAGTCATAACTTTTCGATACATTACTGAGCGGAGAAAATAGCCATTGTAATGAAATGAACATTGTTATAAAATATTCGTGTTTCACATCCTAGTTTCTGCTGTTTATTTTTCTTCTATTTTTGTTGAAAGAACTGTCATATAATATGGTGTTTCCTGTCAATTTGTATGTATATCGGTTGTTGAATATTGGTATAAATCTTCAGTGAATTATAAAGTATGAAATATTTTTAAAGATTCAAATGTTTACTTTCGAGTTTGCTGTGTATTTATATGTGTGGATGATTTCATACACGTACGCAATTACACTTAAGTTATCAATTTTTTAAACATGGTAATATATATTTTTTGATTTACATGATAATTATTTTATTAATTACTCGCTATATTGTAAAATGATTAGTTCGTGGGGTCCGCCGTGACCCGCGGCCATTCGCTCAGATTACTTTCCAAAAAGCGACCCGAAAATATATTAACCTTCGCCGATTCGGCCGGTCAGCCAATATTGTCAAAAGATCAGCGAGCGGGGGATGACCAAAAAGTTCCGCTTTTTGATGTTGATTGGAGCGTTGCAAAATGTATACAGCGCCCTCCCGCCGCCCATTCATTAAAACTCCAAGAACCCGGGACGGAGTATGGTCTGAAAAGAGACCAATATAAATGGTAATCACCTTGTAGTTAAGTCAAAGTACTTTCATCAACACTCACACGCGCGCGCCGGCTGCGGTCTCCAGCACGTGAGGCGTCTTTGCTTTGAGTCTCCGAGGGTTCGCCCGGCCACAGGGTGATCGCAAACGTCTCTGTGACACTTTTCAAGAGTGCCTTCATTGAAAGGAAAGTTAAATATTGATTCAATTTTGATATTTTAATAAAAATCGTGAAAATATGTTATAGCAACTACATTAATGCAATTTAAAAAGTCGTCAATCCTGTAAATTTTATTAAAATATTTAAATGTTTTAAAAACTGATAATCTGTTTAAGTTGCCATAAGAAGTAAGAACCATCTCAGAGAGGCGAGCCCGATGGATCGGTCACATCATGCGCCACGATGGTCTTCTTCACGACATTGTGGAAGGGTATTTGCAGCAAGGGTTCGAGGACATGAGTTGTAGCTCTTATGCTGAGCTGAAAAGAATTGCAGAGGATGGAAAGGAGTGGACATCGAGATGCAAGATTTTGTTGCTGCAAACCAATCCACCGGATTGATACTACGAAAAAATAAGAAGTGTGGAAAACTACATTTTTAACTGAAAAATGGTAATACTCGAAGACCGCAGTACCTTTATGGTTTGTCATATTTGAATAATAAAACAACATACAGCACCTTCGTCAGGAGTCAATTCAATGTCACCGAAACCGGTAAGTGATTATTAATTACAACTGACTGGTTTCATACAAAGTTTTACTTGTTTTATTCTTTTGAAAAATAGTGAATCTGATAGCGAAAAACGATCACCACTAGCAAATTAAACTATGGAATTCTTCTTAATATAAAAATACATTGGCTTGAGATTCTTGACTATTGGGATTAGCCGTGTGTGTCGAATTCTTTTTTTTCTTCTTAACAAACGCTTATATATGTTTTGGATACCAGAGATATATTCTTTTTAGGACATTATTTTTATGGAGGACCATGTGAAACTATACATAAAATGTACTCGGTGGAGATTCGGGTGCGGAAATGATTCGGGAGGACGCAAAGATCGAAGAAGCTTAGAAAACTTTTTGACAGTTTTTTTGGTGTTCATATGATCCAGCTTAGAGCGGATATGGAAGAAGAAAAAGAATTATTTAAGAAGTTAATTAACTTGATCCATATTATTAACAATACAAAATACTTACTTATTTGATTATTCCACCGGAGAGTGAAACCCTCTAAATGACTAACCAGATTGTTTGTATTATATATTTATGGTGTGATGAATATAATATTGATTTTTCATTTTTTTTTTACCAGTAAAATCAGGCTTCAGGGCATTTAATATTTCAGTCTAGACAGGTGGCATTGTATCGACAAGTCAATCAAATATTTATCTTCATTAAATTATTTAGTAATAATTTTTAAATTGATTTATTGAACACATGATGTACAAAAAATAAATACATAGAAACAAAAATATATACGAGTCTGTTTATTATTTTGTATCTTGGTATGATCCTAAGAACTAAATTCAAACCAAACGATTAACAACAAACAGCAACGACAAATTTATTGTTCTAACTGTCATTTATATGTTAACTGCGTGAACAACTATGTATTAGTATGCAATTGAAATATGTACTTGTAAAATACACTTAATGTTACATAAAAATGATAGTATAAATTAAAAAAATATAATAAATAAATTTAAAAAAGAGATTTAATATTTCAAGTAATGGAATTTTCATAATCCTTATAAAATATTTAGTTATTCCTAAGAGACACTAGTAATTTCCTCATCAAAATATTATAATGAGCTGTTTAGTAAAAGTTTGATACATCTTTCATGTTTATGATAACGTAATATTATTAGCACCATAATTTCTGACACCATGTCTATCAGCATTTTCATTAAATACATGTTTTATTAATTAGCAGACGTCGTATTATATTTCCATTGATATTAAATGAACGGACTTTCATTTACTCTTCAAAGAATTTTGAAAAGAGCTCCAATAAAGTCTAGAAAAGCAAAAAATAATGCTTTTAAATGGAATATTTTTTCATCTTAAAATGTATTTAATACGCCAACAAGTTATTAACTTTAATATATGTTGGTCGAGAAATCAAATATATTTATTTTAATATAATAGTACGTCAGTACTCCTTACTAGACATACATTACTTAAAAAATCGGCACAACCCCTGACTATTTACCTAAATGTACTATATTTAATAGAATCCAGCTTATATGAATGTAAAAATACTGAAAATAACTTAAAGTAAGTACTAGATATTAGTTATTGGAGAAAACACGTGAAACATGAAATACTCTTCTAAAAATCAATTATATAGACACTCAAGATTCATTGTATATAATATCTTGAATATAAAACATATTAATTGCAAAATTAATAAAAACCTTTCTATCATTTTTAACTTGAATCTAAATACAATTAACATCATCGGTTTTCAATAAAAATACTCATAATAAGAGTTTCATTAACTGTTTGGTTATTCGACTTCGAATGGAAGATAGTAGAAATTTGCTTTTTATGCTATCTAGTAATCATCGTATAAGAAGATTGGCTTCATGATAGGGTAGTCAATCTCGGATAGAATCTCTTAGAAGTATGTTATTTTATATGTGAATTTTGTGGTATGTATTTAGGTTACCATCATCTCATGTGTCCGTTCAATGCTGTAGGTAGATCTCCAGTGTCTGTATATACGAGTAAGTTTCATCATTAGCCTGTGTTCGTCCACCATTGAACGTAGGCCTCCCACACGAGTCTCCATCCTCTTCGATTCTCTGCCTTCCTCATCCAGGCTACTCCCGTTATTTTTCTCAGTAAGTTGACATCTCTTTTAATCCGCTGTTTTTTGCATCCAGATTCCGCCTGATATTTTTTGATATCGTCAGTCCATATAGCAAGAGATCAACTACCATGCCGTTTGACAGATCTTGAGCACCACTATAACACCATCTTTCCTGATCCACAATTTTTATTATTTACTGCACCGTTGCCCAACATGAAGAAGAACTCACAGTCTTGCACAAGGGGCAGGATCTTAGATGTGATGGGATCTGAAGATCTTCTCAGTTAAACATATATCAGTGGCTCTCCCGATTACTGAACTATTAACCGGTACAAGTTCTCGTGTTCTTCCAGCTTAGGCCGTCAGTCAAATAAATACTATCCACATTCGATAGTTAAGATTTAAGCTATTACAAGACTCATTTTTGAGATACTGAAATAGGATGCGTTTTCTATCAACTTCTAAGCGCTTTTTAAATATATTTTTTGTGCAACTAACTGGTTAAAAAATAATTTGTAGCATTTCTATTATATATCAACTATTTACCTTACAAAGGGAAAGAAAATGTTGTTTTTAGATGTTGTAAGTGCGTGATACATCCGACCCTTGAATGAATATTTGCGGCTAAGCTCGCACTTAATCGAATACCATAATCTTAAACCCTATTTATCGGGAATACACATCACGGGAAGAAGATTTCGCGTTCAATATTTTTCCATCACCTCGTAAAGTCGTGTTTCGCCGGTAAAACATCATTTACTTTGCTCGTACGCTATGAACTCTTAAGCTCTCCGAATGCGCCTTAACTATAATAAGTAAACCGTATTTCTGGCTCGAGTATGATTGAGTTATTGTGAAAGCGAACGGTTAGCCTGCTTACCTGAGCGCTCATGTCAATATTGGTGTTTCAAACAACTTTGTCGGTTTAAGTAAACTCGAGACACTTAAGTTTACGTGTACATTCTTACTTAGCACGGCGAGGAGTGCTGAGTATGCAGAGAGGGGGACGATCGCCTATCTGAAGACGTTACACTTTTCCTGTAGGCTAAGTGCCAAACTTAAGCGCCAGCGAGCCGGAAAATTGAAATGCTATTTCACTTTGTTATTATTTTACACCGCGAGTTGTTGTGTTATTATTTTGCAATGTGAAATGGATTTACATACAAATATTATATAATTGAACTAGCTGACCCGGCAGACTTCGTACTGCCTCAATCGATAAATAAAAGACCTAAGCATTTGTATTAAATAGTCTTAAAACAAACAAAACGAATCCGTATATAATAAAAAGGATTTTTTGAATGAAGCATGAAGTTTTATTATTATTTTTGACATATCATGTTGCTTACTTACAAAACAGAGTTTTCCTGAAATACTGGCTATTTATAAGGATTAAATTTGATATTGACAGACACACACTGTTATGATACAGTCTGTTAATCAATTTAAAGCTTTCTTAGAAACTTTATTTTTTGTTTTGTTTTGTGGTGCGTAAATAAAAAAGAAGACGGTATAATTGTCCATGCGCGATACAGGGAAACTCCAAGTTGATTCTGCAAACTTCTAACGACTGTCCTTGCGATTTATTTATGGTCATCGCAAAGGCCATACGTCCTGGAAATTGTAAGCGTTTAAATAGAATGATAAATTTGTTGGAATCATCGGTATCCGCGGGATCAAGACATCCTCTCCTTTGTATTTTCCTTTTATGATTGTTGCCTCAATGACGTTATTCATTAGCTTTTTCACAGCCAGTCTTGTTCCATTGCACAGTCGAGTTTAATTAATGTTACGCAGCATGATGACAACTGATCCTACTTTTAACTGCAAATTGTGAGGTGGTAATCCAGACAATTCCAGTGAATTTAAAAACTCCGTGGTATAGTTGACTACGTCATCCTGGTTCATAGCGGTGTCGACTGATTTAAAGGAAACCAACTGTCCTGGAAGAAAATTCTGAATGGTCGCATTGAGATCCTCGACATCTTTATTTTTCGCCGCCAATATTGCTTGTTCACCCAGCCAATTATGGTTATTAAACTTTTGCGCTATATCTGGGAAAACACGCCGAATAAGCTCCTCTTTGAGTTTGTGATGTGACAGAAATCTGTGGGTAATGTGATGAATCCGGTCAAGGTGTCCACTACAACTTTATTATTTCCAATGTCTAACAATTGCTTCTCAAACACATTTGCAGTTTCATCTTGTTGCAAAAATACTCGCTTGTTAGTTGTTAATTGGAGTGTCTTTACATACTGCCACAAATTCGATGATTTTAGGCATGCATTTAGTTCATCAGCAACATTTGATCGAGGAATAACTGGAAGAGTCTGACGAAAATCATCTGACAACAGAATCATGGCCCCACCAAAAATATTTTAGTTGTCACGAAGATCTTTCAACGTTCTGTCCAGTACCTCCAGTGACCTCTTATGAGCCATTGTGCATTCATCCCAAACAATCAATTTGCATACCTGTAGGATCTTGGCCATTGCGCTATTTTTGGCGATGTTGCAAATTGGTGTTTCGGTGATTTTCATGTTTAATGGTAATTTCAAGGCAGAATGTGCAGTTCGCCCGCCTTCTAGCAGAGTCGCAGCTATTCCAGATGAAGCCAACGCTAGAGCAACATCATTTCGCGATCTAATCCTCGCCAAAAGCAATGAAATTAAGAACGTTTTTCCGATTCCTCCGGGAGCATCAACGAAATAAATTCCATCAGATCCACTGTTCACAGCTTCTATAAAAGTGCTGTACGCAATTCTTTGTTGTCGATTTAATTGGTGGAATTTAGTGGAACGTTTGTACGAACTGTTTCGGCCAATGCTTCAATGTCGTACTGTTGTTCTCTTTGCAACTCGTGGCTTAATGCATCGTGCATATGACCATTTGGTGCTGTCATTCCCAAACACGACAATACTTTATTTGCCATCAATAAACACATATCTTCTATCATGATCAATGTCTCATTGTAAATTTCTGCAGTCATTTGTAGTGTAGGATTCAAAGTTTGACGGCGCACACGATGCAAAACATCCTCAGACATGTCATCTCTATACTTAACCCACAAATCTTTTTTGGATTCGAGGGGAAACATTTCGATGTGATAATCGCAAATAGTGTACGAATTTGATGCGGCGATGAAGATATTACGGAATCCTTGAGCGTATCATCCCAGTGCGAAACGTTCTCAAGTAAATGTAATAGTTGACATGCCTCACGGTAAGTCACACACAGCTGTCCATTAACTGTTCTCAGTTGCTTAAACGATGTCGGACCACGAACATTCACCAACAACAACCGCAAATAATAACATTAATCGTTATTTGGATGTATTGTGTTGATGCGACCCAGAGCGTCTGAAGCAAATACATTTGGATGTCCTTCAACTGGTGTTCCTTGTTTTCGACGCTGAACGATTTTGATGATGCATTCCATGTGTAATAGCGTGGCATGTCAACATTCAGCAAAGTGCGAGCAAAATCATCAGTTTGACAGACTGTGAAGAAACTTGTTAATGTTGTCGACGGTGGACGTGCCGCTCTGTCTGCCGAGTTCGATTCATTAAAATAAACTCGTTGACCATTTTCTAAATGGACTGCCAAATGGACTACTGTAGGGTGTCTTTCATGGATCGCAAATGAAAAGATACGCCAAATCGCTTCGTTGCTACTTACATTGCGAACCATCTGGTACTGTGATATTTCATCATTTGCATTGGTTACAGCGAAGACAGCCATATCGCTACCCTTGGTAACATATTTACATATGTACTTTATCGACTATTTTCTTGATCTGTCTCTCTCTGGTCATCAGTGAGGTTAGCACGTGAGGTAGCTCTTTGCACATTTGATTGACTGCGACGACCTAAGTCAGGTCGTCTTCTCCTTGGCATCGTAATTAATCAAAGTGAGAAAAATTCTCGCTCACTTAGCAGTAAAGTCTCACTATCACAAAATATCAACAACAACAAAAAGAACCGCGTCACTGTTGACAGTTCACTCGTTCGCTTTGCGGTTCCATTTCGCAGAGGTACCAACCGATGATGTTACCATATACTACAGATCACCAAAGTAAAGAAAGTTCTCGCGCACTCATAGATATCGTAACACAATATCGTAATACTTTTTTCCGTGTGCGACAGGATGGATTGACATATTAGTTGGTTGTCAAATCTAATGTCAAATATTATTGTTGCGTTCAGAAATTTAATTTGTGACAAAACTTAATATTTATAAAACAAAATAATCTGATAGATTAACAACTGAAGTTAGCTAAAATTAAGTTTCGCGAAGCCGACCAAATTGAAAATCAGTACTACTGATGATCTATTACATTTTGTGACTATACCATTTGGTCGCATTCGCGATATTATCACTTTTGTTGAGTTTCGGAACACGACATTAGATCCTCCAACGCGCACGCGAAGACTATTTTGATAGATATGATTTTATTTGAACTTTGTACAGCGGTAATAAATTGCAAATTGACTCTTCGAAGTTAGGAACACACCTACATTTCTTAGACAACAGTGAGTGATTATAATTTAATATGAACTATATTGAATAGAAATAATATTGATATATAGATATAGATAAATATATAGATAATACGTACCGATAAGCTGTGTCAAGTGCGCGGTAAACACTATGCGCACGAAACGTTATTCGTTCACAAAGCGCGTCATGTCAACCGCGCGGTAAATATTATACACACTTCGCGTTCTCATAATAACACGCGGTGCGTGAAATGAATAAAGCATATGAAAGATGATATTGTGTACAGATCTTTTAATATGTTAACGCGTGACATGTCAACTGCGCGGTAAATATTATGTACACACTTCGCGTTCTCATAATAACACGCGTTGCGTGAAATGAATAAAGCATATGAAAGATGATATTGTGTATAGATCTTGTTTATATGGGAAAAAGAAAAGGGCTGTTCTTAGGGTTTTCCCGGCAATTATTCAAATTTTTCTCACCTTTTAGACCTTTCTTAGACCTCCACGAACATTTCAAGACCAAGATAAGATAAATCCGTTCAGCTGTTCTCGAGTTTTAGCCAGACTAACGAACAGCAATTGATTTTTATAAATATAGATTATCAATTGGAACCTTTTGATCGCCAGTTCAAATGATATATATTTCTAAATAATTGATAGTTATAAAGAAATTCTTTATTTTTTGCATTTAATAATTCTTTATAATAAATAAAAAAATAAAAATATTATCCATGAGTCTGTAAAGATATAATATAAATTTATTTACATTAATAATATTAGCTTTGATATGATATTATTTGTTTTGACTAGGCATTCAAAAACAAATCAAAATAAAGATTTTGGAAGAAAACTAAATCCTTATATATATTTAATTAAAACAAAGCTAATAAGACAGTGAATATAGTTTATTAGAGGGCATCATTTAAAAAAAAAAACTCTACTTATACACGGAGCAGAAAAAAAATCTGACGGTTTTATAATCAAAACAACGATGAAAACTGATGGTTTTTTTGCTGTTCCCTGTATTACTCTTTAACTCAGCACAATCTTCATTAAAACAACCTAAAACCATATTATTTATCTCAATGAATAATAATTATTGAATTATTCAATGCATTTTTAAGCCATCAATATCTAATATTATATCATTTATTATTGGCCATCATGTCAATAATAATATCGTTATAATATTTATTATGTAATAATACAGAACCTTCACTCTCAGAGCACAAAAAGGTTTTATAGTTAACCTCCCACACTATTCTAGTCATAATCCATGTGTATGTTTAATATAAGCTTTTGCAAGAAATCAAATATACAAATACCAATATATTACATTTATTATATTTACATGGCAAAAATCTGATTCACAAAACTTTTATGTATTAGAAAACAGGTTCATGAAAATTCCTGAAATCTATGACCATATTGTTTTCCACAACATGTTTACGATGTTTCGCGCTTTCCTCGTGAAGCTGCACGGAGCGCTATATGAAGAAGTTCCTCGTAGCAGATTTAATTTACTGTTATCGAGCGCCCAACGGTCCACTACCGATATACCCTTTGACAGTGTTTACTACAATCAGCTTCCAAACACAATTCATTACTTGCAGTTTATTCATGCAAAGAACAATATTTGCTTTCCATAGTAGAGTAATCATGATTACAAATCTCAGTATTTTTCATTTAAAGTGGTCTCGAGTGGAGTATTTTTTTTGTAAAATTTTTACCCTAGCGCTTTAACCGTTTATTTGAAACTTAAATCTATAAAGCTTCGTAGTAAATGTATTATTTTAAGTCTGCTTATCTCGGCAGCTCACCAATGCAGCCGTTTAATTCATTTTAAATGCAGATGTCTGCGTTAAGTAATGGAGGAACGATGATTCGACTTTCTGAGGAATGACAAGGTGAGGGAGCTTTTCATACTACAGACGGTCAAGAGACGAAGTTAAACCTGGGTGGGACATGTACTTCGGATGCCACAGGAATGCATAAATTAAAGGTGTCTTTTCTTCAAGCATGGGGCAAACACTATTCTGAAAGGTCGTCAGTAATTATATTTAGAATATACTCGGTGGAACTCCAGGAGGCAGAGCAGACATGGGATGAGGCGAGGACAATGGTGGCTGACAGAGTTTTATGGTGACAGTTCGTGACGACCATATGATTCAGGTCTAGCGGGCGAACATTAAAATGATGCAGATATATTTTATCGCATAACAATTTACTTTCAGAATGGTATTTAAAATTAAACATTTTTTTATTAAAATTCACACATTTAGCAAAATTTTGAAAAAGAGAATTGTGACAAAAATAACACTTGTAATGTCATATTGATGAAATCAGATAATCGACTTCAGTGCTAAATACCGTTGAATTTAAGACTATAAAGATTTTCTTAACTTGATATCACTTCAAAATGGAAATACCAAACTCTTGTTCAAAACAGCTTCCGAAATATGTTCTCCCATATTGATTTTATTAACATGTAAGGTTCATATTTCCCCCAGGATATTGGTAGTCTCAAAACAAAACTCGTAACACGAAATCACAAGAGCGTTATTATGTTCACGAAATACATCGACCATCAAATTTTTAACGTATTAATTATCTTTATAATATCATATTTTTAGGCTGTAGATCGCGTTACACGCAACCGGGCGTGAATTTGTTACTTGAAGCGTAGTTTGTTTATTATTTGTATATTAATCATATTATAACCGTAGTAAAAATTTCTTCATATTCCTATAATATTGTAATTTAAACTCCATTCATATTAAAGATAATAAAAGTAATTGTTTATGTTAAAAACATAGGACGAGAGTATTGAACATACTCGTAACATTGAATATATAATTGAAGGCGGCATTTTGTTGCTCAATCCGTTTTCTGCTATTCAAATTGAATTTTGATGACATATTTCTTAAATTTTATATGAGTGGCGGCAATGTCGAGGAATGACCTTAGCTCTAACACCCTAGTTACGACACTGCTTATATTTGTCTATAATTCTATTGACTAAAAATGAAATTGTTAAATATCATTTTTATTTCAATTAAAATGATTAGTCATAACGAATTGTATTTGAAAAAGATATTCATTTAATTGCGACTTAATTCCGGCGGGTATGGTTAAAAGAGAAAGCATTTACTTACCTTACTGAAAATCATGGGGTTTGATCTCAGATGAAGATTTTAACGAATTTTTATCAATGTCTTAGCTCTAAATAAAAATGTCTCTCAGCTGGTATGAATTTGATCCCTTACCCATAAAATATCAGTCAAAGTCTAATATTTTAAATTAGTGGTAAATGAAAGTCATCCAGTGAACACCACTTCAACATGAGTCTCCCGTAAAGCTGGATATTGTGATAATGCTAATAATCAATATTCCATATACAGCGCTTAGTATTCAAAAAACGGCAACATTCTTAGAATCCTCAGATGAAATTTCTCCTTTATTGTGTTATCATGACATATTTATATATACATTACATGATATAATTTCGTATTGAATGATATGCTTCTAATTGCTTACCAGATCGTTTGGTCCGTGTTCGATGCAGCGAAGATCGCTCTTCTCATCAGTTCAATATTTGTATTCAAATTCGCTGCAAGTCCGAGCAAGCGGAGGAGTGATTGGCAATTTGCTGGGAAAATCATCGGCGAATCGAATGATTCTCTGGCAAAATTCGATTTGCTGTCGAAATTACGTCAGTAGTCCTAATTTAGGGGAATCAATCTTTGGACATCAAATTGAGGCCGCAAAATCAATTAATAATTGAAATTATACCGCATTTGAATAATCTATCTCTCCTACAATAATCACTGCAAAACACACTCGTAATATTGTAGTAACTATTTTATTGAGAATCGCAGTAAATAAGAAAATAAAATGCAATCTGCTTACACGTGAATGTTTTTATTGAACGCCATTGAAGTACTCGTAAGTAAATATTTGCTATAGCTTAGAAATGATAAGAGACGATTTCCTTAATATATGTTTCATGCATACTCGTAGAATGCAGTAACTTTGTTTTGTTTGTAATATTTAAATAATGAATCAAGTGAAATATTGTATGAAACCACTGAGTAATAATTATTATTACTCAACCGAAACTGGTAAAGTGATAATTAAAACTCAGTGGTTTCATGCAAAGTTTTAGTTGTTTTATTCTTTATACGAGTAAATTTAATGACTTAGCCTTTCGCTTCCTGACGGATACATTATCAATAGGGGGAATACATTTTCAACAACAATAGATTTCATAGGCAAGATTATTGATATTTAAATATGTTTGCATAAATGTTTATGTGAGAGAGCGGAAAAGACAGCCTACCATATTACAGTCGTTCAAGGCACAAATGAGGGTTTGGTTAGGGTATATACTTCGAATGAGGGAGAAAAGCATTAACTACAGTTTCCTTTTCATAGCATTGTAGCAGCAGTTTGTGACGACAATATGCTCCAGTAAGAGAATCGGACATGGTAATGAAAACGGAAGTATGTTTCTATTTGTTGTTGTTGTTTAATTGTCAAGTATTTGAAAATGGCTTCTAGACGTCGCCAAAATATGTAGCTTAGAAATTAATTTGTGGAATAAGTATAAAGTAAAAAAAAACTCAAAAGAAATCGAGAGGCGTATACAACTGGGATGGGCAGAATTTGAAAAATTAAGGTGCATTTTTTAAGCGAAAATTCCGCAATGTCTTAAAACTAAGGCGTTTAACCAATGCATCCTCCCTGTATTAACTTATGACACAGAGAAGTGGAAACTAACAGCATGTTTTACCCGTAAAATAAAGGTCACGCAGCGTGCTATGGAGAGATTCATGGTCGGAGTGTCGCTAAAAGATAGAATTCGAAACGAGGAAATACGCAGAAGAACTCAGGTAGTGGATGGTACCCAACGAATAGGCACACTCAAGTCGCAATGGGCAGGACGGTCGATGGGGAAGAAAAGTATTGGAATGGCGCCCAAGAACTGGCAAACGAAGCATTGGCTGACCCTCAGAAGATGGACTCACAACATAAGAAGAATAGCGGGAGTAACCTGGATGCGGAATGCGGAGGCTCCAAGAGGATAGAGACTCATGCGGGAGGCTTACGTTCAACAGTGGACTATTACAAGCTGATGATGATGATGATGATGATGATGATATACATGTATTAGTCCATTTGTTAACAGTTTATTCTTTAGGTGTACTGAATTTTGTGGAGCGGAATGTATATTTATTATGAAAAAAATCTCGAAATATTGAAAAATCACTCCAAATTAAATAAATAAGCACTAATAATTCCGCATAATCTATCTGTATTGAAATAGACAAATACACATTTTATTTTTTCAATACCCGGGAATTCGCTCAAAAATTCCAGCCGTTCTTTAATAAATTTATTCTTGTTATGAATATATTATTCAAATTCAAACTTGGAAGTAAGGAAAGAAGCTGTTTTATATACGCTTAATAACGTCAAACACTAAGAAATATTTTTTTTCCTCGATCCAGAAGAGCGAAAATGAAGGAAGAAAATAAACGGCCGGTGTCATCTGCAGGAGTTTCAGGACTAACTTTTCCCGGATAATACAAAGTTCTTAAAATATGTATTCGGTGACAACCTGACTCATCTGTTGCCGAAATCACGACCTACCTATTATTGAAACTTGATACTTTTACCAGCATTCAAATACAACCAATACTTTGTATAAAATATAAAAATATATGCCTATTTATATTTATATTTAATAAAATAAATACCAGTAAAGATATCTGACATGTAGTGATAAGTTCATTTAACTAATTTGGTAGTTAAATTGTTTATAGATAATTAGGCGATTTGAAGCGAGCGATATCTGCAATAATATGTCTTTATATATAGGTGGTGTGGAAGCAATTGGTCAATGAACTAGCGCTTTGTGTATAGTAACTAAAGTGCAAATTTCGCGGTTCGTATCCCAGTGTCTGGCGTTTCTCTTTCTCCGATACTGACGAGAGAAATGTCATTGGAGATGATATTTGCTGTATGTTTGTATTTGTATATCAATTTGCTATTAGTTTTGTAGTTGAAAAATTAAGATATTCGTATTATTTTAATGTAAGTCAATAAAATATATATATATGATGTTGTGGCTTTTGGGTTGAGCCGTGTGTGGTGAACTCTTTTCAACCAATATTTCGACCGCCTTTGCAGGTAATATAATCCTGAAGATGACCCCTGCAATGGCGGTCGAAATATTGGTTGAAAAGAGTTCACCACACACGGCACAACCCAAAAGCCACAACATCAAATCTGGCCGTGAAAACCTAAGAAGTTATTTAAAATATATATATATTTTTTTATTTAATACGATCCTGAAATAAGATATAACAAAAGAAACAATTTATAAATATCCGTTTGTATGATTATTAACAACAATTATCAAAAAGTCCCACAGCTCGCTAAACAGAAGACTCCACGAAATTACTTTGATAAATAAATAAATAAATTCGTGGAACTCATGTCGAAACTGGGTTATTCTCTCAAGTGGAATACATCAATATTCGAGGCCATATGGATGAACAGTCTGATCACTCTCCCAAGAAGCATAGTCTCTGGCAGGTAAGTATTACTCCTAGGAAGAACAAACAATCTGTTCCTCTTTATCCTTAAATAATTGTCAAGGACAAACAAACCGATTTCCAACAAAATTTCAGGATTTCTAAACACGCCGCGCACTAGCCGAAAGAAATGCATACTCGAGCACACATCTCTTCTAGTTCTCAACTAATTGTATCCTAACATACCCCGCATAAAGTTAAGTACAGCCACGGTTAATATCCATTCATCCTCATGTAAAGAAACCTCAAAAATTTCTTCTGAACTCTCTCCAACATGAGGTCATATTTATACTCGTGGGGAGCCCAAATTGATGATTGAGTGAAGGGCAAAACAATTCTCAACAAACCCTCAAGAATGTGCTTATAAATATATTTTTAAATAAACACATTTGTGCTTTAAATATTAATATAACTTCTTAGCATCAATAATATTTACCAGGGAAGGAAGATTTGAGTAGCAAAAATAATTAGTATGGAGAAATTAGTAATGTTGAAATAGACTGAAATGCATAGTAGCCATTTTATTAACTTTTTTTTTTACTTAAAAAGACCAGTAATTAACTACTTATAGCATTTCATGGTATGAAAATTGAAACAGACATTTTTTTATATATATAAATAGACGTTTTTGAAATGTGTGTTTGAGAATAATGCCAAGAAATAATAAATTGATGCATACATACAAATATATCATACTGTATCACATTTCTCTTGTGAATATCAAAGAAAATGAAACGGCAGACGCTGGGACTCGAATCACAAACTATGCATCTTTGTTCTATTCTTTACACAGCGCGGTGCACCAAGACCGATTCTTCCACCCAATGAGTTAAGAAATTTCGACGTATTTATGCTATTGATACATTCGTATTATAACAGATTTCGCTTTCTTTTAAATAAAAACTATGTAATTTTATAATATTAAAGAAAAAACTGAGATTTTTTTTTAATAGGCTAATCCTATCCAGATAACTAATGTTTTCAGTGTTCTGTGTGAAACATGTTAATAAAACAAGATATAAGTATTTATCTGTTTAATATTTGAAATGGATTTCAAAATGAATGTCACAAATATGAATAATTTATATCTAATCTCAATCTACTGTGTTGGAGGCTATTATAGAAACATAATTACATTAATTCATGAGATCAGTGACTAACTTGACGCTCTTACTATAAACAAAAGTTGACGGTATGATGTAATCTCGAGCTTTTTTTGCCGCTCCCTCTATCTTAAAGGAAAGTTTATGTTTTGAAAATCTAGTATGTATGTCATTTTCGTAAAATGTATTTATATTTAGTTTTACAAATGGAAAAGGGTTGAAATATCTCGTATAGTTTGACTAACGGCATAAACATTTAAACAGTAAAGGAATGGTTGAATCTGTGGAATGAAGAAAGACAGATAGCGCTATCAATATGGCTATACTCAGGGGAACTAATGAGGTTAAGAGGACGTCTGAAAGCTCACTGAATCGACGGAATGAAGAATTTCCACAGACGAATTGCCAAAGACATAGTTGCGCTAGGAAAATCTTACAAAATATTTCACATTCAAGATTTTCTCGGCATTTGCGTCATTTCTTAAAAAAATGTTATACTGTTTTTTGAATATGAATTTTTTAAACACAAACTATTCATTTTTATGCGTTAAATATGGCATCAGTAAAACTTGGATCATTATTGAAACTATTTTGAATAATCAAGTGCAGAATTTTACAGTTTTCTTTATCAATATAAAAAACTTCTTAGGTTTTCATGGCCAGATTTGATATTGTGGCTTTTGGGTTTAACAGTGTGTGGCAAATTACTCCTTTCCAATATTTCGACCGCCATTGTAGGGGTCTTCTTCAGGGTTGACAATTTAGTAATGAGTTAGTGTCTGGAGGTAGCTTAGCTGTCAGCATAATGTACCTCCACGAGCGTCATGTTGGAGAATTGTGTACGGTGGGTATGTTCCAAGAAGCGTACCTCCACGAGTGTCATAATGAGAATGTTCTAAGGAGCATACCTCCTCGAATGACATGTCGGACTGTGGTTGTCCTTGCTTGTCTGAACAGACAAAAAATTGTCTTGCTTGGCTAAACATGGAAAGGAGTAATCCTCCACACACGGCTAAGCCAAAAAGCCACAATATTATATCAATATATATTTCTTATTAACAAAGCTTAGATGAGTAATTTTCATTCCTATAACATTAACCGTTTGTCTGACGACAAATAAATGGTTTAGGCCCTAAATAAAACAATGTTAAACATTAATAAAAAATATTAACTACATTCGAGAACAATTTAGAAGGATGTTACCCCCGTATAAATAATTAGTAACTAGTATAAGTAAGTAATAAATTTTCATAAAATAATTACATTTAATCTTTGTTAATTATTATATATATGTTGTTATATTTTATTATAAATTAATACTATTATTATAAAAATAACAAAAATATTATTTATATTTTTACGCTTCACTTTAAGATCCAATTCAAATAGATAAATCAACCTCATCCCATGTCAGCTCTGCCTCCCGTAGCTCCGCCGAATACACACTGTCTATATCTCTATACAATACAAAAACAAAAACTACACACTTCGATTAACCATTCTTACACAATATGTTTTTCCACATTTACTATTCATTTTGTGTATTCTCGTCAAACTTGTTTTATATTATTACGTATTGGAAGTTTTCTCGCAAAGTACGCTTTCCAGTATTTATCGTTTTTTGATTCCTTTGAAAAACTTAAAACCGAAGTTTTACTGAATTCTTTACATATATTTTCTGTTTTTGTGTTTTTTTTTATGAAAACGCGATATGTCCACATGCATAATAGAGCTTTGTATGCAAAAAACTTCGTAAGCTTGTTAGATTTTCGTAACTTTTATTATTCTGCACAATCACCCAACGGCGTCACTTGCGCATCGTTTCTAAAACTTGTCCCCCGACCTCGCTGAGGTCCTCACTTTGCATTTTTAATCTCCACACTGCTGGGACCCGCGAGGGAGAGAGTTCGGGCCGAGAAGAAAATCACGCAAGAAAGTAACACGGAAACTTCCACCACGAGCAATTATTTTGTAGCAGAGTTTTAAGTGATTTTTATCACGATTTTAAATTCTCTATAGTCATTTTGTTATTACATCAACTATACGCAACCTCTACACTTAATTAAAGTAAACAGTACATTGTTGAATCATAAATTATTTTAAGGTAATTATATACTGGATTTTTTATTATTTTAACTTATACTTATATTGGATGCGGAAGGCGGAAGATCGAAGAGGATGGAGACTCATGCGGGAGGCCTACGTTCAGCAGTGAACGGACACAGGCTGATGATGATGATGAACTCATAATAATTAAACCATTGAGAGATAAAGTTTTTTTCATGAAACTTCAGGTGTGATAAGAGTCGTTCATTGTTCAGCTTTGGATGCGTAATCGTTAAAAAAAGTTCACGCAAATTTTGTGTCTAAATGTTTTGTGCGATTATTGAATTAGGGTATTTTATTTATTTGTATTTATTTGTATTTATTTGTTTAAGTGTATTATGCATTTTATATATTATTCCATTAAACATTTTATTTTATAAAGTGTATTATAATAGTCTAATTTTAAGTATGTATGACTATGAACAATCAGCAGATATTTGTTTAAAACAAATAATATTTTAAATTGTTTTAATTATTACGTTCATGCTGTAGCATACACTGTGATATAAATTTCAAATATAACATAAATAATGAATTTCATAATTTTTGAGCATGTTGAGCAACTATTCCTCTTCGTAGTATCAATCCGGTGGATTGGTTTGCAGCAACAAAATCGTGCATCTCGATCCCCACTCTCCTCGATCCTCTGCAATCCTCTTCAGCTCAGCATAAGAGCTACAACTCATGTCCTCGAACAATTGCTGCAAATACTCCTATCTAGGGCGCCCTCTGCAGTTTCTACCCTCAACCATCCCTTCCACAATGTCGTGAAGAAGACCATCTCGGCGCATGATTTAACCGATCCATCGGGCTCGCCTCTCTGAGATGGTTCTTACTAAGTGCCTATCTTCCTTCATTATGTGATAGACGTGGTATCTCCAGGAGATTCCGATAATTCTTCTGTATGACTACATCTCAAAGGCCTTTAGTCTTTTTTATCACTTTCAGATAAGCACCATGTCTCACAGCCGTACATCAAGATGCTGCAAACGATTTTTTTGGCAAGATGCTTGCGGAGCTTTAAATGAATATTTTTTGACTCAAGAATCTTCGTTTATATAAAGCAACTATTAATTACTGAAATAATACCGCGGTTTCGTATTGACTGTCACCTTTGATTTTTCGAAAGTCATGAAATATTGAATTGATGGTCTTATTTCTGTTATTACAGTCCTTCAATGTTATCCATGTAAAAATAAGACTTAAAAATTATCTGTTCAATTAACGAGTATATTACCTTATAATATTTTTAACAGAATCCTTTGCAAAATGAATTCGTGAATTTTCCGTCATAGATTAGAATAAAAATAAATGGTTTTCAAAAGTTTGCATAGATTATAATAAATGACTTTTGCAAAATGTTAGAGAGGGCGCCATATAACAAGGCATTCGTAATATGTTACTCAGTAATTACAATTGTATTGAGGTTTAAGCCTTGTTGTGGATGGAAGTTTGAATTTTGAAATTTGCATAATATCCAATTGAATGACCTATGGTTCACGCTGTCACGAGACAGGTTGATTACAATTCGGTTGCTAGACATTTTTTTTTGAAATATACTTTTAAAAAATTAAACAGAAAAATTAAGTAAACATATTTTTTAATAAACGTACTAATACTCGTAGTGTTATAAATAAGATACGCCGTTTCTCAAACTGTTGAGAAATAAATGTTTATTAAATAATTATTATGAGAAAGACGAAGCTGATGAACTGTCACATTTTTTTTGCATTAAAATTACCTCAAAAAAGTATTCAGCCACGAGAGTATTTTCTTAATTTTAGAAAAATACAAAAGATTAATTAAATAGGTAATTATTGAAATAAAAAGGTTCCCAGGGCCATAATTATGCTCTCAGCATTATCCAAAGTGTCATATACTCTTTTTCTTCTAGGGATGCTTTCTTTCCATTCGCTAGAGTCCCGGAGGAAAATTGCTGCACTCAAACATTCATTCCTTCTTCTTCGCGGTTCAATTCACAACCCTGGGATTCTTGAATGTTTTAACTTCTATGTTCTAGATAGGTACACCCGTGCTCGTAGCCATCCATGGTTTTTGATCCCAGTCGATGCTTGTGGAGCTTCAAGCACTCAATTTGGTACAACGGCAATGTCGCTCCTAAACGGCCTACCAGCACACCTTGATCCTTTTCTTCCATCCTTTTCCTATTTTGTCGATGGTATTGTTCTACTTGATGTCTGTGATCTTTGACACGTGTCATCTTCTTATTCTTTTGTGTTATTTTTATTTTTTATTATTTTCTCTATTTATTGTATATGTATGTATACTCTATGTTTCTAAATATTTGTAAAAAAAAATTGGAATTTCGATTCTGTATATAAATAAATAAATAAATATGAGACAAAGTGTTCCATTTTGGGAACCTATGGTTTAAGCAAAGGATAAAATCAATTTTATTAAACTTACTACATAATTATTTACCAGTCATATACACCCATAATTAAAGAAGACTAGATGTTTATTGCAACAATAAAAAAATATTTTCAATTAGGGCAGCGCAGATTTTTAGAAATTTTTATTTTCACAGTTGTTTAATTTTTCAAAAACTTTTCTTTTTGAAATTTGACTTTCTAGTTGTACATGTAGAAGGTTTTAGTGCAATACTAATTATAAAAATCGTAAAATGTTCCATTCATTAGTCAGAAGCTTCATTACGATTACGTTCAAATCTCTGATGGATCGATAGAAAGTAATTATTAATTAATGGAGCAGGAGTGCTTCCGGGTGAATGCCGCGACTTTCTCTCCTTTAAAATTAAAGAAGCATTTAAAAATTAGCCAACTTTCGTAGCTCATTTCAAAAAGTAACGTAATTTTAAAGTTTATTTGAACTGACCAACTTGCAAAGAGTCTGTTACACCAAAGAAAAGACTTTATTATATGAAGAAATTTGTGCTGTGATTTTTTTTTTCATATTTCAGTTATTAATGTAGAAATGGGTACGCGTTAACGTAATCCTGACATTTCTTTACTAATTAAGTATTACGTAGGTCCCTATCACGTACATTAAAAGATCAAAGAACATCCTTTGTTGAATATTCAGAGCTCGAGAGGCAGAGCCGGAGTGGGAGGGGGCCGGCTTGGGGTGGCTCTGGGGCCGCCACTTCGTAAGAAGAAACACGAAACCGCAGCAAATGGATGCTTTAGTTAACTTCGACTCCGAAACGTCACAATAAATTACTAAAATTAAATTAAACTTCTCATTTTAATTAATAACTGTTAATGAAAGCATACAGATTATGGACACATAATATTATTAAGTAACTATTCACTTTGCAAAGGTCTCGTGACACGTGACAAAGTTAATAACAACTTTACATTAAATTTTAGCGTTAAGATAATACGCTTTAAAGTAATAAGATACGCAAATATCATACGGAATATTAACGTCTGCAAATAAATACATGAAAAACTACAGATATCATCTTGAAAATGGATAAAATAATAAATCAAAACATCATATAACTAATAATGACCATCAACAAACTTATCACGTAGGACTTATATACCTGTTAAAACTAACGTTTAAAAGCAAAATGAATGAGAAAGTGCAATATTTTTCTCTTAATTATTCGTATTGGTGTGTCATTAAAAGATGTGATAAAACCTATTAATACTGACATCCCCGCCCAAATGACGACATTTCGCGGGTTCGTCACGTGGCTGAGTGGAGGGAAGGATGCAGGAGCAGATTTCCAAGCAAAAAAACTTGGTTTCTTAAGCACAACTCGCATTTATTTCCGATAAAAACTTGACTCCCCGTTCGATCGTACATGACGTTAATTCCGTCTCGATCGAACGGGGCTTGACTGACAACTGCCGAACACTGTGACATGCCGCGCCGCCAATGATAGCGGCAAAAAAGAAAATTAAAGATGACTGTTGCACCAACATGAAATGTCTAACTGTCATAACAAATAAAACGACTGCGTAATATTATATAATTAAAACTACCATTATTAAATGTGCATATCAGGTGGGCGAACAAAAATAAGAGACAAATGATCGTTTTTCGAGGCTTACTGCATCAGCCTAAAAGAGCTATATAAAGCTGATGTCAATTCATTGAACCTGAGTTAACTAGCAATTGTTTTAAAAGTTAGAGAATTTACTTAAGATTGAGTCAGTATTTCAATTGTTTGGTTACATAATAATAATCATAATTTGGTTCAATTAGTAAATGTTTTTTTATTAAATTTTAAATTCACGTAATACTAATCCAATTGGCGTGATTGCGGTGTTAGGTTGCGCGAGCGACGATCGCGGTACTCGCTAAATTCTTTGGTTTCCTTTTCGATCCCGAGTTGCAGGTCGGGTAACCTGATGCAACACGGCTGGTGAAGAGCAGAGCCGCATGAGGCATTTATCTCGGAGACCGCACAACATAACACCAACCCAGGTTATATTACACCTCTTCGAGCATTGAATCAACATTCATTACATGCAAAAGTCATTCACCGTAGTACTCATAATACGCGTAAATATTACGAATACAGAAGAATTCTCAGAATTTACTGAAGAGACCACGTCACGAACAATGAGGTTATCAGCATAATCAAGGAAGTGAGGCATCTAGTAAGAACCATTTCAGAGAGCCGAGCTTTATAGATCAGTCACATCATGCGCCACGATGTTCTTCTTCACGACATTGTGGAAGCGATGGTTGAGGGTAGAAACTGCAAAGGGCGTCCTAGACGGGAGTATTTGCAGCAGTGTTCGAGGACATGAGTTGTAGCCCTTATGCTGAGCTGAAGAGGATTGCAGAATATCGAGAAGAGTGGAGATCGAGGTGCAAGATTTTGTTGCTTCAAACCAATCCACCGGATTGATACTACGAACAAAGAATCACGCATGAAATATACTGAATATACGGGTAAATGAAAGTATAACATACACCATTTATAATTTTCCGTTTTCCAGGCATATCTATAATTTACCTATTTCGCGTTTACATGAACAGATGTGGCTAAGAGTGCTATATATAAAACCATATAAAACATTTATGAAAATATGTGCAAAGGTTGAACTAAACGAACATATAAAGAGAAAGAATGTTCATTTAGTGTACTCGTAAATGGTTTTGTTTTACCTGTCAAACATGCTGTGTTTACTTTAAATTCGTGTAAAGTAATGTATATTATTAAAAGCGGTGGTTGAATAATTACGAATAATAATACGAATTTACCTTTACACTTAGCAAATTCGAAGGAGTAGGAATACACTGTGTGAATGCTAGCGTCTTACACTTGCCGAACATCTATAAACAATTAATGTATGTCGGCCAAGAACTGGCAGTTTCCAAAGATCCGTCCTAAATGCCACCGATAACCTTTGGATTACTCTTCCAGCACCTGTATTTCCTCCTTAAGTATACTGTAGATTTTAAGGAAAACAATCTGAACCATATGGCTGCCACAAATTCCTGTATTGTCAACTACTATTGCCTTTTTTTTCTAATTATATGTGCACTCTGTGTTTCGCCAAGAATATACAATACATAATTCTTGATGGCTCGACTAAGACTTACATTTTAATATATGCGTGTCAGACGGATGAGGCTTTTTGGCACCAGCCTATAAGGGTTATATCGAGTTGATGTCAACAACAAAACGCAGGAATACCGCATACAACAAACTACGAAAAAATAACGACCCCATAAGTCGTGCAGCATACAATTTAGCCTCCAAAGAATGCAAGAAAACCATTAATGACTCCAAAAACAAGTTCAATGTACAAATTTGCAACAAGTTGTCCGCTTGCCCTGCCGGTAGTAGAGCATTCTGGTCTCTCGCTAACTCTATTGGCAGCAACTTTTGCACTTCTTCTTTTCCACCGCTGACTAATGCCGATGGCTCACTGGCTCTAGCCTCCAAAGAGAAGGCTGAACTTCTTGGTTCGCTGTTTGCATCCAATTCCACACTCGACGATGGTGGGGCCAACCCCCCATCCAATCCTCACTGTGGCAAGCAGATGGGGGCTGTAAAATTCAGCCTCAAAGCCGTACGTCGAGAACTTCTCCAATTAGCAACCAACAAAGCTAGTGGCCCAGATGGCATACCAGCGGTGGTATTAAAAACTTGCGCTCCTGAACTTAGTCCTGTGCTCACCAAACTTTTCAGATTGTCCTTTAGATGTGGTATTGTTCCCCAGGGATGGAAAAAAGCACTTGTTCACCCAGTTACAAAAAAAGGAGACCGAAGTGAGCCCACAAACTATCGCCCAATAGCCATCACATCACTACTTTCCAAAGTGATGGAACGTTTAATTAACAGCCAACTTCTAAACTACTTAGAGAAGAATGATCTTCTGTGCGATCGGCAATATGGCTTCTGCCGTAGTCGATCGTGCGGCGATCTCTTGGCATATGTCACACATGTTTGGGGGAAATCCGTCGAATGCTATGGAGAAACGCAAGCTGTTGCTCTGGATATCTCCAAGGCGTTCGATAGAGTCTGGCATCGCGGTCTGGTGAATAAATAACCGTCTTATGGACTAACTCCCTCCCTGTAATCCTGGATTGAAAACTTCTTGAGTGATCGAAGCATCATCACTGTCGTAGATGGCTTTTCTTCTTCCTGCCATAAAATCAACTCAGGAGTTCCACAGGGCTCTGTGCTGTCGCCCACTCTTTTCCTTCTGCGTGTGAATGATTTGCTTCAATGCGCAAGCATTCACTGTTATGCCGACGACAGCACTGTCCATGAGAGTATAATCTTCCATAAACCTCCGAAACATTCGGAACTATCTGCTGCTAGGGAATCTCTGGTGGAGAAGATGAACATGTCTCTTGAAAGGGTTTCACGATGGGGCGACCTCAACCTCGTCAGTTTCAACATTTCAAAAACCCAATCATGTACTTTCTCCACCAAGAAGACTGCTATGGATCCTGTATCTTTCAACGGTTGTTTTCTTCCGAAAGCAAGCTCCATCAACATACTTGGATTATCAATATCGAATAATGTCAAATATTACGAGTCAATTAAGTGTAAAGCCAGTCTCGCTTCCAAAAAACTAGGTGTATTATATAGATCACGTCGGTATTTCAACGATAAACAACTTCTTCTTCTATATAAAGGACAAATCCGACCTATCCTTGAATACGGCAGTCACCTTTGGATTGGAGCCCCAAAATACCTTTTAAACTTAATTGACTCAGTTCAAAGAAGAGCAATTCGTTTGATAAACAATGACACCCTTACGTCTAATCTACAATCAATGGAACACAGACGTAAGGTTGGTTCTCTTAGTCTTTTCTACCGTTATTACCACGGTCGCTGCTCTTCGGAACTTAAAGAACTAATTCCTCCTGCACCCACCCACAGCCGACAAACTCGTCTTACACTTGCCGAACATCCATACACGGTTAATATATGTCGACCAAGAACTGGCAGCTTCCAAAGTTCCTTCCTTAATGCCACCGGTAAGCTATGGAATGCTCTTCCAGCGTCTGTGTTTCCTCCTTCCTAGAATCTGGATCTCTTCAAGAAACAGATAAATATACACTTGCAATCTCCCCAACCCACACACAAACACGAACACAACACACGTTTCCCGCAAGCAGCGTCCAGCCTCCCTGGCTGAGCGTCATAGAGTGCACTGGTCTTGACCGGTTGTGCTCTCCTGCATGCGTTTACATAAAAAAAAACATACAAAACCAATTATTATTTTAGACCATTACTGTTGCTTATTTATGTATTAATAATATAATAAGATTATATCCTCCTTTAAAAGTTAGATATTGAAGACTGGATGAAGGATGCAGGATCAGGTTCACAATACAAACACTTGTTTCTGTTTCACAATACACGTTTATTCGTCAAACACTTGCTACAAAGCAGACCGTTGTGGCCCACGCCATATAGGCATGGCCACAACGGTCGCGAGCGTTTGTCCAACTGACAGCTCACGGCACGCTCTCACATCTCGGTGGTACCAACCGCCAAAATGACAGTCGTACAAACTGGCAATGGTCCAACTGTCATTACAATTATTTTGGCGTATGCAAACACCGCTAACATTATATAATTAAACTAACATTCGATGTAGATGTCAGGCAAGCGAACCAAAATAAGAGACAAAAGATCGTTTGTTGAGGCTTTACGGCATCGGCCTTAAGGAGCTATATCAAGCTGATATCAAAGAGTTTGATATTATTTTCTTTTTCTCATTCCCAATGCGGCTCTGTATCTTTGCCTGCAATCCTGACGACCGCACTCACGATCGCTTGCCGCCGGATTTCATTTTAGCATTTCGGACGGAGCAGTAATTATTATTTTGTAGGTATAGTGTGGTGTTGTTTTACGCCGCGTGCATGTGATGCTAAATGTTCGGTAACGATGCTAATATTCAACCCGAATAACACGAAATACTATCTAGCCGTCTTACTGCATAAAACGTCGAATTACATCACCGAAAAAAATAATATTGTTCTCAATTAATGATTATTACGTAAGCCAGCCATTGCTTATTATTGATTTTTTGAAAATATTACCAAGATCGCCTCAATACTTAGACTTAACAATTCTCGATACAGTTAAGCCTCGATTATACGTTTTTTTAAAGGAACCAACAAAAAAACTATAAATACGGGAATACGCACCTATGTTTTAATATAAACGAAGTTTGCCAGGACTATACCAAATGGATGGTAAATGCGGGAAATATATTATACGAGAACGGTTTACCTGGGTTCTCGTATTGGACATTGTCGGATGCCTTATATACTCGTATAGTAGCAAAAGTAATACATATTGATTTATTTACCTTGTTTTTACATGGATCACGTTGGGTATAGCCTCTGTTGAAGATACTGCAGTGTAGACTTAATTGTAGCCTTCCTCAATCCATCACTGTAAAGACACAACTCAATTTGACAGTGATGGATTGAGGCTACGAGTTAGTCGAAACTGCAGTCTTCTAAACAGATGCCATACCCAACGTGATCCATATAAAAACAGGGTAAATAAATAAATGTTTATTATTTATAATGGATCTCAAAGTGAAGGCTGAAAACATCGTTTTTTTTAGCAAAAGCCTTTATAAAGTTGGATTTTGAGTGCAGAGGTGACTTGTAAAAAATAAAAATGTCATCTGAGATAACTGAGTGGTTGAAATTTTTTGCAATTATATGCTCCAGTTATGGAATAAAATCTTTTTAAAAATTTGTAATAGAACCCAAATTAAGTAATTTAATGTATTTTAATATCATTGATATTTTTCAGTATAATAAATGTAACTTGTCAAAACGAGTTAATTGAAATAAACACAGAAAGCAAAACGTCTCAAAAAAAATAAAATATATTTATTATTTTATTTATTATAATAACATTAAGGTTATCAACTGACAATTCTTGGTGAAACTTCATAATTATTATTTTAAACTAATTTTAATTAAAAAAAAATAAAATCGTTTGAAGATGGTCTCCGGGGAGGTCGAAACATGTAATCATTTAAAATAAATTGTCAATCAAAACTAAATATTGTAAATTTATAATTTTTTTAAATTAAAATCAATTTAAAATTATAATAAAATATCAATCAAAAAAACTTTCTTTTGTCGTTAATTAAATATTAAATATTATTACTTTAATGAAAAACACTACACAAACGTTAATGAAAATAAAGTATCTATTATAAGACATACAAAGTCATTAAATTTTATATAATGTACATATATAATTGTTATATTTTTTTTGCGAGACTAAAAATGTAAAATTCTGGAAACATTTACACCATTTATGTCTGGCATAAAAAGACGAAGAGAGAGAAAGCTTTGCAAAATATAATAAAAATAAAATTTTGCATTCACTACGATACAAAAGTGACATGCGTTATTTTTTCCAGGAGGTACTCAAGTCTGGGGAAATAGCCTTAAAAAAGATTAAGGTCCCCCGAGATACTCAAATTTTGCCGCTCAAACAGTCGGACTAAAAGCTAACAAAAGAAAACCAAATAAGTTTAAAAAGCAAGAAAAACAACATAAACATATTCTTACAGTGCTTATTCATATTTAATTTGGTAAATAATGTTTCATTGTACACAATCTAAACATTTTTATTACTTCTAAAAACATTTTAAAGCTCGTATACTGTATTTATAAAATATAAAAACCGGTATAACAGTGATTTGTAAACATGAAATAATGACTTGATTTAATTTTTAAGAAACATGCTTTTAATCTTATTACTTCTTCGTAGTATCAATCCGGTGGATTGGTTTGCAGCAACAAAATCATGCATCTCGATCTCCACTCTTCTCAATCCTCTACAATCCTCTTTACCCAGCATATGAGCTACAAGTTATGTTCTCGAAAACTTGCTGCAAATACTCCTGTCTAGGGCACCCTCTGCAGTTTCTACCCTCAACCATCCATTCCACAATGTCGTGAAGAAGACCATCGTGGCGCATGATGTGGAAAAGAGGTTAAAAGTAAACCAAATCTTGTTTACTTGACCAATAAAGATGATCTCATATAGCTATAAATAATGTGTATTTTGAAAATCTTTATACCAAACATAATGGATATTATAATGTAATAATTAAATATGTAATTTTTCACCACACACTTTTTACTTTTAGTACCACTAGGTTATTTTAATATTTTTTACACTGCAGTTGAACCATGTTATTCAGTTTTTTTTTTCTCATCGTTTATTCAAAACGTTATTTCCAACATAACTATGTTTTGTATTAAACATCCAAAAAAGTCTTTTAAGCAATTGTTATAATAAAAATCTCTATTTTAGATTCATACAGTTGGGTACGACAGAGCATTTTGCCACTCTATGTAAATTGAGGGGACCATGGTCCAAAACAACAAGTATCAAAGAATTCGCGGTGCACGAAATTCTATGTATTATTAATATTAATAAAGAATGCTTACGTATCGATACGGAGCATTGACCATCCCAATAATCTGCCACTCTATGTGGATTGAAGGGATCAAGGTCCAAAATAAATCAGTACTAACTCAACTCCGGTCTCTGGATTTATCCTCAGTGCCAGAACCTTGGTATTCCGGCATCACCAGTTAGCTGATGCTGTAATTTTGGGACTGCGACCTTGGTTTCGGAACATTGATGATTTCGCTAACAGATTAATATTACTATACCTTTTGGAACAACAACCATGTTCTTCAGAAATATTTGTTTCTCATTGTTTATTTTTTGATATCTTGTATTTGTGTATATTGTGTCTTTTAAATACAATTTAAAGTTATTCTCATATGCGTATCTCAATTACTAGATAATTTGAAATAAACATACTTATGTAACTCTCATAATAAATAAATAAAATACATTTGTCATGTAATATTAACCCATCGTTTTATCTCTTGTTGAATTTCGCGCCAAAATGGGGAATTTCAATTAAAATTTTATTCCATAAGTTATTTTTTTATCGCGGCAGGCACCCTAATAAAATAAAATAGTGTCAAGTGATATGATATGGACAACGCTGCGGGAAAAAGTGGGATGGGAAAGTCCCTCGGGAGAGCTAGGGAAAGTTTCCTCCTTTGCGGATAACTTCGGCAGACTTCAGATGCCTGCGTTTCTTCTCCAAGAAGAGCGACGATACTTTATAAGAAAAATTATAATAAAACATTGAATCAACACATACTGAGCTTAGGCTAAAAACAGTAAGTGTGTGTGTTTTATAAAACACAAATTTTGACCTTGAGTTTTGTTTCAGCTGAAACGAAATTAAGTTTTGGTCTTGGCTGAAAATGAGCTTGGGCCAATATTAGCAATACCATTATTTTTACGTAGCTTAAACAAAAAATATTGTCGTATTAGCTTGTCACAATATAAAATGAAGAGTAAAGTGACAATATTATCTTGTAAGAGCTGTGATGAGTTAAGTTATTTATTTAAAGTTTTTGTTAAATAAATGGACAAATAATTATATCATAAATTCAACGATAGTCAAACATTTTTATATTAATAAAGATCTTTATATTTTAATTGAAATTGTTTGTGTATAATTATATTTCTAAATGTTTTTGATAATATATATTTTTGTAAATGTACGATGAATATTATCTACTTACCAAATAAAATTTTGTTATCAATGTTTGGTGATTTTATGACCAAAGGGTCTTAAAATAAACAATTAAATCAAAATCTTTAATCATATAATGTTAGTTCTATATCAAAATCATGTAAATGTATAAATATGTAATACTCTAAAATACAATAAAACTTTAAAATAACATAGATGAATCCCACGCCACACACAAGATCTTATCTTTAAGTGGTGTGGTAAGCGAATGTAAAAAAAAGAAAAAAAAAAAAAACAAAAGAAGATTGGAATGTAAATTACTATGCAAAAAATGTATCTTTTAATATTTGATTAAATATAAAAAATAAAAAAAAAATACGAATATTTTTTACATCTAAATCAACAAACGACTGTACGAGTATATTATACTCTTCTACAGTCTCGTTAATGGTGTGAATATGTCTTTGAATACTGTTATTGGTTTTATATAATTATTAAAAAAACTAGACATTTAATGGTGTATTTGCATACATCTTAATACTATTTACAAACTACTAAGAAAATCATTATATATTGTATTTTTAATACGAAACTAAATGGCCAAGCGTTTGCTTTGCAAGCCAAAGGTCGTGGGTTCGATCCCCGATGGAAATTAAAAAAAAGAATTTTAATCGATTTCTGAGCTCTAATCACACGTAAAATATCAGTCATAGCCTATTAATTAAAATAGGTGGTAGACGAAAGTCGTCCCGTGAAGACCACCCATTCATAGTAAATTCCTGTAATAATAACGGATGATGCGTGAATCTCGGGCTGTAGTCTATGACATTGGCAGATCAACACTCCACATGCAGTGTTTAGCCATATACACCATGGTTAGCATCATAAAGTTCCACAGATAAGACTTCAGAATTACTATCACCATCTGTCGGTATTCTCCTGTATGTGCTTACATAAAAAAAAACTGACGTCTCTCCAATGGCTTAATTAAACATATGCGCTGCAATGACACTCATTACTGTTAATTACTCATTACTACTTTCCCGTTTCCATTTATGGAAACATTATTTAACATATACTATCGAAAAAATTGCACACTACAAGTTCTGTAAGTTTCATCACAATTGGTATAGGAGCGGATACGCGATACTCAGACAGATTGACAGTCAAACATTGATTTATACGTATATCCTTTGAAAATGTTTTATAGAACACTGTATTTGTGAAATTAATATTAAATAATTCAAATAACCATACAACAGATATCAAATTATCAACGCGAAAAGTTAGTAATTAAAATGTTTCCAACGTGAAATATGTGCAGCGACTCATAAAAAAATAATTCATGCGAAGCTCGACAATAATAATTAAAGACATATTTAATGCAGTGCGCGGCGGGCCGTTCCGTGTCCGCCTATTTATTCAAATAATTTCCAAAAATGAATAATTTAAATTTATTTCATTACCGGGCGCCTCGGCGGGAGGAAACCTCCGATAAGTTTATTCATAATTTCAGGACGTTACGCTTGATTTCCATATTGATCGTCCGCGAGGAGCTTTTCTGCGGAGCAGGTGTGCCTCATGGACTGCCAAGATCGTGTTAACAAAGTACTAGGCCGGTCTTCTGGTGTCTGGCGGGCTTTCTGAAAGCTGGCGGTTTCATTAAAAGCTCGCCCAGCAGATATTTGACAGTACCCGATACTTAACCGAGGGAAATAGACTCGAAGTTAAACGCGGAGCTTCACGCAATTAAGAATAACTTATCGACATGAAAATTTTACTACACAATAATTAAATGATTATTTATTTAATCGACAGGCGTGTACAACTGGGATGAGCAGCAATTGGAGTAGTTTTTAAAGTTTTGTAACATTTTTAAAACGAAAATTTCGCTAAGTCTTAAAACTAAAGCGTTTAACCAATGCATCTTCTCAGAATTAAAATATAGCGTAAAGACGTTGATTTTAACAGCATGTAATAATTCTAAAATTAAGGTCACCCAATATGCCATGGATCCAGTACAAGCTATGTCTCTTAGCTTATAAGGCACTCAACGGAACTGCATCGGGCTATTTTGACAGAACTGATCAAGCCTTCAAAAATAAGCGTGCGTGGAGAGACACTCAGATCAGCCAGAGCAAATGGACACTCTGCAGCTGAAGGGAGGTAGTCCTAGCACGGTCTTTAGCAATCGTGCTTTCAGCTACGTGGCACCAATGGCCTGGAACTCGCTACCGGAAAGCATAAGAGAGCTTAAAGCGGAGGCATCCTTCGGGAGTAGACTCAAGACTCACCTTTTTACTCAGAGAGGCAAAGAAGCGCTTTTGGAATGATAACTCGGTTATAAAAAAGCGCTATATAAATACTCATATAGTGATAATGAAGAGTCTCTTTAAAATATATAATCTCAAACAAGGATACAAAGATTCACTCGAATAGTTGTGGATACCTAAATAATATTCACACTCAAGTGGCAATGGGAAGGACATATCTCTCGAAGAGACGGCGGTCGATGAAAAAGAAACTCATTGAAGTGCCGTCCAAGACCTCGTAAGCTGAGTGTTAGCGTAAGCAAGATGCCTTGCAAGTTGGACTGACGACATCAGAGGTTTTGGCGGGGGTCTGAATGCGGAGAATATAGTCAAGTCTTCGGACTTCTGCCCTGGAGGTCGTCGGGTGGACCTTCGGGTGCAGAGATGCTTCGGGACGTGGCATAGAGAGTGGCAACTGAAAGATCTGAATCGCGTCAAATTGCAGTGACTATATTTTATTGATATGAAATGGATACGATTTTTTTTTTGCATTATATTATTTGTATCGTCTAATGATAGTTGTTTTTTATGTGACACATACAGGAGAATAGCGAGAGATGGTGATAGTAAATCTGAAGTCTCATCTGTGGAATTCTATGACACTTACCATGGTGCATATGGCTAAGCGCTGCATGTGGAGTGTTGATACGCTAACGTCATAGACTAAAGCCCGAGATTCACGCATAATCTATATTATTACAGAAATTTACTATGAATGGGTGGTCTTCACGGGACGACGTTCGTCTACCATCAATTTTAATTAATAGGCTATCACTGGCATTTTACGGGTGAGGGATCAAATTCAGGGGTATTTTAGAGCTCAGAAATTGCGTGAATTTTTTTTTTTAAATCTCTGTCCGAGATCGAACCCCCTGATCTTTGGCTTGCAAAGCAAACGCTTTGACCATTGAGCTATACCCGCCGGCAAAATTTATATATAATATAATTTTTTGTGAATGTTTGTATCGAGTCTCACTACGGCCAGTGTAAAAAATGTTTTTTTTATATTAAAACATACAAGTTAAAATAAACGCGTACGCAGTTCTGTATGTGTTTGTATCGTGACTGATGCAAAAATGAAAATTGCGTCGGTGTTGGAGCTAAAATATGCAGATTGGAAAGCCCATACGTGGGATCATAAATAATATATTGTAAATGAAATATTTTCGTTTTATTTTTACCCAAAAATGTTGTTAGAATATCTCCAATAACACTTTTCATTACAAAAATCGATTAATTCTCAAGTTCAATTGGAATTTTTATGTATTTGTTATATAGCGTTTTCACCGCTTACCTGCCGATCAAACATGCTTAGCTTTAATCATTATAATATGTTTTTAAATGATTATTTTTCTCCTTAGCAATCCAAATTTGCATTTCTTATTTCAAAATTTAAAAATAACAGTTAAATATTTGCGAAATAAATGGTGGAGGTTGATCGCACTGTGTATATAATAGAACTAAGGTGCATAGTTCGTAATTTGAATACCAGCGTATGCCTTTCCTTTTTCTCTACAATTGTTTGAAAAATGTCATAAAATATGATATTTGATGGCATGGATCTTCTTCGTAGTATCAATCCGGTGGATTGGTTTGCAGCAACAAAACCTTGCATCTCGATCTCCACTCTTCTCGATCCTATGCAATCCTCTTCAGCTCAGCATAAGAGCTACAACTCATGTCCCCAAACACTTGCAACAAATACTCCCGTCTAGGGCGTCCTCTGCAGTTTACACCCTCAACCATCCCCTCAACAATGTCGTGAAGAAGATCATCGTTGCGCTTGATGTGACCGATGAATCGGGCTCGCCTCTCTGAGAAGGTTCTTACTAGGTGCCTATCTTTATTGATTAAGCTCATGGATCAATTGTCTTAAAAGTATTAGCGTATCAAAATATATTCATCAAAATAAAAATAATCTGCAGAATAATGTAATTAATTTAATGTAGTGTCTTACAGAGTTTGCATTTTAATTTGTATACATTTAAAATACTTCGAACGAAATACTCATAGTAAGTAAAAATTGTATGTACTCGATGTTTTTTAAATTTAAATATTAGACTGCATAGCTCCTTTATATATAAATACGAATCCCAGTGAACGAATTTTAAATATGCAAATAAGAGATTAATTCCCCTATTAAAAGTATTTGAAATTATTAATGCCATTCTAAGATGCATGTAATACATTTATTGTTCAGTGTTAAATAACTATAACCATTTTATAGTTGAAAAAATTACAACGAAAACAATTTTATATTATAAATACTCAGAAGAGTTGTAGCTTTAAAATGTATGACTGAAATATTTTAGAATATTGTTAATTATTTTATGTCGAAAATACTTTAAAGTAAAATTGTATAATTTTACGTCCATAAATAAAATTAAAAATAAAATTTATTGGTTATCATTAAAATTATTGAATAACAGAAAAATAATTACCGCCATTGCATTAATTGACATATTCACAAGTGAGAACGAAAAATTGTAACTGATACTTCGTTTGACTTGCACGTACAAATGTTAATTTAAAAAAATCATCGATAATCGAATTAAAGTAAATGATTATTAATGCCATTAATCTTTAATATTACTTGGATTAATATGAAAGTTAAGTACACTGAACAAAAAAAATATGCGAAAAAGGTTAAAATAATGATTTCTAGAAAGAAAATCTAATATTTCAAGATTAAGCATGAGATTTGCAGTAATATCATTGATGGTGTGTTTGAAATATATTTCAATAGCCCGAGGGAAAAAAATTTCGAAACATAGGGGGAAAAAATAAGCGTAAAGACGTTGATTTTAACAGCATGTAATAATTCTAAAATTAAGGTCACCCAATATGCCATGGATCCAGTACAAGCTATGTCTCTTAGCTTATAAGGCACTCAACGGAACTGCATCGGGCTATTTTACAGAACTGATCAAGCCTTCAAAAATAAGCGTGCGTGGAGAGACACTCAGATCAGCCAGAGCAAATGGACACTCTGCAGCTGAAGGGAGGTAGTCCTAGCACGGTCTTTAGCAATCGTGCTTTCAGCTACGTGGCACCAATGGCCTGGAACTCGCTACCGGAAAGCATAAGAGAGCTTAAAGCGGAGGCATCCTTCAGGAGTAGACTCAAGACTCACCTTTTTACTCAGAGAGGCAAAGAAGCGCTTTTGGAATGATAACTCGGTTATAAAAAAGCGCTATATAAATACTAATATAGTGATAATGAAGAGTCTCTTTAAAATATATAATCTCAAACAAGGATACAAAGATTAACTCGAATAGTTGTGGATACCTAAATAATATTCACACTCAAGTGGCAATGGGAAGGACATATCTCTCGAAGAGACGGCGGTCGATGAAAAAGAAACTCATTGAAGTGCCGTCCAAGACCTCGTAAGCTGAGTGTTAGCGTAAGCAAGATGCCTTGCAAGTTGGACTGACGACATCAGAGGTTTTGGCGGGGGTCTGAATGCGGAGAATATAGTCAAGTCTTCGGACTTCTGCCCTGGAGGTCGTCGGGTGGACATTCGGGTGCAGAGATGCTTCGGGACGTGGCATAGAGAGTGGCAACTGAAAGATCTGAATCGCGTCAAATTGCAGTGACTATATTTTATTGATATGAAATGGATACGATTTTTTTTTTGCATTATATTATTTGTATCGTCTAATGATAGTTGTTTTTTATGTGACACATACAGGAGAATAGCGAGAGATGGTGATAGTAAATCTGAAGTCTCATCTGTGGAATTCTATGACACTTACCATGGTGCATATGGCTAAGCGCTGCATGTGGAGTGTTGATACGCTAACGTCATAGACTAAAGCCCGAGATTCACGCATAATCTATATTATTACAGAAATTTACTATGAATGGGTGGTCTTCACGGGACGACGTTCGTCTACCATCAATTTTAATTAATAGGCTATCACTGGCATTTTACGGGTGAGGGATCAAATTCAGGGTATTTTAGAGCTCAGAAATTGCGTGAATTTTTTTTAAATCTCTGTCCGAGATCGAACCCCTGATCTTTGGCTTGCAAAGCAAACGCTTTGACCATTGAGCTATACCCGCCGGCAAAATTTATATATAATATAATTTTTTGTGAATGTTTGTATCGAGTCTCACTACGGCCAGTGTAAAAAATGTTTTTTTTATATTAAAACATACAAGTTAAAATAAACGCGTACGCAGTTCTGTATGTGTTTGTATCGTGACTGATGCAAAAATGAAAATTGCGTCGGTGTTGGAGCTAAAATATGCAGATTGGAAAGCCCATACGTGGGATCATAAATAATATATTGTAAATGAAATATTTTCGTTTTATTTTTACCCAAAAATGTTGTTAGAATATCTCCAATAACACGTTTCATTACGAAAATCGATTAATTCTCAAGTTCAATTGGAATTTTTATGTATTTGTTATATAGCGTTTTCACCGCTTACCTGCCGATCAAACATGCTTAGCTTTAATCATTATAATATGTTTTTAAATGATTATTTTTCTCCTTAGCAATCCAAATTTGCATTTCTTATTTCAAAATTTAAAAATTACAGTTAAATATTTGCGAAATAAATGGTGGAGGTTGATTGCACTGTGTATATAATAGAACTAAGGTGCATAGTTCGTGATTTGAATACCAGCGTATGCCTTTCCTTTTTCTCTAAAATTGACTTGAAAAATGTCATAAAATATGATATTTGATGGCATGGATCTTCTTCGTAGTATCAATCCGGTGGATTGGTTTGCAGTAACAAAATCTTGCATCTCGATCTCCACTCTTCTCGATCCTATGCAATCCTCTTCAGCTCAGCATAAGAGCTACAACTCATGTCCCCAAACACTTGCAACAAATACTCCCGTCTAGGGCGTCCTCTGCAGTTTACACCTTCAACCATCCCCTCCACAATGTCGTGAAGAAGATCATCGTTGCGCTTGATGTGACCGATCAATCGAGCTCGCCTCTCTAAGAAGGTTCTTACTAGGTGCCTATCTTTATTGATTAAGCTTATGGATCAATTGTCTTAAAAGTATTAGCTATCAAAATATATTCATCAAAATAAAAATAATCTGCAGAATAATGTAATTAATTTAATGTTGTGTCTTACAGAGTTTGCATTTTAATTTGTATACATTTAAAATACTTCGAATGAAATACTCATAGTAAGTAAAAATTGTATGTACTCGATGTATTTTTAATTTAAATAAATATTAGACTGCATAGCTCCTTTATATATAAATTCGTATTTACGAATCCCAGTGAACGAATTTTAAATATGCAAATAAGAGATTCATTCCCCTATTAAAAGTATTTGAAATTATTAATGCCATTCTAAGATGCATGTAATACATTTATTGTTCAGTGTTAAATAAATATAACCATTTTATAGTTGAAAAAATTACAACGAAAACAATTTTATATTATAAATACTCAGAAGAGTTGTAGCTTTAAAATGTATGACTGAAATATTTTAGAATATTGTTAATTATTTTATGTCGAAAATACTTTAAAGTAAAATTGTATAATTTTACGTCCATAAATAAAATTAAAAATAAAATTTATTGGTTATCATTAAAATTATTGAATAACAGAAAAAAATAATTACCGCCATTGCATTAATTGACATATTCACAAGTGAGAACGAAAAATTGTAACTGATACTTCGTTTGACTTGCACGTACAAATGTTAATTTAAAAAAAAATCATCGATAATCGAATTAAAGTAAATGATTATTAATGCCATTAATCTTTAATATTACTTGGATTAATATGAAAGTTAAGTACACTGAACAAAAAAATATGCGAAAAAAGTTAAAATAATGATTTCTAGAAAGAAAATCTAATATTTCAAGATTAAGCATGAGATTTGCAGTAATATCATTGATGGTGTGTTTGAAATATATTTCAATAGCCGCGAGGAAAAATATTTCTGAATCATAGGGGAAACAATAGAAATCCATTTGACGAGACGTGTCCTGATGGGTTTGTTTTGGCGAAATTCCGAGTTTTCCTTTTTCCTTTTTTTCCGACTGTTGCTTCCGATTAAATCGGCAAATAAAGCGTGACAAGACGTTTGAAAAGCTTTTAGCAGATTTATTCGTGAATTTATAATATTCCTCCGAAATACCTCCGTATGTCTTAATACCAACCTGCTTATAAAAAAGGTAGGAAAGAACGAATTTTTATATTTTCTTTTTAGATGAATAAATAGTTACAATAAATTTAATGTAATAGATATTCAAATACAAGATGAAAAATATAATGTAAATATTGAAAATAGACTATTCAAATAATAAAAAAACATTTCATATCATTTCGTTGAATTTTATTTTAGTTTTTTTTGTATTTCCTGCATGATGTGGAATAAAATTGAGAAAAAAAAATTCATGATATCAGAATATTTTTATTTTTAATTTGATCTTTTTATTAGACCATGTAAGAGAAATCAGGAATACCAATATTAACAAAACACAATAATGACCATGAATTTATTTTGAAAACAGATTTTTGGCCGAATGCTATTGTATACACTGTATAAATTTAAATGAGGGCAAATTATCGCTAAAGCCAAAACATATCCTTTAAAATATAACTGTGGGAATTTATTCATAATTAAACACTTTCATTATCTTAAGAATAAAACAAGTTAAGCTTCGTATGAAACCACTGAGTTGTAATTAACTTTATATAACCACTTCAATTGACATTCTTATGCATAAAATATGAATTGATGTAATTAATGTCTATATCATTTTCATTCCATATCCATTTTATAGAAAACATTCCAAGATATCTTTATCTGAAACTGCAATTGTAAATATATATGGTTTCCGACGTCCTCCATCGCGGAAGCCCGTGAGCTTAAAGAGACCGTAGCTATACGAGACCCTGTTTTGTGTGATTTTTCCAATATTATACTTAATAAGAGGTTTGAACCCTTTGGACCTATAGGGAAGATTAATATCCGATTCCAATTTCAATTATTTAGTCATCACCTACTGCAACCAATTCTTTTTTCAGTTTCCACATCCTTTTATTCAGAATGTTTCAGCTTTATATTTTAAAGTTCTACTGACAATGTGATGTGATGTAGTAAATTAACCAACTGGAATGACGGGAACCGATTTTTGGAAGAAAGAGATATATTTTTTATACTCATGATAAAAATTAAAAATAATTAAATGTTTTAATATAAGCTTTTCCACACATGAATGCATGTTCCATATTCCGCGCGTCGAGCTTTCTGTCCGAGCTTTTCAAAGTAAAACGGGCGACGGAAATGCAATTAGCCATCTTAATTCAGCCAATGATCAACTTAAGTCACTTGGCGTTTTATATTAAATTACGTATGGAGCAAATTACCATTTTCATGTTAACAGGCGCATTTTATATAGTGATGCGAAATTCAATCAACAAAGTCTCTTAGTAATTTCGCCTATAGAACGACGACACATTTGTGCACGGTTTAACATACTGCGCAGAAAATGCTCGTGTAAGGTAATTTTTCGCAATTAGATACGTAAAGTACAGTTTTAGCGGCATGTTCACTTTCACCGTACATGCGATGGAAGCGTATGAAACCAAATACAATTATTACTTACTAATAATATACTCACGAGAAAATTAAGTTACCTACGTAAGTGCTCGTAAAGACCCATTAAATATGGTAACTATCAAAAGCATACGCGATCTTTATCAAAATCTCATAGTATAAAACTGTCGATTAAATAATAATTAATGAAATATATCCTTCTGCCATGGAAGGGTATATTACATTAAAAGACGTATAACATAACATATATTATTCTGGTATGAAGAATTTTTTTATTATCTTTTACAAAATAGTTAATTAACACTGCAAGTTAAGCAAGCTTTGTTAAGCTGACGTAATTCAAGATAAATCGCTTAAATACTTAGTTACATTTGACGTATAAGCTTCGAAAATATTAAGCACAGCGTTGTGAACGCCCTTCACTTTATATATTGCACTTTATTTGAGATTGAAACTATTTATGTAATTAGGACAAACGATATTATAAATTATATATATATTAACATAATAAAAACATCTTAATTCGTGGATTTTAAATATATTTTATTGATATAAGCTAATAAAACATTCAACATTTATATTTGTTGTTATAGATTACGAGTACTATTTATAAATAGTTATTATAGATTTCTTTTGTAATAAATATTAATAAATAACAATCTCGTGTGGGTCTTTTTATTCATACATTAAATAAACATAACAAATATCATAATTTCATATAAATATATAATAAAATTGGAACATTCAATATATTAGAATATTGTGTTGATCTGTTTCTTAAGACCAAATGGTTCTTATATCGGAAAATACCGTATTATTCATTCTATTCACTCGTACTAAAAAATTGTGATTAACAATTGCCCAAATACGTTTTGGATACAATAGCTGCTTTAGTTTCAGCGTAAGTAACTGGACTTACTATACATATTGAAGTAACTATTTAATGTGTGTAAAAATTATAATATTTTGCATTTATTATGAATTCTTAGTTTCTCGTTGATTTTAATATGAATTTTGTGTATACAAGCCTCATCGGACTAATCATCAGATTTCCCGAAAAGGATTTTATTAAACGCATTAGTATGTCATATTATCGCTAGCCCAGTTCTCGTTAGATCATACGAACTGCAACTTGGATAGGTCACTGCCAGTTTTTAACCGGATCGGAAGCCATGTATTGAAATACTTTTCATAACTAGCTGACCCGGTGAACTTTGTTTCACCCGAAAGGCAATAAATGAGCAGATTTTGGATTTTATTAAGTTGAATTTTTCGGTACATATGATATCATATATTTGGTCTGGTTGAATTCTGTTGCAGTAATCGACGAAACTTCAGCAAGTAGTTGTCAGCATTTCGACGAATCGTCAAACGATATGCGTTATAATTCATCGAGCTTAGATTCTTGGTAGTTTCTTCACCTGAACTTAAGACAATAGATTTTTAATTTTGTTTGTAAAGCTAACATCCATATTTGTAGCATAATTATAAAGGGGTGAAGATAAATGATTTTAAATCGTTTGCCGGTTATTTGTCCAAATTTCTCTAAAAAAACATCTTAATCTTTAAGTCTGTTATTTTCCTGGTAATAAGCAGTGTATTATTGGAAACCTAAAGCAAAACCAAGCACTGAAAAATGTATGTCATGACGGAATCAAAACTATCATATTGATTATATATATATTGATTTCTCACCATGCAATGGATTTTTCATTTTGATATTGAAATAATATCCATCTTCTCCTTGCCAAAACATCAGTGGGTATTGCAACGTGTCATATGAACGACGTGTTTCAGATATCTGTTGTAGTTGCCCAGTATCACGACGTGTGTACCAGATGGTCGTTTATCCGCTCTGATCACGACTTTGTAGACCTCGATCAAGTTCTTCCTCCATATTGTTATTGAAGTATATTTGTACAAATTTATGCTGTGCATCTTCGAGAGGTTGGAATGATCCGATTCGATGGTGAATCTGTCCTTGTATCTACAGAATCAAAAGCAAAGACAATATTACTGATTTATAAACACTTTTTTTTAAGAATTAGCATACATAATTCAAAGCAATAAGTGTAGTATGTTATTCTGTTAATTAGATTGTGTGTAAGTACAAAAATAAATAAATAAATACCTTGAATGTCGGATTAAATCCTCGTCCATTCTAGAGTTTGTGCAAACGGATCGCTTTGGCATATCGTAAAGAGACTTGTCAATGTTGTCACTGGAGGTGTCTCAGCACGTTGAACCACATTTGAAGCCGTGAAATATACCCAATGACCATTCTCCAGATGCACCGCCAAATGCACAACAGCAGTATGAAGTTCGTGATAAGGGATTGCGAATATACGCCAAATCGCTTTGTACCAAACTTGAAAGCGCGCAATTTCATCGTTGGTATTCGAGGTTAGGATGCCAAAAACCACCAAATCACTGCCTTACATTCGTAATGTTTCAATCCCTAGTTTCATGATGGCTTTTTCGTGAAAGATTCGATCGTTTTGGTCGCAAATATCGGCACAATAAGCTAACAGAAACTCGAAAGTTCTTGAAACAAAACGTCAACCGATAGACTTCAAAATATCTATGTAACCATAGACAATAATAATATTAGTTGTCAAATTCCTTGCCTTTTGTTATAACATTTTTTACAAATAAAAGATTAAACTGATATTTTAACTCATATTTATTTTGTTTTTGACTTTTTTTCCTGTCTTTGTTTTTTTTTTTGTTTCAAAATATTCCGTACCTTACGTAGGCACCTACTTACAATACCTACTTTTGCGTCATTTTTAGTTATGGCGTTGGCTATAGCAACACTTTCTTTAACTGACATCTGTCAAATGACAATAGTCTTGTTTGAAAACATGTTTACGTAAATGTTCAATATTTTTTCTTAATCAAATCAATTTTGAGTATCTTTTAATTTTTTTAGGGTTCTAAGCTACCTTTTCATCAATTTTCAGCCAAGTCGGTTCAGCAGTTTTTGAGTTAAATAATAAAAATAAAAATAACACAATAGAATAAGAAGATGCCTTTCCATTTGCTTTTGTTATAACATTTTTAACAAATAAAAGATTAAACTGATATTTTCACTAATATTTATTTTGTTTTTGTCTTTTTTTCCTGCCTTTTGTTTTCTTTTTTGTTTCAAAAATTCCGTACCTTACGTAGGTACCTACTTATAATACCTACTATTGCGTCATTTTTAGTTATGTTGCTGACTATGGCAACACCGTCTTAACTGATAGCTGTCAAGTTACAATAGTCTTGTATGAAAACATGCTTACGTAAATGTTCAATATTTTTTCTTAATCAAATCAATTTTGAGTATACCATGGACGTTTTTGGGTTCTAAGCTACCTTTCCACCAATTTTCAGCCAAGTCGGTTAGGCCGTTTTTGAGTTATAAAAACAAATATAACCCGACTTTCTTTTATATATATAGATATGGTTCGGAGGTACAGACGAGTATTATGAACAACTCCGGGTATAGAAATAATTTAAGAATTATGCGTTGGCAAGAAATTACATACGAGTATTCTAGATATGAAGAAAATGAGATGAGGTTTCATACTCGTAGAACACTGTAACTTTGTGAGTTGTCATATTGAAGGATAAAACAAGTACAAACTTTGTATGAAATCACTGAGCTTAATACAAAGTTGTACTTGTTTTATTCTTGAGAGATGAGGTTGTTTTATATTCTTATTAAATTGTTCACACTTAATTGTGTGTACAAATATCGTTGTTGTTTTATTAGATCAGTTAAGCTCACATCACTTGTTGTCCGCAGATTTTTATTCCCCCGGCGAGAAAGCTCGCAATCGGGGACCGGTCGCATTGTCCGACTAAAAACGTAATTATTTCGCAAAATATTGTCAAAACAAAGAGCGCTCTAAAGCGGGATGCGGCGCGGCGGCGGAAATCCTGCACAAAGGTAGCCGGGCTTAAAGTGTCGCGGCTGCCCGGCTATTTGCACTCTAGAGATGTGACACTATCGGCCTCAAGCTGAAAAGCGGCATTCCCAATACACATAATCATCATCCTAACACCGCCTACAACTATCAAGTAAACCTGTTCGCATCGGTACCTGATATATGCCATGTAAGATTCCCCTACCGTTGACATCGGTAGCCTTGATATATCGTTTTGATACTTTCTTAGAATAGTTTTTTATGCATCATCTGATAGCTAAAGGATACAAGAAACAATGTGATATTTGAAAATAGACCAGATAAGTTATCATTTATGCTTCAAATACTAGTTTTATAATTGACAGTAAAATTTGTATTCCACCGAGCCGTAATGAAAGGGTTAAGGAGTTATTGAAAAATTGACTAGTGTATAACAAAGCTCTTACTTTGATAGCTCATCTATTTCATCATTTTTATGTCCACTTCCCTCATCGGTGGAGTATATGGTCATCACGATTAGCCATCTTTAAGCACTTTTAGCCGTCGTGGTCCTCACCTCCATGTCAGCTATGCCTGCATTCCGGAGCTTCACTGAGTACATTCTATGGATAGTCACGATAAACGCCGCTGTAGTTTATGCTCTCTATAAACTAGGAAATTAACAAATAGGAAATTAAATAACGACTAAATTATGAAAGGCTGTCTTGTCTGCTTCTAAGCCTCGTCATTTAAAAAAAAGTTGGATAGAAGAAAATCAAAATCTGACATCAAAAAGTCACGATTCTCAAAAATTTTTAGATATCCTGACGAAGATAAATGAAAAGTGTAATCTGTAGGGTATGTGACGTTTGGTTTTTTCTACGAAACTGGTATAAAAGGACGTTCGCTCACCATTTAGATCAAATGGTGTCCAAAATTACTTATATTAAAAGTAACCAACAATTCAAAAAACAACTCCTAAAAATCTTAAGAATCTTATTTAATAAAGTATTCAGAGATAAGTGGAGGTAAGGACTCGAACTACAGACAGTATAGTGTATTAGCGTTGTAGTATATACAATCAAGGAAAATAGGCACCTAATAAGAACAATCTCAGAGAGGCGAGGCCGATGGATCGGTCACATCATGCGCCACGATGGTCTTCTTCACGACATTGTAGAGGAGTTGGTTGAGGGTAGAAATTGCAGAGGGTGTCCTAAATGGGAGTATTTGCTGCAAATGTTTGAGTAGATGAGCTGTAACTCTTATACTGAGCTGAAGCGGGTTGCGGAGGACCGAGAGGAGTGTAGATCAAGATGCAAGATTTTGTTGCTGCAAACCAATCCACCGGATTGATACTTCTTCTTCGTAGTATCAATCCGGTGGATTGGTTTGCAGCAACAGAATCTTGCATCTCGATCTCCATTCCTCTCGGTCCTCCGCAACCCTTTTCAGCTCAGCATAAGCGCTACAATTCATGTCCTCGAATACTTGCTGCAAATACTCCCGTCTAGGGCGCCCTCTACAGTTTCTACCCTCAACCATCCCCTCCACAATATCGTGAAGGAGACTATCGTGGCGCATGATGTGACCAATCCATCGGGCTCGCCTCTCTGAGATGGTTCTTATTAGTTGCCTATCTTCCTTGATTATTCTGAGAACCTCCTTGTTCGTGACGTGGTCTCTCCAGGAAATTCCGAGAATTCTTCCGTACGACCACATCTCAAAGGCCTCCAGTCTTTTTTTATCACTTTCAGATAAACACCATGTCTCACAGCCGTACATTAAGATGCTCCAAACAATTGTTTTGGCAAGTTGCTTGCGGAGCCCTAAAGAAATATTCTTTGACTCAAGAATTTTGGCTTTTTTATTGAAAGCTAGCCTTGCTTGATGTATTCGACTGTTGACTTCTCTTTTTGTTCTGCCATCCCAGGTGATCGTACTTCCAAGGTATACAAATTCTTTTGCATCTTTTAGGGGTACTCCTAGCATTGATATGTTAATTTTCTGCTGCTCATTGCGGCTTACTCTCATGACTTTGGTTTTTGTGCTGTTTATCTTCATATTGTAGTTGGATTTAAATATGTTTTCCATGGATGTCAGTGCTTCCGTGAGTTCATCTTCAGTTTCAGCAATCAGAGCAATGTCGTCAGCAAACCTTATCATATCAATCTTTTGGCCATGTATTTTAACCCCCTTTCTATGGCCCATTTTTTCCCTGATGTTATTAATTGCATTTTGTATGTATACGTTGAAGAGTACAGGCGACAGAGAGCATCCTTGTCTCACCTTTTGGCGTATTTTTGCTTCCTTTTGGACATTTCCAAGTGATATTATGGCAGCTTCTTCTTTGTAAAGTGAAAATATGAGTCTTCGTTCCTTGTATTTGACTCCAATTTCTTTCATAATATCGAAGAGCCTCTCCCAATCTACTTTATCAAATGATTTTTCAATGTCCACGAAGGCAATATATGTATCTTGGTCCACTTTTATCCTCTTCTCCAAAAATCATACGCAGGGATAAGATTGCTTCTCTGGTTCCCATTCTTTTCTGAATCCAAATTGATCGCTAGTGAGAGTCTTTTTCTATTTTTGGTTCAATTCTATGTAGGATTATGTTGGTCAGTATTTTGGATGCATGGGATAGAATACTGAGTGTTCGGTGTTGTTCACATTTTGTTGTTCCGGGCTTCTTCGGCAGAGTTACAATTAGACACTTTTTGAAGTCTTCTGGCGTTATTCCTGTATTGTAGATTATCTGAGTCATTGTGAACAGAGCATCTAGAGTTTCGGTTCCTGCCGACTTTATTAGTTCAGCTGGTAGGTCATCAATCCCTGGTGTTTTTCCATCTTTGAGCTTTTTTAATGCGAAGTCAAATTCTTCTCGGATAATTGGGTCTCCCAAATCATCGGCGTCTACATCAGTTTCGTTTTCTATCACACTCTCAAAGCTGGTATCATTACTTCCGTTGTATAGTGTTTCCAGGTACTGTTTCCATCTCTCCCCTATTTGTGTATCTTCAAACAGTATTTTCCCGTTCTCTGCTTCTATCGCTTTGCCTTTTCCAATTTTCATGCCAAAGAAATCTTTTACTGACGCATATGCAGTTTCAATATTTTGATACTACGAAGAAGATATACACATGTCTTGTTCAAGGCACTCAATGAGAATAAATGTTACACAATAAAGTATGTGAAATATATTTTTATGAATACTTTTGAAATAAACATAGAATATACATTAGGAGACAGAGCTGACATGAAATAAGTAAGGTCCATTTTGGTAGACAGAACTTTATGGTGGCAGTTTGTGACGACCACATGCTCCAGTTAGGCGTGCGAACATGGTGATGGTGATGATCAAGTGTTGAATATATTTACAAATCTTTATTGGTTCATTAAGTTATAAGAATAAAATATTATTTCTAAAAAAATGAAAGGGAAACAGTTTATATTATTTTTAGTATGGGCTGTGTTTTTTATTTAAGCTGTCGTATCGGGTCACATATAGTACAACGCTACAGATAAATTAGTGCAGCAGTCCAGCGCAGCGGGAAACTACTTCTACGATTTTATCGTAAAATAATTAAAATTTACAAAAAATATCGCCGCATTCTAACTGCGACCAAAACTTTGTATGCGACAACTGAATTGATTGTTTTCTTTTTTCATACTCTCTATTGATTTGTTTATCCATGAGTAATGCGATGCTTTTGTCAGTTATATGAAGTTATTGCATATTTTTATGAATTATATACATATTTATACGACCCAAGTCTTTAGTAAAAATGTGTAAGTAGATACTTACTTAGATTTAAATTAGTATTTTATAAACCAAAAGACATAATCAGTACATCTTTTGAGTTGTAAAGTATATGTATTTATTATGTAACGACATATTTTCAACATTATAAGAGCAGACTTTTTTCTTCGTTTGAAGTGGATTATTATATTCTCATGGTGAAAATGATGTTGGTATAGTATTAGTAGTTTAAGAAAGCAAAACCATATTTTGTTTAATAACTTGATCTCTCATATTTTTTGCATGGTTCTGTTTTTCTTTTATATACGAGGTCATGGTTATCACTTTATCTTATCACATACATCACGTCATCATAATGACCCTTGCAATAGTGGTCAATAAATAGGCATATGAATAACATGAATGCATCTTCATTGACATCAAGTCGATGAACAAAAATTCAGCTCTAAAAATATAAAAAATAATTTCAAAGCATCAAATTTATTGTCTCGATTTAATAATGTTTTGAATTTAGTATGTAGCTTTATTATGATGCTTTTAAGAATATCTTTCTATTTGACCAAAATAAGTAGCAAAAACATGAATAAAAAGTATCATAAACAACAGCTCAATAAGCAAATACCTTTTTTTCCATACATGTTGTGTTAGTCAGTAATTTGATAAATATTTTTCAATGGTTAGTACTCATTGCTTAGATGTAAATTTAATCGTTTTGTTGACAAACCTAAATAAATTAAAAATAAAAGAAATCAGTTTCATTTCTGTAGTCATAAAATGGAAAAAATTACATTCTTTATTTTAGTCGTCATGAAACGGTTTTCCTGCTTCTCAATCATCCAATTTAACTACTTCAACGATCAAATTTAGAAAAAAAAAGAGTATTTTATTGAAATTGTTGATGTGTAAAATATCAGCATGTTTGCAAAAATATGTTCATTCTATTTTAAAAATTTGTGCTTTAGAGAAATAATGAAAATACGGCGACAACGTCAAGATTTAAATAATGTTTTTTTTTCCTAGTTTATACCAGTAAATTTGTGTTTTTTTAATCACTCTATTATCTAATCGTTATTTTATTCTAAATGCATAATCATTCCATAGATTGAAGAGAGTGTTTTGTTTTGCTAATTAGTTTGTATGTATTTCCCACCACGGTTCCTGGTTTATTACACGTTAACTGGCCACAACCGATCCTGACCACCGCCGCACTCGCGAATAAATATATATTAATGAGCTAGAGGAGTAAATATTTATTATTTTGTTTCGCAAACTTTCAGTTTAAACGGGTATATTAACCACGGAATTTTTGAAACGAGAAAGATAAGCCGCTTATATGAATAAGTATAATATAAACTATCGCGATATATTGTATTACGGTAAATTCTCGTTTTTTCTCAAATGATAATTATATTCTGAAAAATATCTTTATATTCTGTAGATAGGTCCCGTGATAAAACAATTTTATCGTACAAATGTTTATTAATTTATAATATTATTTAGTTATATATTATACATGTTATATAAAAATCGAAATAATTGTATAAATAATGTGTTGTTTAAATATTTTAGCAACACATAATCGTATGTACTGAACAAGTTATATCCAAATACATTGATACATATTTTGTAATTGTAATAAATATTATTTAGCAATATTTTTAATTTTTTTTTCACTTAAAAAAATATATATAGTTGCGTATTGTACCCTGCAAGTTACACACAATGTTAGAATATACGTCTGAGAAATAGTTGAAGAACACAAGAGCCTATTCCAGGTCAGCCTCGTTAACCGCTCTTGTAGCCCCGACGGTTTCCCTGATGAAGTTTAACGGCAAGGGACCTTTATTACTAAGCAGCAATTCAGGAAAATCCTCCTAAGAAATGGTAGAGACTCCCAGGCAACAACACAGAATGCGTCACCTGTTCTCATGGACGATGCACTCCACGAGAGAGTGTCTCACCGTATGTTGCATACCTGAATCACATGGACATGCGTCGCAAGAAGAGAGGCAGAATCTTTTTAAGAATTATCTGAAAAACAATATTGACTTATGAAACAATAAGTTGACGGAAATCTATGCTTTAAAATACCATGATCTCTGGTCCGATAGCAAAACATCGATTATTGTTGAAAAATATATAATATCTGAATTTTCAGCATCACCACGTATGCAATGAATTCTTATTTTTTTTATAAACATATTATAGAGTGCTTTCACATTGTTTTCAGTCCTGTAATATAGCAGCCGTTCACCTTAACCAAGCACGTCTTTTGTTGTCTGAATGGGCACCTTATTATTTAATATAAGTTCGCTCCGTACTCAACGTAAACGCGATAACGCGTGCAGCCGTACAGTTTCAAAAAAAATGCTGAAACTTTTCTACGTGGGTAATCAAATAATGAAATTCGTTCGGATTTCGTTCACCGTGTGGCGTCACACGTCGCAGACCTCAACCAGATTTTCCATTGTGTTTTTACTTGTCTTGTTATCGCGCGCATTGTGGTCTCTGGTCCAGCGTTCTCCTCGGAACTCTTTGTGTGGATTCTTCCACCTTCGGGGCGGACTAATCAGGCGTTCACGTTCTCGGAGCTCGCAAAACTGCAATTTTAACCTCATATTATTCTGCGGAGCGACTCATTAATCTCTCTTTCTTTGGGCGCATTTCGTACGTCGCGTTCGCGGCGACCCGGCTCTTTTTGCTGCATTCCGACTATAAGTCCTGCGACATAATTGTGAATACAGGCGACACCTTATTCCGACCACCTAAAATGTTGAATTTAAAAACGTTTATAAGCTATTTTAAACATAATATTTATTTAAACGGAGTAAATTGGAGAAAACATGAGACGCTCGAGAGTTTTTTTTTTACCATAACCGCTCGATATTTGGAGCATATGAACACCACACATTATCGAAGAGAAATATTTGGGTAAATAACTAAGGTTTTCACGGCCAGATTTGGTATGCTTTTGGGTTTTTGACGTGTGTGGTGAATTACTCTTTTCCAATATTTCGACACAAAGTCATCAACCCTGAAGGAGACCCTTGCAATGGCAGTCGTTGTATTGGAAAAGAGTAATTCGCCACACACCGATAAACTTAAAAGCCAGAATACCAAAGAAACGTATTTTTAGGAGATCAGATGATAATCTCAACGCTCCCGAGGCCTGGATTTTTTTGTTTTGTGCTTAAAGGGTGGTTCAACTCTATCTGGGGCATATATAGAGCTAAGTTATAATTGAATCGATTTAGGAAAATCAAGCTTGGTCGGGAAACGCTTTAACCACTGGACTAGCCGGGACCGCTCGAGGTTACTCTTGTTTATTTTAAATCAAAGAAAATGCAGTAATGTACATTAAAACTAAGACATGCGTTAATTCAAATCCCTTGATGCCAAGCGACAGCCAGAAAGAACGGTCCTATGATGAACCGACTCGAATCTTGGTCAGCCTCAAACGAGGTGAAACTCAATATCACACGACTGCATATACTCGGAAAGCGTGGTTTATCTCTCGCATGTGGCGTTGTTTGGCCTTTCGTTCTCGTTGAATCAGAGCCTGATGCTAGTGTCTATCAACATATAGTTTATTAAAAAAATAAAACGTTTTGTATTAAAGCGAGTACATAATAATATGACACATTTTTTGGTTAAACTACGGGAGCTTGGTAAAAGAAAGCTTTTATTTAATTTCACTTGAGACAGTCACTTCATAGTAAAAACCTCTTCATTTGATTTCTGTTTTAGTTAAAAAAATATGTGATCGATGCAATTTTTTTTTTTTCTTATCAGCAATATAAAATATATTTTACTCCAGTTTCTAGACCATATCTCAGCTCTTGCCCATGATTTGCTTCTAGCGAAGATTAAATAATTTTAGGTTATCGCTGAAAATATTGCAATAATTATGCTTTAATGGGGCCGCCCATTAGGATCAAACGGTTTCGACCTTTTGAACGTCGAATTGCCATGCCATAGATATTGTAGTTGCATTTGCTTCTAGCACCAGTTTATCGTTTCGAATTTATGCATATAATAATAAAATAAATAATGCATATACTTAATCTGCTCTTAGTGCAGAGATGAATTGAGACAAAGCAAGACAATAATGCCAATTTTTGGCGACTATATGCTAAGGAGCGGAACTAGACGAAGACGAGAGAAAAGTAGGATAATTAGGTCCGCTTAAATACAAGATATCAAGTTAATGTCCGCCCCAGGAAGTGAATGGGTTTAAATAAAATAAAATGTAATAAAAGCGAAGATAAACATAAAGAGAATATGCCCTATTACTGGAGCATTACATTTTAATTATTCTCAAAAGAATTCTCAATTACGTAATGGACCGTCATGGTGCTTCAGCTTTTATGTAGTTTGAGGATTTATGTCAGGGGGACTCTTTATCGAGAAAATGTATTTCAGCACTTTTTAAATAATTCTTTGTGACTACCTGACGGAAGTGAATAAAAATGACTAGATATATAAAGGGAATAACATCACTGTGAATCTGTTAATACAAAATATTGTTTATGATTTGATTTATTAAATAAAAAATATAAAAAAAATGAGAATTAAGTAACACATTTATTCCGTGTGCTTAGGTTATACAGGAACGTATTTTTAGTGGAAATATAATTAAGAGTATTTTGCCAGACTGTGATAAAGAGATTTAAGCTGTGAACTTCGCCACTTGTTTAGGGCTAAACGCTATATATAAAGTATTGATCTGAAAACTTAAGTTCGACCGTCAAAAATTGTCCGTAATCAAGGATACTTGGTGAATAAGCTTTGAGTTTAAGAACATTTTCGCTAACAATAAATATAGATAAAAATATGGAATTCGGAAAAATTATAAAATAAACAGAAGAAACATAGGAATATATTGTTACCATTGTGCATTTTTTTCTTTTGTTTATCGATAAGAATATTTAACTTACACTTTATACGAGTAAATGGAAATAATTGAACTTTGCCATTGCTAGTCCCAAGCCAGGATGCTTAAAAAAAGGATTCATCGATAACATCAGTAGGCTACTGATGGTAATAAAGTATTTGACTGAAAAATAATTCTCTTTATTAAATAATAAGTAACAACAGTTCTTTATATCTCCTCTTAAAATAAAATAATCCCAATTAAGATTTTTTTTTTTTTGAAATAAATAAATTAACTTGTTATTGTGTGGCTTATCTTTCGAGGGATGCTGTATAGTCTCCCCACAATCTGGCTAGCATGGCAGATTCGTACAGGAAGCGGTTCGGAAATATTATTGGGACATTATTTATTAGCGGGGAAGAGAAAATACTGCAACCTGTATCGGGAGAGATTTACGGTAAAACGGAACATTAAAAAAAACTAATTGTTCGTAATGCGAGTATGGGGATCGTACTCTGCATCAATAATAGAATGTTTTGTAATGTATGAGAACTAAATTAAAAAAATGATACACATACAAATTTACAGTAAACACATAAGAGATGACTGTTATTTAAGTACATTTATATTTATTTAAGAATATTTAGTGACTAGCCCGTTTATCCTGAAGCCTGGATCATTTCATCTTTAGTAGCGACTCGCGCCGATCAGAATCCTATCTTAGCGCTTGTATCATACCCTTTCTTCTTTGTGACTATGAATCTTGGCATATCACTAAAAGCCAAAGCAGCCTTATAATGCGTTTGGAAAGCAGATGCCTGCGTAGAATATTGTAGTCAAGGTAGCTTGATTTTGTGAGTTGGGAGAGCGGACAAGGCAGCCATCCATACTAGAGTCGTTCTAGAGACGAATGCGGACCAGGCTAGAATGTCTATGTTGGATACCGCGGGAGAGCATAAGCTGTCTTTTTTGCAAGCCACTGGGCTTACGCCGTCCTGGAAGACCGTTGACAAATATATATAGAATCTAATCAGCTGATATGGGATGATATAAGGAGTATGGATGTAGACAGAGCATTATGTTCTGATTAGGGAAGCGGACATGGTAATGATGATGTATAATATTTCTCTCATCAATGAATCTGATAAAAATAAACAGTGGATGCTAGGACTCGCACCCTGAACCTTGTGTACACCAAGATCCTAGACACTTATCCATTGTGGTTGTATTTGGTTATTATTTGATAGTAGAGAAGATTTAATTAAGTGGTGGTTTAAATAAGGGTGAATTAAATTTTATAATATATCTTTATTTTGTTGTACCTATAGCATAAATAAATCAATTATGAAAATTATACATATGTATTTAAATGAAATGAAGGTGTTGTAAGAGTTCATATTTTACAGCACATATAAAATTTATGTAATATACTCAATGCATGTCATAAAGTTTATTTTGAATGCATTTTAGTATCGCAACAGTGATCCAGCGATAATCCATAGTACTAAATATAAGTATAGATAAATAAAATCGTTAAAACATACCATGTTGCATGATAGAATAAATTGTAAGCACGAAGCAAGTGAATAATAAAGCTACTTTCAAATATACAGAGATATTTCCACACACAAGTTTCATCTTAAAGTGGCGTGGTAAGCGAATCTAAAAATGAAAAAAAAAATGTATTTGTACAAATAATTAATATTAAGAGTTAGTGTGTTACCAGATATTGATATATTTAGTTGTAATACTGCTAGTGATATTTGACATTTGTTGGAATATTAGAACATCACAACGTCACAACATTTTCTATATCTAGCACCAAAATATTTACTTAAAGTATGCAATTGATAAGTAGTGATGTTGCTAAAAAGGGTTTTGATGTTCCTATTCAGATTGTTGTGATGTTGTTTTGGATAGTGTTGACGTTGCTAGGGAGTGTTGTGATAATTTGATGTATCAATCAACTAAATCAAAGGACGTGGGTTCGAACCCCGATGAAAAAAATAAATAAGAAAAAAGGTTCCAATTGATTTTTTAGCTCTATATATACCCTCGATTGGTGTAAATTTGATCCTTCACCTGTACAATATCAGTCATAGCCTATTAATCAAAATTTATATGAGAAGAAAGTCGTCCCGTGAACACCACCCGTTCATAATGTATGCCTGTAATAAATAGATGATGTGGATTGGGCTTGTAGTTTATAAAGAAGTTAGATCAACACACTCCACATGCAGCGCTTAGCGATACGTAACATGGCAATCGTCATAGAATCCACAGATTCAGCATCTCTATCACCATCTGTCGGTATTTTCTTGTATGTGCTTACATATAAAACACATATTTTCTTTTGCCTAATGTTGCAAGTAGTATATATCATTTTGGTTTAATCAATTTGTAATCTTCTTCTTCTACGTGTCAGCGACGTCAAATTATTTTATAAAAAATCATTCAAGTTTCAATGAATAAAAATGAAGGTAAAGTAGTGCATTCAATAAAAACCATATAAAATATTTAATTATTTGAACATTAGTTATAACAGAATTACTTTTCATTTCTAATGAAAACATAGAATAACATCATGGAATAAACTCTTATTTTAATCTAAGTGTCAATGTTTATAGTATTTAGAAATAAATAATATCATTTGTTCTTTCCAAAGAAATGCAGCAATGAAAATCGATAGAGAGAAAAAAGACCGAATAATCGGAATAATAAATAAAAATAGAGATAACTTTCACTATTCACATCCTATAAATCTCAAGTCGAATACCTCTTTTGAATTGTGGCTTAAAGCTTTTCAAGTTGAACGGCGAAGTAAAATATTTCATATAGTATTGGAAGGGTAACAAAACGATTCGGGAAACTCAGAACACCGATATTCCAAGAGGAATGTTGCGAGCAATAAAATGTTAACTTTATACAGCCATGTTTGGGAAAGTGAATTGTTCAAAATATATATTTTATGATATTTGAGGTTATTAAATTTATATTTTTAGGTCTTATTCTTCGTGTCAGCGACGTCATATTTTTAGGTGGAATTCAATAAATAACTCGGTTTTAAAAAATGTAATAAAAAATAGGTTTATTTGATAATGACATGTAATGCGGAATCGTGAAATATAGTTAATAGTATAAATACTTTATTATACAGGGAGCGGCAAAAAAGCTGACGGTTTGATTAGTTGAGATTACAGAAAACCGTCAGATATTTTTTTGTTAATTGAATTAATTTTTATTCCATTTCAAATCTTAACATATGGCCATCACAAATTACAGCCACTTAGTTTCACAAGTTGATTAAGTTCAATTCTTCCAAGGTATTAATAATTTCTTGTTAATACTTATGTGTTTCCAGGTAGATCTATGAGTAAAATTTCATTTTTATATCTCAACATGCATCGAGGGGTATAACAAGCGCTGTATGACCTTAATTCTTCTGTAATTACATGATTTAATTATAAAATTAATGCAGCCGCTTAATGAATTTTGAGAAAAAGTGCTTGCGTTTAATATTGGGGGTACGATAGTTTGGTTTGTGAATCTTGATTGATGAAGCAAGATTTTTCATCCTTCCATCTTACAGTCGAGACGAAAAACGGATCAGGATCATCCTTTCATCTTACAGTGAGACTAAAAATGGATCAGGCTGAGGCATATTTTTTTTTGGATATAACAGAAGAGCGTAAACTACAGGTCCATCTTCAGTCTCCTAACTCTCGCACCCTGGAAGACCGTTGGGCACTATATATAAAATATATTATGAGGCAGAGTTGACTTAGGATGAGGTAAGAACTAATGCAGCTGACGACCATACGCTTCAGTTAAGGAGCTGATATTAAATTACAATGATGATGAGGTGTGCTTGATGGCGAGAATTTGTGAATCGTTATCGATGGCGTTCTAAAAAGGTGAGATTTGTCTTCTCAAATTTCCCTCAAATGTCTTTCGGCCGAACCTCAATTTTATGTGCTCGATAAAAACGATTCCGTTCTTAATTGGAACATTTGGTTGTATCATCGCGGTGTGTCATTTTGGTTCGGTTCGTTGTGAGAGCGGGTGCGAGAGGGACGAGCGTGCCACCGAGCAACAAGTGCGCAAGAGAGGTACGACTCTGAATGAATTGAGCGGTGGGCTTAAGGGGGATATTTATGACTCTTACATGTGAAAATATATTATTGGGAATGCAAACAATAATGCTTGAAGACTTAAGGCCCCAATAGGAGGGCGCTTATCAAACGGGTCCTTTGTGAAAACAAAAAGGACCGGAGAATGATTCCGGGGACCGGAGTGTTCTAATTGAAAACGTTACATTAAAAACGTTCAAGTTCTGTTATTATTTGTACCGTAAAATTTTGATTATTATTATTGATCGAAAGAAATACCACATTTATGGCGCGTTTCTTGCTAGATCTTACTCGAAGTTAAACAACATCGGATACTGACTGAAACTTGGATAGGTTACCACATGTTGTTTACCGAGTGTCTTTGATTGAGCTGTGCTGTTTTTAGTACCAAATAGTCTTAGAATCTTCCGGCTAATCATCCAAATATCCTCAAAGAAATCAGATTAACAAATCACCCAAAATAAGCTGCCGTCTCAACCAGTCCTTGGGCAGTTGTCTTGGAGGTCGTCAGAAATCAGAAGTTCCCAGGTGTTTTGCTCTTTAAAATCGTACGTATATGAAGGAAATCACAATCTGACTTTATAATTAATATTTTTTAATTAATACATTTGATAAAAGGGCTTAAGCTTTCCAAAACACGTGAAATGGTAAAGTGTAAAGATACTCTGCTAAAATAATTAAAATACGAGTAGCGTTCGAGTGATATGCCGTGCAAAAGAAGGTGTGCTTTTCACTTTCAAGACTCTCAGAGTTTTTCGTTCTCACTTAATGCATATGTTGAACTGCGCAAGCAATCCCTAAAATATGCTCAAAAATATATAATACTTATACATGCACTGAGTGTAAAAGTGGCTTTGAATGTATCATCATCATCATCAGCCTGTGTCCGTCCACTGTTGAACGTAGGCCTCCCGCATGAGTCTCCATCCTCTTCGATCCTCCGCCTTCCGCATCCAGGTCACTCCCGCTATTCTTCTTATCTAATACTTTTCTTCCCCATCGACCGTCGTCTCTTCGACAGATATGACCTGCCCATTGCCACTTGAGTGTGCCTATTCGTTGGGTAGCATCCACTACTTGAGTTCTTCTGCGTATTTCTATCTTTAGCGACACTCGAGCATGGATCTCTCCATAGCACGCTGGGTGACTTTTATTTTATGGGTAAGACTTGCTGTCAGATTCCACGTCTCTGCGCCATAAGTTAATACAGGAGGATCGCATTGGTTAAACGCCTTAGTTTTAAGGCATTGCGAATTTTCGCTTTAAAAATGTACTTTAGTTTTCCAAATGCTGCCCATCCCAATGCGCCTGTCGATTTCTTTTGAGAAGTTATTTCGCCCTAGTTGTATTACTTGTCCCAGATAGGTATAGTCGTTTACAACCTCTATTTCTGTTCCTCCAATGGAAATAGGATCAAAGGTCTGTGAAATATGACTATTAATCATGGCTTTTTTTTTATCCATGTTCATTTTCAGACTAATTTTGTTCGACGCTTCATTGAGGTCGTAGAGCATGTCTTGGAGCTTGTTAGGTGATTCGGCTATTAGCACTATGTCATCTGCAAATCGGAGGTGAGAAATGTACTCTCCGTTAATATTTATTCCACATTTTGTCCAGGATAGCAGTTTAAATATCTTCTAGGGCGTTTGTGAAGAGTTTTGGAGATATAACATCTCCTTGTCTAACACCTTTGTTTATAGAAATATTGTTAGTGCTATCATGGAGCTGGACCATCATTGTTGCAGATTTGTAAAGAGATTTTATTATCTCTATATACCGATAGTCTATTTTGCAGCGTTGTAGTGAATCTAGCACTGCCCAAGTCTCGATTGAGTCAAATGCCTTTTTGAATGTATATACATAATGAAATAAATAAAATATAACAAGACATAAAATAAAAAATATTCAATATAAAAAGTAATTTCATGAACAATTTCACGAGACGTCCTTAGTCAGAGATAGCATATAAATTGGAACAATATTGGATTTTTTAATGTCAAAATACCCTTCAATGATTTCATGAAGATATATAAAATGTATCATTTTAATTGCAAGGTCTTCAATTGTTGAATCCCGAATGTCATTTTCTTTCAATACGAATTCGGGAAAGCGAATTTATTGTCATAATATTTAAAGACATGTATAAATTAAATATGTTAAAATATCACCTTTATCACGCATTTAAGTCGTAAAAGCAATTTGAGTGACTCTTCTGAGTTATCGCAAGCAATATCACTTGGAAACTTTGGACTGACTTGTAACGAACTGAAGGAGGGGAGCTCATGAAATGTGACTTTAAAACTAAATGTTCAGTCAAATAATTTCCACGAATTCTGTACGAATTGAACATAATCTTGTAATTATTTATATGAAACAATCGTTTTTTTCATAATTAATGCAAGAAGTCAATGAATTATTCGTGGTTTCAATAAAACAAATATGCCCAAAAATATAGCATGATTCCTAAGAATTTACACAAATAATTTATATTTATTAGAATTTTTCAAATTCAGTAAAGATTGTACCAATTTTTAATGATTTTAAATATTTTAACATCTATATAAGCATGGATTTTAGTAAATAAAATTAGTTTAATAATTAAGTTAATAAGCCATTAATTTTCTTGAGTATTTTTTGAGTTTGTACATTTATATATTGAGGAAATGACATTTATAGTTTCATGATACTTTTGACTCATTACCTTTAATTACGTAGTATCGTATTTATATTTAGTATAAAACCATTACAACTGGGAATTTTATTGCATCGATAGATGTAAGTAAAACTAAACTGAAAGTATTTGGTTTTAAGATTTTTTGAAGTTATTTATTTATTTGTTTATTTACTTACAGAATATTTATTTATTATTTATGTATCCCCTTTCTAAATGATTTTTCTAAGTTAATTAGTTAATAAATATGTTCAAAGATATTTATGAATATACTCGTATTTAAATATTATTTTCAAAGGTTTACTACATACTGACGTAAATTAAACAAATCCGCTTATTTGGAATTACCTTATTATTTGAAGGTTTTATTATATTTAATATGATATCATAGGTAATCCTTAAATATTATAATTTCATCTCTTTTAATGTCTACACAAATTAAATGTATTGCTTTGAGTATAATTAACATCGGTATTCCATCCTGTTTTTTTTTTTTTTTTTTTTTAATATCTTCATATTTAGTGGTAATGAAATTTGTTTCCGCTTTTAATTAATAAGTCCATACTAAGCAAAATCAAAATAATATCTTAGAACCTGATAACAAATAAGTTTATTCTTATTTTATTTTTAGTATTTTGTAAGTGCTAAAAAAGTATTCATATCTAATAATTTTAACAAATTTAATTGAAGTATTATTATTAGTATTAGGCTTAACAAGAGTTCTCAGATTATTATATTAATTACGGAAATAAAATTCTACTTTATTTCTTGAATAAAAATCGCTTATAGTCTAAATAGACTGACTGACGATCAAAATCTCTATCATCGTCAATATTAAAACTTGAGATAAAAATTGATACAGCGTTGTAACGATGTTGCCATTACCAAATCGAAAATTTTAATCGAAAAACCGTTAATCTTGCGCAGGGAATAGAGACGAGAGGGAAAAAATTGGAAAAAATCTAGTTCCCCGCGTCACTTTCATAAGAGGGCCACCTCAAAGGGCCGTTCTTAAAGGACGTCTCTGGTCGTTAGGTAGAAAGGCAACGAGTGAGGTAATAACATAGTGCGCTTTAATGCCGATATCTTGGTGGAGCGTCGCTAATAGGCCGGGGCTGCGTCTGACATCGATGGCCACTCCTTAGGTCTCCTTCAGGCCCCCTTTTTGAAGGTAAGGCCGTGAACAAAAATAACAAAGAACCGTACGTATTCCTTGAAACCGGTGATCGGTTTCTCGGTCGGATTCCGCACAGTGGAACTATTATACGTATTGTGTGTGTTGGGCTTGTTATCTCGATCGGATATTGTTTGTTTCGGTACCTAATGTACAGTTAATATTTATGAGTGTATTTGATTAAAATAATTGTTTTATTTAATCTTATAGAAAATATTGATTTGCTTTTAATTATGAATTCGTTAATTTTAACCTGAATATTGTGTGTAGAGGCCTCATCGAGCTAATAATTTGATCTTCTGAAAGTGATCATCAACGAACGCCGAAATATGTCATATTTTCGTTAATGCGATTCTCGTTCAATCACTGAAGTTAAGCAATATTTGTTGAAGACCACAGCTTGGATGGGTCACCATCTGTTTTTAACGACTCGGAAGATTTGGTGAATCATCCGATCTCCTTAAAAATCAGATTAAGAGCCAAATACTAACACCCAAAAAGTGCCTCTAATACAATAGCTGTCCCCGGGCTTTTGTCTTAGGAATTGTCCAGAGCCATGTGTTTTTAGGTAAAATTTCGATGCAGTGATGTCTGGGGACGAGCTATAGACATTGAGAACTGACAGAACTGTGGCAGTAATTTGTGGTGACCATATATTCCAGATATGTAATTGTTAAGGTAAGAAAAAATATGTTGTAACTAAAGTTGACTTTTCTTTAGAAAAGCCCTTCTCGTCCTGAATTTTTTTAGGAAATATGCGAAGTATGTAATTTTAATTAGTACCGTGACTATTTGATATTACGAGTATATTAAAGGAAAATACGATAAAAAAATGACGCTCAACGGACAGGGTTATGTTTAGTTGTACTTTCAAGATCAGGTAAACGACGTATAATGTTTTCTTTAAATTTTTGCGGTATTTTGTTTCCGACTGTACTCACCTTAAAAACTTGCATTTGCGGCGGAGATGAGCAGAGTGCGGTGGAATTTCATTCCGTAGAGAAACTGCGGAGATATCCGGAAAAAATACCTTCAACCCATCTAATGAGAAAACGAAGGATAAGTTTTATCACCAGACTGCGAGGACAATACTGTCCATAACGTATAGAAAATGAAAGACACTTAAATGATGTGAATAAAATAAGAAGATTATGAGAAGGAGTCAATTAATAATATTTTGGTTTTAAGTTGTGAAATTTGTGTCGAAAATGAATATTACTAACCTTATAAAAACAATTGAAATATAATAAAGTTTGATTTGAAGTTATTAATATATATTTTACTGGCAAACGAAGCATTGGCCGACCCCCTACAAGATGGACTGACGATATAAGAAGAATAGCGGGAGTGACCTGGATGCGGAAGGCGGAGGATCGAAGAGGATGGAGACTCATGCGGGAGGCCTACGTTCAACAGTGGACGGACACAGGCTGATGATGATGAATATATATTTTATAATAACACAATGCTAATTGTTTTTTTACAGGTATTTTTTTGAAAATAAATAATCATGTATCTGAATTTCGGATGTATAAAATGATTGTTCATTTATTGGAAGAAGATGTATAGAATCCATAACGGTTATTGTGCTACAATAATTAAAGTAATAATAAAAAAATTAATTGAAAATATTTTTGTTAGTAAAGATTACTAAAAAATAAATGCAACTTTATCATGGCATTACTCCGAAAATTCGAATGACGAAAGAAAATAATTACATGAATTTTTTTAATTTTTATTAGAATATTATTTTATTATTTCAATATTCCAATCTACTTTTATAGGTCATTGACTATATTACAATATTATTATTACTTAAATATACATATACTATACATAAAATTCTTTTTTCAACGCGTCAATCCAAGCACAAAAATAACGGCAGAAGCGGGATGCGAACCGCGGATCGTCGTATATCATCGTATCAACGATGATAACAATGATATAAATACTAGTTTCAACGCGAGTCGGTCTGGGCATAGCAATGGCGCAGTTCGCCGAGCGGTATGAATGCCTGGGCATAGTTGGTTTCCAAGGTCCACGGTTCGCATCCCGCTTCTGCCGTTATTTTTGTGCTTGGATTGACGCGTTGAAAAAAGAATTTTATGTATAGTATATGTAAATTTAAGTAATAATGAAAATAATTACTTTTATTTTTGTTCAATTACTCATTCATATGATCATTTCCTCAATCAAAAACAGTTAAAATAAATAATCAAATGAAAGAACAATTCATTGATTAATAATGGATCTGAAGAAAGAATGAGTCGCACTGACTTTTTAAAGGTCTATCGTGTTATTTATTATTTATTCCTTTAAATTTAATACATTTTACATAAAGGTATGTGCATTAACATGGTTTGAGAACTGTTATAATGTTGTCTTTTCTACGCTGTGATTTTGTGAGCTTTATCCGTGATTGGCAGGAAAATATGAACGCGGGGCTTTCAGTATCGATGTCAAAATACGCAAACAAGGTTGCGCAAAAGCTTGGGAGGTATCGCCGAGGAGTGTTGACTCAGTGAGGAGGTGAAATGTGCACACATGCCTGGGGCGGGGTCGTCCTCAGGTGGGCGGCGTATTTGCTGTTCCGTCCTACCGGAACTAGTGTGTTTGACTAAGTTTTATGGAGCAGAGTTGACATTCTGCTACTCGTTACCCGTGTTGAGATAGCTAGTTATTAAATACATACCATCCGACAGTCTCTGCTGTCCGACCCGGCTGCTGAACTGACTTTAAGAAAATACTGAGAGCATGAAGGTAGTGTACTTGCTCGGGTGCTGGAATGTTGATACGAAGTCAAGTTCTGCGATCTATTTAAGTACGTGTATCTTAAATCAAGAAAGTGTCAGTTTTTGTTGTAATAAATATATTATTATATTTATGTTATTTTCAATTACAAACAATGTAATGTAGTAATTTATGTAGTATGGTATTTTTTTGGAAAGGAAATCATATTATTTTATAAATAAATTAAAACTCACATTATAAATGGTAGACTGGATTCTGGAGGACTGAGGTCTTCAATAAATCGTCATGAATATTTAGTAAGTTACGAGAGTTAATTTAGATTTTTGTCATTATTATTTAAATACTAATAATACAGCCATGTTTCCATATATCAATGCATATCATGTATTTTCTTGAAGGCAGCTAGCATGTTTGAGTATCAAATATAAATTCAACCAACAAAAAATATATATGGGCGAGCCGAAATTTATGATGGCTTTTTATTATAGTAATTTTGAACCAATTTCTCAAATATTTATTGGGAAAGGTGATCTGAATTTACGGCACGCGTTTAAGTAAAATATTGAATAATTTACATTATTCAATTATTATTATCGGTATCCGGTTGCCGAAAAATAGGGGAAATATAAAATTTAAAACGGAATCCAAATTTGTCGTCAAATCGCGCAATAAAATGGGAGGGGCGGGCGATATAAAACCAATAACCAAATTATCACCATCTCAAGTAAAGCTCGCACTTTGGGCGGGACGCTCGTTAGGCCGCCCCCTGGCCGCCCCCTGGCCGCCTACTCAGTCGCCCACTTAAGGGGGTTGCTCATACTTCAAGCTTCGGTAGAGACGTGAATCGCGCGCCGTTACGTGCGATTCCATCTAAATACATTGCAATATCGAGAGTGCAACATCGAATTCCGCCTAAGATTAATGGCCGACGTTTGCCGGGGTAGTCTGCCAACAAGCGGAGAGCTGGATGGATTCACACCCCCAAGGAAAACTCGGATGCTGCTTTATGGGATCTCCCACCACCACACACACAGCGGGAGAGATAGAACCACCGACAAAGTGCCGACGATCGTATAAACAACTTTTATGTTTAAGTGACCAGACGAATTCCGAATAAGTCCCTATAAATAATTTGTTTGCTAGATACGTGAGGTGGAGCTGGCAATAAATATGGAAAACTTATTAATGTTTTAAACATCTTATCGATGTTTCTTTGAGTATATTTTTACTATTTTATATTTAAATACTTACTATAGAGAGATATTTAGGCTACTACATTACACCGATTAAAAACGTACGGGTTTAATCTACAAATAAATTTAAGCTCACCAGTGAAATTATATTATTAATATAATGACAAAAAACTAGCATAGATTTACACCTTCGATATCTTAAATCTCTAAACGATTGCATTGAGCTTCATTGAATCCTTAGAGGGCGAAAACTTTTTTCTGGTATTTTCTTACGCGAGTTTATAAATAAATGCCTTATAAATTTTTTAGTTTTTATAAGGAGTTATTTAATTTGACTGAACATGTTTTACTGTATAGTACAACTATCCATGCTATCAATACAATATATTGTATGCCATCTCGTACGGTCGCTGAAATTAAACAACATTGCACGCAAACCAAAAAAAACTTGGACGAGTTACCGTATGTTGCTTAGCGCGTGATGTTGGTTGAGTTGAGTCACCAACAAGTCCAAGGGACGTATACTATAGCTGCCATGTTCATCAACATCTCGGGTTCCTGCCTTATTGATCATCAGGAACCATATATATTATGAAACCAGTGCACACTGGGACTTAGAGTTGTATTGGGATAACGGATTGACAACGGCAACTGACATACCTTAGTAGCGGCAATTTGTGGTGAAAATATAGAACAAATATGAAAAGATGATCCACGTGTACTTGAGCAAACCAATGAAAAATTGTTGCTTATTTATCAGCCAGCACCTGTCGTTACCATGTGAAAGTAAAACAGAGTTTATTAGGATTATTTTAAAACGGCGAAACTCTGATTGTTTTCTTTAATTTCAAACGAGCTTATAGAACAATATCAATGTTTTAGTTGGTATTGCTGGCATATTTTTTTGACAAGCTTACATTTCACAGCATTAGTAGATATATCTTCTAGAACCGGTAGGACACACAGCATAATCTAGTAGGAATATGTCACGCGGGGGGAACAAACAAGTCCCCCTTTCATACATGCTTGAGTTTAATGCCCGCCCGCCGCTCGCGCTTTAAAACTTGCTTTGTATTAGGAAAAGTTATTTTTTCACAAGCGTCGCGAGACCCCTTCGTCTGCTTGGTAATATTAACTTTTTTACGGCCCTTCTAAAATTCCACTAGGAGATGGGGCACCAAAATTCGCACTCGATCCTCTAGAAGACCTCACTCCCTATGATTAGGGTGACCAGATATATATATTTTTTTTAATGTTTTCAACATTAATTTTGAGATCCATTGTTAATAATAAATATTTATTGGTTAACCTTATTCAAATATATCTGGAGAGACCAACACCTTGCGGCAATCGATCACAACATACCTTGCGGCAGAAGAGACTAAAATTAAGCCAAGACTTAAAACTCAAAGAACCTTGTTCTTATATAGATCACGTTGAGTATGGTCTCATTTTAGGAGACTGCAGTTTCAGCCAACTCATATCCTTCCTCATTCCATTACTGTCAAAAGACAACTTTGCTGCATGATACCAAACTTATCTTTGAGGCACAGAATTTTTGATGGAAAAATATACCCATGTTGCACAGATTTTTTATTCAAATATATAGTTAAAAAATGTTTCATATCTATTTACTGGATCTAAAATTACAAAAAATGAACATTACAAAAAAAATCTCGATGGTGGGATAATTTTTATGTTGCTTTGTTTGTAAAGCTTAATTTATATTAGGTGTTTTTAAAATTACCCACCGTGCATCATTAGTATTGATAAAAGTGGGATACATTTAATACCACAATGCCCTTAAGAGTTAAGTTGTAACGATGTTTGATTATCGCACTTTATATAACTTTTATGTGAGTCATACATCTCAGGTAAAGCGTACGCGACGTTATCTGATTCCGTAATTATAATCCAATTACAAGCAATTTACGGAGAAATGAGGCGTATCGCTGTAATTATGTGGAGATGTTCTGTATTAGGTTGTATAATGGTGACCCCATCTATGATCCTGCTAGTCTCATCACCGCCTCGGCGACATCTCGAACCCCCAAACGTTTACAGAAATAATTCGATCCGCCGCCGCGAGGAGGCGCGCGCCGCGGGACCGGCTCAAATTAATTTCCCAAGCGGAACATGAATTTCTTAACCGCTTAGAATAAATGCAAGCCAGCCCGCGGGACCCCGGGCTCGAGTCTTTAAACTTTTTTATGGCATCAACAACTTATTTCATAACCGAAAAAAAAAACATTTACGACTCCGCGACACACCACACATACCCTTTACCATACTATATATTTTATAGCAGCGCCTGCCACTTTATTTAGTAAAAAAAATGCGGCAAAATACGAGTATTGTATGTCGCCAAGAGTATTTATGTCATATCTTTACATATCCACTCCTAGATGGCGTATATATTTGTTACGAATTGTATCTACAAAGATTGGTCAGCCGCTATGGTCTTCATGTTTTACCAAGCAATGTAAGTCCTGCCTGATGAAGCTATGCCAAGTACATTGTATTATTATTATTATGTCAGTATTTGAAAAGCGCTTTTTCATGACCAAATGGTCATTACAAAAGCGTTTCTTTGCCTCTCTGAGTAAAAAGCTGGGTCTTGGTCTGCTTCTGAAAGATGCCTCCGCTTTAAGTTCTCTTATGCTTTCCAGCAGCGAGTTCCAAGCCATTGGTGCCGCGTCATGTTTAGTCAGTCATCACGTCTATTGCTGCCGGCCTTGATGGTTGCATATCACAAATACAATAGTGATAGTAAACACAATAAAAAGTACTTTAAAAGTCAGATTCAAGGCACCTATCAATTACAATAAAGACAATTAACACAGTGAAAGTAGTTTCAAAGTCATCACACAGATGGTGTTTTGTCTATCTAGTATGAGCCTCCCATTCAAGGTGTCAGGAGCTTTTTCCTACCATTTCCGTTCAATATCTTAAATAAATATGGTCAGTAAAAATTGCTTCCACTCAACTCTGTTTGCATCGCACCAAAATAAAGGGAATTCCTGGGAATTTAAGAGACAGCAAAGTAGTATCCGAGGCATATTTGGGACTTACGTATTTCGCGTCCTATGTATGATGAGTGCTTAAGAACACACGGAGTTTCATTGGATAGGTTAAGCTGCCTCTTTATAAATAAATAAGGCAATTCGTTCGACCTCTTTAAAAACGCTCAATAACAAGCTTTTAAAAATGCATAAGATATTATAGATGCCTTTTCGTCGAGCTTTCGATTTCTTCTCCTGAAATGAAAAATAATTTTTGTGCAAAGACATATCAAATGGTATTAGCGTAATGGAAGTGTTTACTAAGCAAAGTGGTTTCGAAAGTTTATTTAGAATAATAAAAGCTGATTACAAAAATAAATAATGAAAAATATTAATCATTAGCACTTTTATAAAATGACATTAAATATTTCAAGAGTGGTAAAATTAAAATCATTGATGAACAAAAGCTTTTTGTGACGTAAATAATTGAACACTTTTCCAAAAATGCGTTAAAAAGTTTTTTTTGTTCTGTAACCTTGTTGTCACGCAGAAATAAAGAGTGAAATGCTCGTAATACTTCACGACTATAAATAACTAGACGTTAATTGTTAGATATTTTTTCTTTGCCATTGCAAGATGGAAATTATGTTGGAATTCAAGCAACTTGAATGTCGGTTAAACGGTTGAATAAGTTTAAATTTGTTCCATTAACAAATTCATTGTCCGATCCGATAGAAAGATATTCATAAAACAATCTACATCGGAAAGAGAGTCTCGAAATTTGAAAGTACAAACTTCTCAATTGAATTTCTTTTCAATTCTGAAGAAATCTAGTTGGCATTCCTTTGAGGCTGAATGAGGCCCAGGAATGCTTATGACGAACTTCAGAACTAGCTACAAAACAATAATCATTAGTTTAAAGTAAAATTCTAAATTAAAAACATTATATACTTTGTGTTATAGTTTTCATTTCCGTACCTTATTAAGATAATTAAATACTTAAAATATTATAAACAGTCGTTTATATTTGAAACAGAAGTTTATCATTTAATCGAAACAACGGACACATACGTATTTAGACGGTAATTGTCTGGAATCCACCGCGTGTCGTTGGTTAGGTTGACCATACAATATATATTATTTTTTGGTTGTTACTTATATGGGTTGCGCCGTGCCATAGGAACAAATGGTTCGTACTTCGGGAGCATCAGGCTTATCATCTGATCCCTTTAAATACACCGATAAAATAATGCATATAATAAAATAACGCCATTTTATTATAACCCCGGCTATGATCTGTAGGTCATCGGAAAATATAAAATAAATCCGATGGTCTGCTAGTATGGTCATTGGTCAGTGCTCTAAGTCATCAACTTCATGCCCTTGTAACTCTTTCTGATAAATCACAAACATTTGACATAAATTGACGAAAAAAGTGGTTTTCAAGTTCTTTCTTTAACAGGGCAGACAGGTTTTGGAATACTCTTATAGCATTAGTGTTATGGAATCTGAATATTTTTAAGCATGCTTCAGTACTTACAAGCACTCGTACAATTACCTCATGCAGTATTCAGTTGATCCGATGGAGCGTCATAGAGCCCGTAAATGATTATCATCCTCTTCGAGTGTTCTTCTTAATGTGTTTCTATAAAAAATATGAATGTAATCAACAAAACTCCGGATACAGAGATTACATGGAATAATAGAAGATGACATAATTTTATGGTTCTTTTATACTAAGGGCATGACCCAGAATAAAATTCATATTTGTTAATTTATATTTACATTCGTAATATAAAAATTTAAATTTCTACGTGAAAATTGTGTCATAAAATGATAAAGTTTTAAATTATTACGCAATAATTTGTATGGACGAAAAGAACTAAATACTACAAGACATAAGAACGTATTACATTAAGCCCGCCATAACGAACACATTATCAAAAGTCGTATGAAAAAGTTAATATTGAAATTATATAAGCTCGAGTATTTTGAGCATTTGAAATGGCATTTACACAATTTTCCTGTATTACTTTGAAAGCTTGAGTCTTTACTCTTGTCGTTGTATTTAAGTTGGGACGAGTGATTTCGCATAATTACGGGTAAATGAAACTTGTTAAAGTTGATAAAGTTGAAATCAAGTAATTTTGGCTTCAAGGAGTTATTATGCTACATTACTAATTAGGCAACATTATTTGCTTTATTATTTATATGTTTATACGTGTGTTGTGTTTACTTTCCGCGAAATGTTTCAGTGTATAAGATTATATTATTACTATGGGTGTAGACTTATTAGACTTTGCGAATGAGTAGCTAAGTTTGTGATATTTGTACGAGAGAAATTATTACCGAAACTGGCTTCAATATTGGTGAAGTGAACCAATCTAATGCTTATTTAAAAAATTTTATACTCGTAGACTTCAATTTTATTGACTTATTTTTTATTTAATTTAAAAATCACAAAATCACACTTTAATCTTGATGTCAGGGAATATAATTAACATATGGAAGTATATAAAAAAAATATATTGAGCTACATGAACATAGTAGGCGTGTCAATTTTAGAGAATGTCGAGATAAAATAAGAGTTAAAAATGTTATCACTTAAAAAAAATATTTCAAATAAACCAATTTTCGCATACAATTTTCGCATTTTGAATCTGATCCATAAGTCAGATATTTATTTTGATTGATTTAATTAAATAACTCCTGGTTTGATAAACTGTAAACTTACAAAATAAATATTCATAGAACATATTGTGGTTTGTTATATTAAAAAAACCTTGTAAAACCACTAAGTTGTAATTATTTATTTTCATTGTCAGTACAAACTTTATACACAAAACAGTATACAAGTTGTACGTTTGTTTTGACGATAAAGTGATTTCTCCGAAACCGGCAGACGAATAAATAATTAAAAATCTGTGATTTTCGAAAGTTTATTATTTCATTCTTTACTGAATAAACTTTGATTTTTGACTTCTTCTTGATTATATAATTTGTGTTGTCACTGTAATAATTAATTCATCCGATAGGCATAGTTAATTTTATGTACCCAATTTGACTTAAAATTCAGCGGGAAGGATCGGTATTTGCTGGCAATACTGTCGACGGCCCGAGATGGAATAATTTCTGTTTCAAGAAAATCCAGGAAACCATTATGTTGACAAATGAATTAAGCAAGCATCGGAGGGAAATTAATGAGCCGAGAAATGTGAACAAATAGATTCGGTTCTGACGATAACTTAGGCAGCCTCCATAAGACTAGAGACATGGAGGAGTGATAGGTATGCAAACGAACAAATTTAACCGAATTGACACGTGTATTAACACGCGGAGCTTATTTTCATAAATCATTCTGTCAAAATGGTTTTTGAAAATTAAAAAATTAAATAATATAAAAACACATACTAGGATAAATATCATCACAATCAGTATGACCGCTCTTCTAACTGCAGGAAATGGAGTCCTAAAAATAAAACGCTCGCCTATCATGTGAGGAGTAAAGAGTTTTATATCCTTTGAAAATTTATATATAAATGATAATCAATGAATTTATATAAGCTTTTATATTGTTCTCTAAATAAAATTGATGGTTTGAAATAGATCAATTGCACTTAAAATCCATGTCACAGCATATTAATCACAGTTAGTTGTAGACCAAAGACGTTGAAGTTTTTTTTTGCAATTCTATGACGAAGAATCAAGTTTAATCAATTATATAAAGAGTTTATAAATAGAAGGACTATATATATATAAAATATATGGTATAAAATATATGTGTAAAAATATTTAAGTTTTTTTGGCGTATGTAGTTATAAAAAAAGATCATGAAAATGACTGTAATCATTACATAATTAAGCATCAGTCTACTTACATAGATTATTTAACAGTTAAGCTTTAACCAGGAATAAAAATATGTATTCTCAGTCTTGTTTTATTCAAGATTAAAAATAAACGCATTTATAACACTTTTGAGAGAGCGTTAAAAGTGACAAGCGCTTATTCAGAGCAAGCATTTTTATTCTCTACCTGAGTTTTTTAGTTTGCGAAAATTGTGAAAGCAAACTTTACGATGAAGCAGAATACTATTATGGCTTACGTAGTTCTTCAAAACTTTCCAAACTGCTTTCTTAGTTATAATCGCTAACTCGGCAGAAATAGTGTTCTCGAGAAATTCTCTCCGGTCGCCTTCTGAAATAGCAGCGAAAACTACCAACTATGGATAACACCTTTAGATTCGTTCCTCGAAAAAAGTATCTGCATTAAAAATGCTATTTCGCGTAATAAACGTCTTGTTTCTGATATGAGAAAAAAACATTAAATATCCAATAGAGAACATGTCTAATTATATTTTATTTTATGAAAATACTGCAGACATAAAAAAGGATAATACCATCGTGTGGTTCGTACTTCACGCTTAACCAAAATGTTTGAATGCTGCATGTGGAAAGATGCGATTGTATGAATATATGTAAATTGGGATATTGCATAAATACTCGTACATTAATCAGTTCTGACTTACAATATATAAATTTGGAAGGGCATTTTAAAGATTACTGTGATATTTAAGAAAAAAAGGTTTTAAATACAAGGTGTTGTTTTAAGAGTAAGATGAGTTAGTCGTTTGTAAGTGGTTTTTGGAGGGGTTAAATTTGAAAACTCATAGAAGCAGCAGCTGTTGTAAAAAAATATCCATAATTTTACCTTCACAGTGGAAATATATGCAATGTATTATCTTGACACGGTAACCATATCCACCATGTTGGGAACGATTATCGAAGGGGTACTAAACAGTTTTTTGATTAAATGGACAGTTTCTCGTCATACTGACGTTATAAAAGACGTATTGACTATCAAATATATTTTATTGAAGTATTAATGAACGACAACACTCTTTTATAGCTGGCTATCAGTAAGGAGCGGATTTGGAAGAGAAATCATAAATTGAAAAAAAAAAACTTTTTGATCTCATAATAGTAACAACACGGCGAATAATGACAACTATTATCAAACATGAAAATTTATACATGAAATATATTAATCATTACACAATATGTGATTATATTTACGAATATAAGTATATCTTTATATATAAAAATCAATTGCTGTTCGTTAGTCTGGCTAAAACTCGAGAACGGCTGAACGGATTTATCTTATCTTGTTCTTGAAATGTTCGTGGAGGTCTAAGGAAGGTTTAAAAGGTGAGAAAAATTATAATAATTGCCGGGAAAACCCTAAAACAGCCCTTTTCTTTTTCCCATATAAAAGTCCCATATAAACAAGATCTATACACAATATCATCTTTCATATGCTTTATTCATTTCACGCACCGCGTGTTATTATGAGAACTCGAAGTGTGTACATAATATTTACCGCGCAGTTGACATGTCACGCGTTAACATATTAAAAGATCTGTACACAATATCATCTTTCATATGCTTTATTCATTTCACGCACCGCGTGTTATTATGAGAACGCGAAGTGTGTATAATATTTACCGCGCGGTTGACATGACGCGCTTTGTGAACGAATAACGTTGCGTGCGCATAGTGTTTACCGCGCACTTGACACAGCTTATCGGTACGTATTATCTATATATTTATCTATATCTATATATCAATATTATTTCTATTCAATATAGTTCATATTAAATTATAATCACTCACTGTTGTCTAAGAAATGTAGGTGTGTTCCTAACTTCGAAGAGTCAATTTGCAATTTATTACCGCTGTACAAAGTTCAAATAAAATCATATCTATCAAAATAGTGTTCGCGTGCGCGTTGGAGGATCTAATGTCGTGTTCCGAAACTCAACAAAAGTGATAATATCGCGAATGCGACCAAATGGTATAGTCACAAAATGTAATAGATCATCAGTAGTACTGATTTTCAATTTGGTCGGCTTCGCGAAACTTAATTTTAGCTAACTTCAGTTGTTAATCTATCAGATTATTTTGTTTTATAAATATTAAGTTTTGTCACAAATTAAATTTCTGAACGCAACAATAATATTTCACATTAGATTTGACAACCAACTAATATGTCAATCCATCCTGTCGCACACGGAAAAAAGTATTACGATATTGTGTTACGATATCTATGAGTGCGCGAGAACTTTCTTTACTTTGGTGATCTGTAGTATATGGCAACATCATCGGTTGGTACCTCTGCGAAATGGAACCGCAAAGCGAACGAGTGAACTGTCAACAGTGACGCGGTTCTTTTGTTGTTGTTGATATTTTGTGATAGTGACACTTTACTGCTAAGTGAGCGAGAATTTTTCTCACTTTGATTAATTACGATGCCGAGGAGAAGACGACCTGACTTAGGTCGTCGCAGTCAATCAAATGTGCAAAGAGCTACCTCACGTGCTAACCTCACTGATGACCAGAGAGAGACAGATCAAGAAAATAGTCGATAAAGTACAAATGTAAATATGTTAACAAAGGTAGCGATATGGCTGTCTTCGCTGTAACCAATGCAAATGATGAAATATCACAGTACCAGATGGGTCGCAATGTAAGTAGCAACGAAGCAATTTGGCGTATCTTTTCATTTGCGATCCATGAAAGACACCCTACAGTAGTCCATTTGGCAGTCCATTTAGAAAATGGTCAACGAGTTTATTTTAATGAATCGAACGCGGCAGACAGAGCGGCACGTCCACTGTCGACAACATTAACAAGTTTCTTCACAGTCTGTCAAACTGATGATTTTGCTCGCACTTTGCTGAATGTTGACATGCCACGCTATTACACATGGAATGCATCATCAAAATCGTTCAGCGTCGAAAACAAGGAACACCAGTTGAAGGACATCCAAATGTATTTGCTTCAGACGCTCTGGGTCGCATCAACACAATACATCCAAATAACGATTAATGTTATTATTTGCGGTTGTTGTTGGTGAATGTTCGTGGTCCGACATCGTTTAAGCAACTGAGAACAGTTAATGGACAGCTGTGTGTGACTTACCGTGAGGCATGTCAACTATTACATTTACTTGAGAACGTTTCGCACTGGGATGATACGCTCAAGGATTCCGTAATATCTTCATCGCCGCATCAAATTCGTACACTATTTGCGATTATCACATCGAAATGTTTCCCCTCGAATCCAAAAGATTTGTGGGTTAAGTATAGAGATGACATGTCTGAGGATGTTTTGCATCGTGTGCGCCGTCAAACTTTGAATCCTAAACTACAAATGACTGCAGAAATTTACAGTGAGACATTGATCATGATAGAAGATATTTGTTTATTGATGGCAAATAAAGTATTGTCGTGTTTGGGAATGACAGCACCAAATGGTCATATGCACGATGCATTAAACCACGAGTTGCAAAGAGAACAACAGTACGACATTGAAGCATTGGCCGAAACAGTTCGTACAAACGTTCCACTAAATTCCACCAATTAAATCAACAACAAAGAATTGCGTACAGCACTTTTATAGAAGCTGTGAACAGTGGATCTGATGGAATTTATTTCGTTGATGCTCCCGGAGGAACCGGAAAAACGTTCTTAATTTCATTGTTTTTGGCGAGGATTAGATCGCGAAATGATGTTGCTCTAGCGTTGGCTTCATCTGGAATAGCTGCGACTCTGCTAGAAGGCGGGCGAACTGCACATTCTGCCTTGAAATTACCATTAAACATGAAAATCACCGAAAACACCAATTTGCAACATCGCCAAAAATAGCGCAATGGCCAAGATCCTACAGGTATGCAAATTGATTGTTTGGGATGAATGCACAATGGCTCATAAGAGGTCACTGGAGGTACTGGACAGAACGTTGAAAGATCTTCGTGAAAACTAAAATATTTTTGGTGGGGCCATGATTCTGTTGTCAGATGATTTTCGTCAGACTCTTCTAGTTATTCCTCGATCAAATGTTGCTGATGAACTAAATGCATGCCTAAAATCATCGAATTTGTGGCAGTATGTAAAGACACTCCAATTAACAACTAACATGCGAGTATTTTTGCAACAAGATGAAACTGCAAATGTGTTTGAGAAGCAATTGTTAGACATTGGAAATAATAAAGTTGTAGTGGACACCTTGACCGGATTCATCACATTACCCACAGATTTCTGTCACATCACAAACTCAAAAGAGGAGCTTATTCGGCGTGTTTTCCCAGATATAGCGCAAAAGTTTAATAACCATAATTGGCTGGGTGAACAAGCAATATTGGCGGCGAAAAATAAAGATGTCGAGGATCTCAATGCGACCATTCAGAATTTTCTTCCAGGACAGTTGGTTTCCTTTAAATCAGTCGACACCGTTATGAACCAGGATGACGTAGTCAACTTTACCACGGAGTTTTTAAATTCACTGGAATTGTCTGGATTACAACCTCACAATTTGCAGTTAAAAGTAGGATCAGTTGTCATCATGCTGCGTAACATTAATTAAACTCGACTGTGCAATGGAACAAGACTGGCTGTGAAAAAGCTAATGAATAACGTCATTGAGGCAACAATCATAAAAGGAAAATACAAAGGAGAGGATGTCTTGATCCCGCGGATACCGATGATTCCAACGAATTTATCATTCGATTTAAACGCTTACGATTTCCAGGACGTATGGCCTTTGCGATGACCATAAATAAATCGCAAGGACAGTCGTTAGAAGTTTGCAGAATCAACTTGGAGTTTCCCTGTATCGCGCATGGACAATTATACCGTCTTCTTTTTTATTTACGCACCACAAAACAAAACAAAAAATAAAGTTTCTAAGAAAGCTTTAAATTGATTAACAGACTGTATCATAACAGTGTGTGTCTGTCAATATCAAATTTAAGCCTTATAAATAGCCAGTATTTCAGGAAAACTCTGTTTTTTAAGTAAGCAACATGATATGTCAAAAATAATAATAAAACTTCATGCTTCATTCAAAAAATCGTTTTTTATTATATACGGATTCGTTTTGTTTGTTTTAGGACTATTTTAAACAAATGCTTAGGTCTTTTATTTATCGATTGAGGCAGTACGAAGTCTGCCGGGTCAGCTAGTTCGTAAATATAATCAAGTTTTGTATGTTATAATGTATCCTCACAATTTAACACAGATCAACCCAATAAGTACAAAAACTGGTCCATGTTAAGTGAAGACTGTGCTTTTATCACTTTTTGAATAAGAAGGTAGATTTTTAATTCCTTTAAAAAGTATAGGTTCTCATACGGCGCAAAGAAATATGATTTTTCCGGGAAGTATTATTTTCTTTAGATAATTGATAAAACGTCGTTTTAAATTATTTAAATAACGCCCACGGCCGAAATCACCTTCATTTTTTTGATTGATTGTTAAGTCAGATTCAATCAAGTAATTTGGCGGAAGTGCGGCAAAATTATAAAGGGCTAACGTCAAGCTTTGGAATGATTGCCTTTATGATATGAACAGGCGATGACTGGCAACTTCGCAACAATTTTTCCTCCTTGAAAATAGTTTGCGAAGGAAGTTTGCTATTGATCCGCGATAGGAACGCGTGTTTTCTGGATTTACATTCAATGGGGCGGTTTGTATTCGCGAAATTCTATGGCTAAGGTTAAACGTGGTATTGCAGATTATTGTCAGCTTGACCTTTCAGGAATATGCATTATTATGTTTTTTGTAATATCTATATATAATATATGGTATATAATCATTTGTTATTTTACTAACACAAGCAATACAAATCGAATGATTGCTAATCTTTTAAGGAATGACAGAACCACATTACTTAAACTACACAAAATGATAAAGATCTAAATATTCAATCTTGATTTTGAAAATATTTAAAAGAGGATAGGAATATCAGTATTTAAAATGGAACAAAATAAACTATTGATTTTGAATTTGATCGTGTTCCGATGCTTGATTTTTAGGCGTTTTGACTTTTTTATTATGGACAGGCTGCCCTTACATATGCATTATTTTTTTTTTGCATTCGGGGTTGAGACAGGTAATGGTGACGCCCAGAACGCAGTCTTAGAGAAAGTAGTAGTAGTAGTAGAAGAAGAATACGGAAAGAAAAAAGAAAAATGGATGATTTACTATGTAATTGTAAAAATAAAGTACCTAAAGTAAGGGTAAACTTGAACTCCAGGAAGTGATTTTGAACTTCTAAATAAATACAACATTATATTTTTAGCATGGTAATTGTATTTTTTTCGACGCTTAAAGGGCTTATATTAATTGATATTTATTTTGTTTTATCAAAGAAAATTAATTTTAATTAAAGCTTAGACTTTTAATCAAATCCACAAGTATTTACGAAAATAATCGGATTTGTTCGAGAAAAAATACACGTAATTTATGCGTGAAATTTCAGCAAACCATATAATTGTAATGTTTTATTTAGAAGATTATACATTGTTATAAGATACGATGATAATATATTTTAGCTTTTTTTTCATCAAAACATAATAGACTTCACAGAAACAAAGATTTTGCATGATTTATTGAACCATTCAGTTAGAAATATGTTTCTGTGAAGTGTTTTAAAGTTTTTAAAATCATTATCTGTAATATGACATTGGTGACACAAGAATGTTGTGCACTTTTGTGAGCTGTTTTTGAATGTGAGGTGCATAAGAAAACTGCAGGTATATAAATTGTAAGAGAAAATGTAAGGGAACGGCAATTCGCAACGGTGAGCTCACAAAACAAAGGCAGTTTATCTTTGTTATTTCTTTAAATTATTAAGCCCGGGTCGATGTACATTCCCGGCGAAGACAAAGATTCCCTGTACAATGCGCTCTGGGGCTGCGTACAGCGGACAAAAGGAAAAACCTTATCAATACACTGGAAATGAACATTTTCATACATTTTTATTCTCACAAACACAAAAACGTACTTTGTTTATTTTGAAAAACTTGTAATACGTATTTAGTTCTCTCTGAAAAAATATTTCGTGCCGACTGAATGGGGATATGAATGACATATTATAGGGCATTTAAAAATAAATAAATATTTCATACTAACTTATATTTTTAGCATTCACCTCATTCATTAAATATATTCAAAATATAATTTAATTTTAATTAGTTACGTAAAGTATTATGTTGAAGTGAGACAGTGTATTTATTAGACGAATAAGAGAAGTTTGTATTTAAATTATGTAATTGAAGTTTTTTTTAATTCAACAGTCACTTTTTTCAGCCACAGTTTTGCCAGTAATCATATTTATTTGTTTAAATTGAAAAAAATTAAGTAAAGTGAAGACACTAGTTTTAATATTCTAAAGCAAAGTATTGAATTGATAAAAAAGTAAAACAATTGATAAACCATAGCATTTAATATATTTTTTTTTTTTTATCGTTAATGCTAAACAATTTTGACTGTGGTTTGTACTCGAATAATGATTGTTTAGGTACACCGCATTTCTAAGGTTTGAGTTGAGCTACTCTATTGGATTAAGGCTTTGGAAACATCGAAATGGTCATCTCTTTAAAATTCAGATTAACGGAGAGAAAGAGGCAGCCAAAAACCAAAATATAGAATTTACTTATTGGTACTCCGGGTGCAAAAATGTCTTGAAATAAACAAGTATAACAGCAATCGGAATGGTATGACAGAAATTAAACTAACTTATAACTAACATCAATCCACAGTAAAATAAAATAGAAGTATGAGAAAAAATAAAGCGCTGTACAACGCACGTTATGTTATTTTTTGACCTAATGCTTGAATTTGTTTCTTTTAATTTGTCGATTGATGATATGTTTGGAGTATTCAGCATTTATTTAACGTATCATTTCAATTGCCACAATTTCAAAGATGTGGTCTTTATAATTCTGCTTCCACCAAGACATTTCCTTTTGTGACATTTCTATTCCAGCGAATGCAATCGTTCGTTTTATGATCGAGCAAAGAAGTGCTCTGCATGTTACATCTTATTTTCTCCCGAGTTACTTAGAGTTGTACCAACAAATTATTATGCGAACTAGACAATGTAAGCCTTTCATGTATTTATTTAATTAAAATATTTTCTACTATTTAACTATCATAGAGTATGGACATTTACAATATTATTAAACAAAAAAAAACCTTCTTAATCTAAACTGTAATATCACGAAAAAAACTAGATAATTAATATATTTTTTTGCCATGATCATCAAATGTTTTGACATGCATAATTTGAGAGGAGACAAAAGCGATGTAACATATTATTTATATATTTTTGCAGTTTACTGTAAATTAATTGTTGACAGCTCACCGCAAGGAAAAAACTGCTTCATATACACATGTTATTTATTTACACTTTACTCGTACATTGAATTTGTTTACTATTTGAATTCTCAAACAAGGACAGTATATCTTCTAATACTCGCCTCGACTCTTTACAGAGTTTGTACAAAAAATATTCCGGAATATGTAAGATGCCTATTACTACTTCTGAGTTAACAACACGCCAATCTAAAATGTATCATCTGAAATTGAACGCTATCGAATACTCTAATTAAAATATGACCTATGTCAGATATCACATTCTTTCTCACTGATGTTCTGTCCCATAAAACCAATGCTTTATATTTTTTAGTCTTCATAAACACATTACAAACAGTTGTTTTATTTTCAGAATGACAACCCTAGTCTTGAAGATAATTCATTATCTATGCCTCTTCCCAAGATATATGTGTACCCGAATGAAAACCTGTGAACATATATGATTCCCGATGACCTCTAGACCAGAAGCTCAAGAACTTGAAGAGACGGCTCTCTAGTATCCGTGAAATTTTTTTGTGTGATTTGTTAATAAATAAAAAATTTTTCAAGGAGATCAGATGGTTAGCCCAATACTCCCGAGGCCTCATTGTCCTAAGGAGTGGCTTAACCCGAACAACATATAATAACAAATATGAATAAAATACGAAATGCCTACAGTGGTCTTAATTAATTTAAAATTAAGCCTTTAGTTTATGGAGCATTCTTAATTGTTTCACAATTAATTCCTTACTAATCAAAATCAATAACATTTGTCATTAATGATAATAATGATTTTATATCAACACATTATAACAATATTCAGCGCTTGTTTATATTAAAACTAGGCAAAAATCCACTTATAAGATATCTCTATATAATCTAACAGTATTTAAATTTTTAGTATTTAAATATACACATACTATACATCAAATTTTTTATACGCATCAATTCATTCAGAAAAATATCGGCAGAAGCGGAATGCGAACCACGAGCCTTGGAACCAACCTTTGCTCAGGTCTTTATATACTTTATATAGCCCTCTCGACTATTTCCCTGCATGAACGGACACGCGTTAGAAGATGTATTTATACCATTGTTATCATCGTATAACGATAGATGCCTCTATAGTATATATTCAGATTTTTCGCTTAGATTTTTTTTCTTTAAAAATATGCATGCACGTTAATTGGGAGTACAAAAAATACTTTTTGCTGTTGTAAAAAATGGGAGTGTGTTGTAACATGCCGTGATGCTTTTTATCGCCAATAATGCGTTGCGTAAAAATCTCGGTGGGGTTGGAAAAAAATGCGATAATGGTCGGACAATGTCCGGACACGGTCGTTGCAGCAGGACTCTAGGTTGTATGGTTTCCCGTGCAATATTTGTGCAGTACTCCCCTACCGAAATAGCTCCGCGCCGCGCACATAATTTATTCAGCCAATAAAAGTGACTCCGTTGCGCTCGCTAGATGGGGCATCCCAGAGTGCTGGAAACCTTGGTTTTTTTTTAAATATTCTAAATTGTTGTGAATTTAGAAATATAATTTAATTTGTGTTTTACGCATACACTTTGAAGTACATTTCAAATATCAAATTGATACCTACTTTCTTCCTCGTTTTAACATAGATCTTACTGCTTATCATCAGCCTGTGATCGATCATTGTCAAACGTATGCTTCTGCTGTTAGATTCAACGTATTTGCGCTTTACGTTAATGTAAAGATGATGCATTGGTTAAACGACTTAGTTTTAAGATATTAAGGAATTTCCACTTAAGCCCTTTATTTACTGAATTATGAAATAATTTATTTACATTTCTGATTCTTTTTTTACGAATAAGTGTTGATAGGATAAAGAGACAAATTAAGAAAAAACATTTATTTTTCTAAAATAAGCATTTATTTCATAGTTTTATAAATCCAACTTATAAGTCCTGTCAGGGCACAACTGCATCAAAATACACGATCAATGTTGGATTTTGTGGTATTGGACTTATAAGTCCCGTCAATAAATAAAGGGTTAAAAATGAACTCAAGTTTTCCAAATGCTGTCCATCCTTATTGTTCACGCCTGTCGATGTATTAAGTTGTAATTCAATTAAAGTTAAGTTATTATAAAGATTTTCATCTCTAAAAGTGCATGTGGGGAGACACGTTTCAGCCAGAGCAAGTATAATTACCCTGCGGCTGACGAAGATAGTCCTAGCACGATATTTAGCAATCTTGTTTTCAATCAAGTTCAAAGCACCAATGGTCTGGAACTCGCTGCCAGAAAGAATAAGAGAGTTTAAAACGTAGGCATTCTTCAGAGGCAGATTGAAGATTCACCTTCTTGCATAAAGAATCAAAGAAGCGCTTTTTAAATTACTATTTGGTTATAAAAATTCAGTTCATAAAATAATGAATCATCATCATCATCATCATCAGCCTGTGTCCGTCCACTGTTGAACGTAGGCCTCCCGCATGAGTCTCCATCCTCTTCGATCCTCCGCCTTCCGCATCCAGGTCACTCCCGCTATTCTTCTTATATCGTCAGTCCATCTTGTAGGGGGTCGGCCAATGCTTCGTTTGCCAGTTCTTGGGCGCCATTCCAATACTTTTCTTCCCCATCGACCGTCGTCTCTTCGACAGATATGACCTGCCCATTGCCACTTGAGTGTGCCTATTCGTTGGGTAGCATCCACTACTTGAGTTCTTCTGCGTATTTCCTCGTTTCGGATTCTATCTTTTAGCGAAAAGTAAAAGAAGTCTGAAAATGAACATGGATAAAACAAAAGCCATGATTAATAGTCATATTTCACAGACCTTTGATCCTATTTCCATTGGAGGAACAGAAATAGAGGTTGTAAACGACTATACCTATCTGGGACAAGTAATACAACTAGGGCGAAATAACTTCTCAAAAGAAATCGACAGGCGCATACAACTGGGATGGGCAGCATTTGGAAAACTAAAGTACATTTTTAAAGCGAAAATTCCGCAATGCCTTAAAACTAAGGCGTTTAACCAATGCGTCCTCCCTGTATTAACTTATGGCGCAGAGACGTGGAATCTGACAGCAAGTCTTACCAATAAAATAAAAGTCACCCAGCGTGCTATGGAGAGATCTATGCTCGGAGTGTCGCTAAAAGATAGAAATAATGAATAATAATAGTAAACTAAATACATGGTGACCTTCGGTGAAGAAGTCAAAAAGTCCAAATTTTAGCGTCAAGAAGGTGATCAATATCAAAATTGTTTTTGAACTATTTACATGATACATATAGGTAGACGCAAGTAATGACTCCTACCTGATGTCTGCCTTTCTCTAGAATCCATTTCCCAACCTTACCATTTCCTTATCCATTCCCACGTATTTCGTGGTTAGCAACGTGTTACCAAAGAAGGCAATTCAAGACTCTCTGTAGTAAGCTAACTTCGCAGCCTTAGACTAAGGTCTATTTGACATCTAACTAATGCACCTAGAATCCAAGGAAGGCCTTCAGCCACTCTCTAACAAGTTGCTTTTTGCGTGCGGCAAGTAACGGGTCCCCATCTGGGTCTTCAAAAATAGGACGGGACAGGGAGGGTTTTAACCAATCGAGATACATATATCTGTAGGTATAAAATATAGTATTTTTATTATATATTTTAGTATATAAATTTATAAATGCGGTTGGCAGCACCGTCTGGCTCTTGGTGCAGCCTAACGCGCTGAGAGGCTCATCTGGGGTTCAATCCAGTTAAATGAATTTAACGATTTATTGAGACTTGCTCCGGAAATGTAAAGGTGGCGGGAAATCGCACTACAAAATTTAAAGCTTATTCCTCTTATAAAATATCGTTCCGTGGGGATGCAATTGAATGTTTTATTGATTTTTTTATTATTATTTATTCACTTAAACATTTTGAAGAATTATATCAGATTATTTTTTTACATATTATACACACACAAGATCTTATCTTTAAGTGGTATGGTAAGCGAATGTAAAAAAAAAAAAGAAAAAAAAAAGTTTGGAATGTAAATTACTATGTAAAAAATGTATCTTTTTATATTTGATTAAATAAAAAAAAAAAAAAAAAAAAAAAATTATGAAACTACAACTTCATATGTTGCTGTCGTTTTTTATAATTTTATATTTACTTATTTATTTCACAGAAAATATGTTCCAATAACAATCAATACAACTAATAAAAATGATTTTATGATTATTTCAATTTAATTTCAATTTTTATTTCTGATGTATTTATTTTTTTCCTTACAGAAACATTACAAATTTTAACAACTCAACTGATTTCTGAAGTACAATAAGAATTAAATAAAAAAACACTATATACAAATATAGGTACTTATGTTTAAGTACTAAGAACAATGCAATAAAGACAAGCAACAGAAGGTTCCAATATTCATCAAAAGAAACTCATGGAGTTCATGTTTTAATTATGCCTCTCTTACGTGAAATATATCAACAAGGGTGAAAAAAAAGTTAAAAAAAAAAACTGTAATTGTAAAATATTTTTGAATAATAAAAATAATTAGTTTGTACTCGAAGTCACTGAACTTTATATTCAATCCTCTCACTATTGGATTTTGATTTGTTTGAAATATTTTCAGCGAAATTTTGGAATTATAATCTATGTGCGAAGTCATCGGATTGAGATGTTATGTCTGAAATATCTTAACCCGTAATTTCCTGAATTAATTATTAATATCCAAAACTCTTCACAAACGCCCTAGAAGATATTTTTAAGCTGCTATCCTGGACAAAATGTGGAATAAATATTAACGGAGAGTACATTTCTCACCTCCGATTTGCAGATGACATAGTGCTAATAGCCGAATCACCTAACAAGCTCCAAGACATGCTCTACGACCTCAATGAAGCGTCGAACAAAATTGGTCTGAAAATGAACATGTCAAAAACAAAAGCCATGATTTAGTCATATTTCAGACCTTTGATCCTATTTCCATTGAGGAACAGAAATAGAGGTTGTAAAGAAATCGACAGGCGCATACAACTGGGATGGGCAGCATTTGGAAAACTAAAGTACATTTTTAAAGAAAATTGCAATGCCTTAAAACTAAGGCGTTTAACCAATCTTCTGACAGCAAGTCTTACCCATAAAATAAAAGTCACCCATGGAGAGATCCATGCTCGGAGTGTCGCTAAAGATAGAATCCGAAACGAGGAAATATGGATGCTAAACGAATAGGCACACTGTGGCAATGGGCAAAAATTTGGAATGGCGCCCAAGAACTGGCAAACGAAGCATTGGCCGACCCCCTACAAGATGGACTGACGATATAAGAAGAATAGCGGAGCCTGCGGAAGGCGGAGGATCGGGACAAACAGTGGACGGACACAGGCTTTGAATGATGATGCACTCAAGTGGTTAAAACATTTGTATTTATCGAGAGTGAACTTACAAGTGGTTTGATTCGTCATCATGAATTTATAAAAAACACAATATACAAAAAAAAAAAAAATTGTACAAAATAAATAAACATAGAAAACAACACGAATACAAGTCGCCTCACATCACTTTGTGAATATATGATTACTCTCATAACTCTATGATAAAATGATTAGAAATAAAATGTGTAATTTATATAAATTTCTAATACATTGTGAAACAATATTGATAAATCAATGGAAGGTAGTAGTAATTTGCCAACAAATCAAAAGGGACCAACGTAATATAATATATTCAAATGTCAATTAACCATCGATTTATAAAATAATTCTCTATATCACAGAAAACCACATAATAATTCTTATTTCCATATCCGTTAACATCCCCCGTCTTTTAAAAGACGACAAGTCGCGGGTTCGTCACGTGGCTGCGTGGAGGAAGGATGCAGGAGCAGACTACCAAGCAAAATGACTTGTTTTTGAAGCACAATTCGCATTTCTTCCGATAAAGACTTGACTCCCCCGTTCGATCGTAACATGACGTTAATTCCATCTCGATCGAACGGGGCTTGACTGACAACTCACCGGAACCCTGCAGCGCCGCCAAGCAATCACGGCAAAAAAGCAAATTAAAGATGAGAGTTGCACCAACATGAAATGGAGCAACTGTCCGTGTAGTATAATATAATTAAAACTAACATTATTATGTGTGCATGTCAGGCGCGCGAACAAAAATAAGAGACAAAAGATCGTTTTCGAGGCTTTAAGGCATCAGCCTAAAAGAGCTTTATCAAGCTGATAACCGTTTTCTTGCAAAACCATATATAGTTTTCAGAATTTAAGACAACTACACATTTTTACCCTCTGAAGCTTTAAGCGAACTTCAAAAATATTTTTTTTGTCTTTTTCATCGAGACATACTTACAAAAGGGATGTACAAGATTGATCAATGTAGAAAGGAGACAGTACTATGCATTTTTTTGTGTGGGAATGTGAAAACTTCAAGCGTCTCAAAAATATTTTAGTATCAACACGAGCGTATAAAATATGCTTCAGTATTCACGTATAAGCAAGTGGAACTGAATATCGTCTGCAGTTTAAGGGTTAAGCATACATATGGCGTGACATAGTGTTTGTCCAGTGCTAGGTACAAGAGACGGCATTATTCCGTGAAACAATATACAGGGGCATAACGTTCCGGGCCGGGGTCCGCTGCGGGGCCGGGGCGCGGGTCGCGGTCCCGACTATCGCGCGCTGTCACGTACAAGAACCGCAATAATGTCAAATTCGCCATGGGACTTCTGTTTGTCTCGTCCCATGGTTATGCTGGAGCATTACCAGATGTGTATCGCCGCTATTATTATTTGTTAAACTATTTAGTCAATGTGTGGAGACGCCCGAGTTGTAATAACGCGACGGAGATTAACTACGGGGTTCAATGCTCTTGATTATATATCGTAATTATATAATGAAAACACCTGTTTGCTTTCATGATTTAATTTGAAATATATATGTCTGTATATGATTAACAAACGAGATAGAAGAAGAGTATAACAAAAATTATCAGCTATATTTCCTTCCGTGTTTTCGAGACAACAAAACATATAATATTTTTCTAGTAAGCAGATTCAGGGGTATATAAAGTCGTTATGTTTGTAGAATTTCATTTTCATATTCTTTAAAAAATAGGCAATTAAGCAGTTAATATGCCTCATGTAAGTCATAACTATTTAATGATAAAATTTTATGTAAGTATTCTATCTCCTTTTATCAATTTCAATCCAATATAATAATATATATTCATACTTTCTCATTATTTTTACATATCAGCGTGTTTTTGATAGCGTCAAACGCTCCGACGTAAGCTTCTATGATGAAACAGCCAATGAAAGCGCGGACTTCGAAAAAGACATGGAGGAATAGACATGCTTTCACGTGAATTCGTAATTCGAAAAGTGGTTAGCGAGAAAAAAAAATCGCGAGACAGAGAGAGAGGTAGCAAGAATTTTTTTTCTCTTGGTTTTATATAATGAGTACATAAGTCATTGTTTGTGACTAAGAATATCAGTATCATATAGACTTTTTGTGATTTAAAAAAAAAAAGGTTAAGGCAGAGGATTATTTTCAGAACTTTTCCTACCGCTCGAGAAAATGACCTTATGAAAGCTTTTTACTAACAAAACTTCGTTTTTTGTTTAGTATTCAAATTGGTTTTGATTCAGTAATATTTAAATCTGTATTCTTCATACTTTAATATAAATTAAATGCGATGAGTTTCGTATTGGTTTCGCTATGTAATGTTGACTTATTGAAAGGATACCGTTTTAAAAATAAGATAAGATCGTACTATAGCGTTCTATAGATGAGTGCAATGTCGAATCTGTGAGATTATTGTCCTGCTAGATCACAATTGCTTCAGGCGGAGAAGGATTTATTTGTTAAGACGCTGAAATATAGTGTATTGCTGGACCAAGTTTTTTTCATTCAGCTTTTGTCATCCCACGAAAAGATTTAGTGTCTGCAGATATCTTGAATACAGATAATATAACGTTTCGTATCGTATTATTTTAAAAATAATGCAATAAATAAATGGTTCCATGTCAGCTTACGAGAATTATTGAACATATTTTTTCAATCTAATTTGTTGAATAAAGGCAATCGATTTAACTTAAAGATTTAATAACTGATGTGAAAATTGAAAACTTTTGCTTTTTCTTTGATATTTTTTTCATATTAATTTAACCCTTTCATTACGGCTCGGTGGGATATAAATTATACTGTCAATTATAAAACTAGTATTTGAAGCATAAATGTATTTATCTGGTCTATTTTTGAATAGCACATTGGTTGTTGTATCTTTTGGCTATCAGATGACGCATAAAAAAATATTCTAAGAAAGTAGTAAAACGATATATCACGGCTACCGATATCAACGGCAATCTTACATATATCGGGTACTGATGTGAACTAATTAAAGATTAATAACATTAATATATAATTAATAACATCGTTTTTCATTGTAAATCAGGTAATAAAATATATTATTCGTGTTATAATGTTAAAATAGAAGTTAATATGTTTGTGTAATTAGGTTTCTGTTTTTGACATTTATTACGAGATTAAATTAATTTTGTTATTATCTGTGTTCTAACAAGATATTAGATATTATTATTCTAAGAACTGAAATATATATTAATAATTATAAAATATATATATAAATATATTGTATTATAATAAGTGTATTTTGAAATGGTTATTATTTTATGACGTCAAATGTTCATTTTCTTCCATATTCGCTCTCTAGTTGGGCATATGTTGATTGCACATTATTACTATTAAGTTATCAGCAGTTAGAGTCTTCACAGTCTCCCGCAGCTCACATGACTACATTCTTTGTATAGTTGTCGTCGTCTTTTTAAAACGGCTCGAGAGCAGAGCCTGAAGAAAACGCTGCTGTAGTGGTTACTTTTAATTGCGTTATTTGAAGAACATTTGTTAGCTAAATGGTACTCCGCAAAGCATTAGTATACTCTGCCTCGATATTGTAGGTGTTTCGTTAAGGAATTGTAAAAAATAAAATAACAATCGAACTGCTTGAACTTTAAAAATACGGTATAATATAAACCGAAAATACAGTTATGCATGTACGTCGACAGAATAGAAAAAATATTTTGATTTTGATACTATTTAAATCATTATTGTTCATTGGTTTATTTATTCTTAAATTGTGATGTGATGTAAACGGGAAATATGAGTTCTTGAACATGATCATGTAAAATATTAATAAAAAGTAGTCGTTTATCCACTTCAAATTGAATTTCAGAGCTTCACAGACAATTTTATTAATTATTTATAAATAATTTATTAATTTATTATTTATTAAAAGTATGTCATGGCTTCAAAATGTGTATAGAAATACTTTCTCAGAGAGATAAAATGTGTTCAGTTGGAGAAAGAATATGAATTAAACAGTATATAATAATTTATTATTAATAATTAAAATTATATTACTCTTATGGTTTCTTGGAAATACTTGTACTTTAATTAATATCTGTAAGGTTTATGACGCCGTTAAAAAGCTGTCATAATAAAAAATAGTGTCTCCTGTAAGAATAATTCAGTACATTTTCATAATAATTATTACGTTTTCAAAGTTACAGCCAGCTAATGAAAACTCCGCAGTTTTTTCACGCTCTCTTCGCAACAAATTGCCGTCATTTACTTTAAATTAATTTCATCTTCATAATGGAGTTGCCCGGGCCGCGGAAAAGCGCAAGTACAAATTCATATAAAAAGAGTGCTAAAATATTTATACGGGAATAAAAGATAACAAATAACACCGTTCCGACGCAGGCCAAAAAACAAGTAATATCGCTCGTTTAGTAAATTCATACCATAAATAAAATGAAATCGCCCGGCTATTAGGGTAATAGAAAAGAGAAACTCAGTACGCCTAAATGTGGTGCTACGTGGAAGAGATACGGTTGTGGAGTTGGGGCAACGAGGGAAGCTGCGAGCGATTCTGGTCCATCTTTGCTTCTTCGTCTGCCCCGATATCGATCACTGAAAAGTGTTTTCCTACGATGAATGCCGCACCGTCTCTATCTACCGTTACTCAACATTTTCCGAATACATTAATAACTAAATTCATTTCCACTCTTTCCGTGGAGTTTCCGGTGCTTTTTACAACAAATTGGTCGTACGCGTGCTATAAATACTTACTTTTTTTCATATATGTAGCACATCGTCGCCATAAATGCACAGCTCTGTTACCCGTCGCTATTTTGGTATCATCTCAAAAATCTTTCAGATCTCGGCTAAAGACAATAATACAAATACAATGCATAGTCTTCGATACAATTGGATGAAAGTTCCTAGGTTTAATTTTTTTCGTATTTCAAGTGAGATACTTTATTGTCTATCTGTATCACATTTTAAACAGAGTACAGATAGTATTATTTTTTCACAAAAGAACTCTTAACAAAAATGCAGCTCAACAAACACACTAGGCGGCTACCATCCAAGTACGGTGCGCATTCAATGTTACATGAGATCGGTAACCGATAACCATTGCATGAACACACCCTGGTTGATTACTTAATTATATTCATTGAATAAATAACTCATTTTAATTGCATACGAATTACTATAAATAAATAATTATAATAAAATAAAAATTATACAAAATTTAAATACTTTTTTACAAATCAGATTTGTACAATGATCACATTGATGACAAAAATATTTACAAATCAGTAACTTAAAAATATGTAACACAATATGTACGAATAGCCTAAATTAAAACGTTATTTATTATAAATACATAAATAACAAGTCAACACAAAGATTTCATTTAAAAATGAATGCTCGTTTTTTATATTTAGGTTCAGTGTTAATGTTTATGTACCTGCCGGCAAGTACAGCTCAATGTTCAAAGCGTTTGCTTTGAAAGCCAAAGATCGTGGGTTCGATTCCCGAGGGAGATTTAAAAATATTTTTTTTTATCGATTTCAACAAAATTGTTGGTAGACGAAAGTCGTCGTGTGAAGACCAACCATTCATAGTGAATTGCTGTATAATTAATAAAGGATGATGTGTGAATCTCAGGCTGTAGTATATAAGGTTGGCGGATCTACACTCCACATGCAGCGCTTAGTCATATGCACCATGGTTAGCGTCATAGAATTCCACAGATGAGACTTAAGACTACTATTTCCATCTGTCGGTATTCTCCTGTATGTGTTTTCATAAAACATATAACAAATTAACCTCTTTTAAGTTTACACGTACCTGTATATTGAATAAAACTTGCTTGTATATTACAGTTTAATCTGCTGAGTGCAAGGTAGATTCACGCAATTGTCTGAATCAAATGAAGATATTTTGAGAAGATTCATTCATCGTTCAAGAGATGTCTCCAAAAGCTCGAAACCGCTTAATATTATAATGATCGCATTTCAAAGAACTTTGTTTGACTGTAATATAACATATGCTTAGAATATAATCTATAGACGGTATTAGACTGCTGGTCTATAAACCAAATAAAATAGAGTATACTTTGGTATTTTTTCATTTTAAAGTGTAATGTTCCAACTCATTATTATTTAAAACGTTTATTCTTCAATATGGTAGTATTGCTATATTTTTAATAATAAAGTCTTCTTTAAGTTGTGTTTACATGCGCTGTGTTTATAAAAAAAACAAAACGACATTATTAATTTCTGAATTTAAGTATAATTTTTCTTTTTCAGTTGTATAAAGCATTGTGTTACTAATTACTTCAAAGGAAGTTTCATCTAATCTTCTATATAAGTTATTTATTGAAAGATGAGTGAGATCGTTTCTGTTTTTTTTTCTTATTAATAGAGAATAGAGGTAGTATAACGATTTCCTAGCATAACAATTTCATAACATGAAATTTTGTTTAAAGCATGCATACAATAAGACCGACTTAGAACAAACTAATATTGGTATATTGTATCCATACATTTTTAATTTGTATGTGTGAACAGTAAATACGTATACAAATATTGTCATTTCTACCTAAGCTGCAAATTTCTTACAAATACGATGTAAATGAATACGTATTACTTTCACATCATTATTATTATTTGCTGGCGGGTATGACTTAGCAGTAAAACATTTGTTTACCATATCAAAGATCGTGGGTTCGATCCTGGTAAAGATTTAAATAAAAAATATCGTTAATTAATGTGCAAATTTTGTGGTTTTCCGTGAATTTGTTTCCTCACCCGTAAAATGCCTAACATAGCCTTTTAATAAAAAGTGGTGGTAGGCTAAAGTCAACCAGTGAAAAACATCCATTTATAGGGAATTCCTGTAATAAATGGATAATGGCGTGAATGCAGGACTGTAGTCATTATCAACATTGACCGTATAATGCTTAGCCTGTATAATGATAAGAATCATAGAATCCACAGATCAGATATCAGGTATTCCTATATGTTATTACGTAAAAATATGTATAATATAAATAATACGTTTTTTTCTCCAAAGAATATGTTTTTTCATTATTATATATGCCCACGATTATGAAAGTGGTGTTAGTCATGTTTTATTCGTTCTGAGATATTTAAAGGTTTGTGTTTTGAAGTTGGTTGAAAATCAGTGAAAGTGACAACTTTATGTTGCATAAAATCGTGTATTTAGATTTTTTTAATTAATGTTGGATGAAGATTATATTAATTCACAACTTCGGCGAAGAAGTCAAAAAGTCAAATTTTTAACGTCTGAACTACTAACTTTTACACCCACGTTTGGTGTTGCTCAACAAAGTCCATTACTTGTTCAACAAGAAAGTACTCTGTACACAATGCCTTGGTAAGTGCTCCCAAGGAGCGCAGGTACATGGCGACCGGCCCGGGGGCCTATGGCCCCAAAAAAAAAAAAAAAAAAAAACACAACATTGGGAACTGAACGCCACTTTCATAATTATGGACACATATAATGCGTTTGATTGGTGGAAAAAAAAAATTTACACTAGATAAATACTTTTTATGTTGTTAGACTTATTTGTTTTCTTGGTGTAAATGCAGCCTAAAACAATAATCACACACTTGTAAAATAGCAACACTGCAGCAGGCCGTTTCTAGTGCCAAGACTAGCACAGTCGCGCCGCCTGGTCGGCCACGTGCCACGTGCCCACGTGCCCACGTGCTCACGTGCCCACGTGCGGTCTCGCCCAGTGTTAATGTGACAATAATTGCCCGGCTTACCTGGGCGACACCGGCCGGAGCTAATTACCCTCTGCGGCCGCGGCGACGACAAGCGCAGCGATAAAAACACATTTTTTGCGACCTTTTTGCTTCCATTCCCGTGAACATAATCAACGGAACGCGACATTCCTGTGCATATAGAGCAGGCTTTGATTAGTCCAATCAAGGTTTAATATTGCAACTCTCAATGAAATGGACGACGTCCGAAATAAAATTTCTAACTATCTATATTTCTAAGAGCTTTTTTATCAGTACTGATTTTTTCTTAGTGCGTCTTAAAAAGACTGAAAATTGAAAATGGCTACATCTTCGTAATATCAATCCGGTGGATTGGTTTGCAGCAACAGAACCTTGCATCTCGATCTCCATTCCTCTCAGTTTTCCGCAACGCTCTTCAGCTCAGCATAAAAGCTATAATTCATGTCCTCGAACACTTGCTGCAAATACTCCCGTCTAGAGCGCCCTCTACAGTTTCTACCCTCAACCATCCCTTCCATAATGTCTTGAAGAAGACCATCGTGGCGCATGATGTGACCGATCCATCGGGCTCGCCTCTCTGAGATGGTTCTTATTAGGTTCCTAAAAATGACTAAATCAAAAAAAACGTCAACAAAATTGCTTCCAAAATATTATTTTATTTTAATTATATTGTTGCTATACGTGCTTAATATATTTTTTAATTTAAACATTCCGCATAGATGATGTGTACAAATTCATAACTGACCTATGGCTATAAGTACATTCGTTGTATTGTTAGTTTGATGACATTACAAAAAGACCTTCGTTGTAGAGAAGGGTGAATTCTTATAAAAATTCTTACGTGTGCATCGAATTATATTACTTTTTAACGTTCAAAGATTTTACGTAGAAATTAAGTCTCAATATTTCATGGCAACAAATTAAATGCTCGGTACTTAAATCCGTATTTAAATTAGTGTATAAATAAATTAATGCTCAGTATTTAATTTACCAAAAGGATAATATAAAGTACTACAAGGTCATAATTATGTAATTTTATAAATAATAATTGGTAAGGTTAATGTATTACAATCCATAAAACATGAAAAATTAAATAAACACTACAACAAATTATAAGTCATCAGTAAAAAATTATTGTCACAGAACATGAATCATTTAATGTAAATACTAGCCCTTCATATTTAAATACTCATCTGTATAGTAATATTTGAATATTTATCGAAAGGCATTAAAATACTTGTTAGTAAAGTTGAAACCATGTTGATTATTAAATTTATTTTAAGGATAATTGGAGTCAAATGCAAGGAATGAAGACTCATATTTTCACTTTACAAAGAAGAAGCTGCCATAATATAACTCGGAAATGTCCAAAAGGAAGCAAAAATACGTCAAGGGGTGAGACAAGGATGCTCTCTGTCGCCTGTACTCTTCAACGTATACATACAAAATGCAATTAATAACATCAGGGAAAAAGTGGGGCATAGAGAGGGGGTTAAAATACATGGCCAAAAGATTGATATGATAAGGTTTGCTGACGACATTGCTCTGATTGCTGAAACTGAGGATGAACTCACTGAGGCGCTGGCTTCCACGGAAAACATATTTAATTCCAACTACAATATGAAGATAAACAGCACGAAAACCAAAGTCTTGAGAGTAAGCCGCAATTAGCAGCAGAAAATTAACATATCAATGCTAGGAGTGCCCCTAAAAGATGCAAAAGAATTTGTATACCTTGGAAGTACAATCACCTGGGATGGCAGAACAAAAAAAGAAGTCAACAGTCGAATACATCAAGCAAGGCTAGCTTTCAATAAAAAAGCCAAAATTCTTGAGTCAAAGAATATTACTTTAGGGCTCCGCAAGCAACTTGTCAAAATACTTGTTTGGAGCATCTTAATGTACGGCTGTGAGACATGGTGCTTATCTGAAAGTGATAAAAAATAACTAGAGGCCTTTGAGATGTGGTCGTACAAAAGAATTCTCGGAATTTCCTGGAGAGACCACGTCACGAACAATGAGGTTCTCAGGATAATCAAGGAAGATAGGCACCTAATAAGAACCATCTCAGAGAGGCGAGCCCGATGGATTGGTCACATCATGCGACACGATGGTCTTCTTCACGATATTGCGGAGGGGATGGTTGAGGGTAGAAACTGTAGAGGGCGCCCTAGACGGGAGTAATTACAGCAAGTATTCGAGGACATGAATTGTAGCGCCTATGCTGAGCTGAAAAGGGTTGCGGAGGACCGAGAGGAATGGAGATCGAGATGCAAGATTCTGTTGCTGCAAACCAATCCACCGGATTGATACTACGAAGAAGAAGAAGTGGTGGCTTATAATATCAAATGTGTATCCATAATTTAATAATAAAAAGTAAAAGGAATCTAGAATGAAAACATTCATCTGCTCTGAAGAAAACCCCTGCAATAGCAATCTAAATATTGGAAATAAGTAGAAAATTGCCATACATGACTTAGCTCAAGAGCCATGAAAATGATTTCAATTTTCAAATTTTTTTTCTTGCAGAAACATTACAAATTTTATCAACTCAATTCATTTCTGAAGAACAATAATAATAAAATTAAAATACAATAGGTAACATAAGTGTGGTGATGTAAATTTATTGACACATTTAGTATCACTGACCTCACACTCAGAACTAGCGTCAGGAGACTCAAGATAAATAGTTTGACTTGTAACAACAAAAACCCTGTCAAAAGTATATCATGATTGACACACAAATAACAAGGCATTATTGTCAAAAAATCAAACGTGTAACATTTCGCCTCGATAAACACCAGCACTGAATCTAAAGCAATATAGATGTGAAAACATACAAAATTACACTACATAAATAGACATCTCTAAAAAAATTTACAAAAGAAAAAAGTAAAGATAAGATTTTCTGTTATAATTTTCAATGTGAATAAGCTTGTGACAATTTGCAGGCGAGGCAATCAATAAACTTGAAAGTTTCTCCTTTTCAAAGTCACGGCGAAGCGCACTTTAAGCTCGCCCCGCACTTGTCGCAAATTATTACTTTTCCTCGGTATTTTTTCTTCGCAGCGCCCGCAGTTAATTCAAGCAAACACTTGTCGTTTTTGCCGTATGCAAATCCGGCAGCCTGAACTGTGTAAAGTTCCCAGCTGTCGTTCCTCGCCTCCGCGTGTTTCGTTTTGTTCGGACCCTTGTTGTTCCGCATGCAGATTAAACCAGAAATCTCGGATCTCGCATTCTGCCGGTTTGAATTATTTAGTCTCACTCCGATGTTAACCGTTTTGTCTCGGATCAAAATGCCTTGCGGATAGTTTGGGACGCGCTGCTTATGCCTCGCTAACTAATGCACTGTGTTCCGTTTGTTGCGTTTTAAAAACTTTGCAACTTTGGTGTGGCCATAACCAAATGGCTCGTCCATCTCGCATACAAGTTCCCACAGATAATGTATATTTCTTCAAAGTTCGAACAATCGTTTGTGAAATTAAAACATAAAACTTTTAATCACGCATTTTTCACTCTTTAAATGCCACTTATATACATAAGATTTTCGTTAAGATCCTAAAAAGTTTTATAAAACCTACATAAGTTCAATATTAAATTCTGAAATCAATTTTTGGTACGATAATAGAAGAAATTGTAATTCATTGCCTTTTTTACAATAACTTACCGACATACGTACATTGTTTTACATTGCTTTTTTTCTGTGTTGTAAGTGTTGAAATTAATATTTTTTAAATTCATATTAATGGTTTTATATACATATCTGACCTCAGAGCCATTTTTTGGATGCACATCACATAAAAAAAATGTCCCAACCATCACACATACATGCGACTCCTATATGACATAAATCAGTGCATAAGTTTATATGTTGATTACTACACAATAATGAATTATGTCAAATCAAATAATAAGAAGTAGAAAAAGTACGCTATTTTAGTCACCCATTGATAGTTATTTAGTAATATATTAATTGCAAGTAATATTTTAATGTAAAATAAATACATATTACTGGTTTTCACTCAATTAAGAATAAGATAAGAGTGTTATTATTTTATTAATTATAAACAGTTGTTGTGAAAAAAAAGCTTTCATTTAATGTTTGAAAAGTAAGCCTGGCACGTATATTAAATTATTTTCCGAGTCTTGTTGTAAAACGTGCATTTTTACGTTCGATAAAAAAAAGACAAAATCATTAACGCACAGGCTTTCTTTTTCAACCGAGAGAAAAAAAACGGATTACTGTGTTAATAATGACACCTAGTTTGCTTAATCCGGTGGTTTTCTTTATGATAAATACGACAGTGTGTTTTTTGAAATCCCCGACGTTGTAGGCATTTTATCCCCCAGGAGTGGGGAAAGGCCCGCAACGGTGGGGAAAAAAACCCCGAGAAGATTTTCTCGTAGCCATAAAACAATACGAAAATGGTGCGGCGGGAAAGATGATAATATTCGTGTTATTTATAACAGACATCCCAGGGATATTCAACCTGCCGCGAAGCCTTCAGTGGCGGAACGGCCCTTACGGCACCCGAAATGGCCATTACGACTAATTTTAATTTAGTGTTAAAATTTGCACGTACTTAATTTTGCCAAAAGTTAATTGATGAAAATATTTTTTTATCATTTTTATATTAAACTGTATTTTTTTTATATAAAATAACCTCTTAAAATTAAATTAATTTTTAACAGATACGCTAGAAATAACTTATTTTATCATTACTTAAATATACATATATTATACATAAAATTCTTTTTTCAACGCGTCAATCCAAGCACAAAAATAACGGCAGAAGCGGGATGCGAACCGCGGACCTTGGAAACCAACATATGCCCAGGTGTTCATACCGCTCGGCGAATCACGCCATTACTGTGCCCAGACTGACTGCGGTGAAACTAGTATTTATAGCATTGTTAGCATCGTACGACAGATGTCGCCATAGTATATATTCAAAGTATGTATATTTTTATTATTATTCTATCAGTCTTCATTTATTCACAAGCTTAATATTATTACTTTCCGGCAGTCTATTTATTTTAGTAAATACCACTCGGGTCTCGAACCAAACTATAGACTGAATGGATGTGAAACGACTACTTATAGTTCCGACTCGGACATTATAACCAATCATTTACCTGTGTTACTGATGGATAATTTTACCTTCTTGATATTGTCTCAAGGAGACATTATTATTTTTAATTTTATTGAATATTATTTTATTATTTCAATATTCTAATCTACTTTTATAGATCATTGACTATATTACAATATTATCATTACTTAAATATACATATATTATACATAAAATTCTTTTTTCAACGCGTCAATCCAAGCACAAAAATAACGGCAGAAGGGATGCGAACCGCGGACCTTGGAAACCAACATATGCCCAGGTGTTCATACCGCTCGGCGAATCACGCCATTACTGTGCCCAGACTGACTCCGGTGAAACTAGTATTTATAGCATTGTTAGCATCGCGAAAATCACGCCATTACTGTGCCCAGACTGACTGCGGTGAAACTAGTATTTATAGCATTGTTAGCATCGTACGACAGATGTCGCCATAGTATATATTCAAAGTATGTATATTTTTATTATTATTCTATCAGTCTTCATTTATTCACAAGCTTAATATTATTACTTTCCGGCAGTCTATTTATTTTAGTAAGTACCACTCGGGTCTCAGACTTTATAACCAATCATTTACCTGTGTTACTGATGGATAATTTACCTTCTTGATATTGTCTCAAGGAGACATTATTAATTAATTTTTAATTTTTATTAGAATATTATTTTATTTATTTCAATATCTAACATAGATCATTGACTATATTACAATATTATCATTACTTAAATATACATATATTATACATAAAATTCTTTTTTCAACGCGTCAATCCAAGCACAAAAATAACGGCAGAAGCGGGATATTTATGGCAGAAGCGGGATATTATGTATAATATATGTATATTTAAGTAATGATAATATTGTAATATAGTCAATGATCTATAAAAGTAGGGATATTTATGGCAGAAGCGGGATATTATGTATAATATATGTATATTTAAGTAATGATAATATTGTAATATAGTCAATGATCTATAAAAGTAGATTAGAATATTGAAATAATAAAATAATATTCTAATAAAAATTAAAAAATCAATTAATAATGTCTCCTTGAGACAATATCAAGAAGGTAAAATATCCATCAGTAACACAGGTAAATGATTGGTTAAAAGTCCGAGTCGGAACTATAAGTAGTTTCAATCCATTCAGTCTATAGTTTGGTTCGAGACCCGAGTGGTACTACTAAAATAAATAGACTGCCGGAAAGTAATATTAAGCTTGTGAATAAATGAAGACTGATAGAATAATAATAAAATATACATACTTTGAATATATACTATGGCGACATCTGTCGTACGATGCTAACAATGCTATAATACTATTTCACCGCAGTCAGTCTGGGCATAATGGCGTAAATGAACACCTCATATTTTTTCCAAGGCGGTTCGCATCCCGCTTCTGCCGTTATTTTGTGCTTGGATTGACGCGTTGAAAAAAGAATTTTATGTATAATATATGTATATTTAAGTAATGATAATATTGTAATATAGTCAATGATCTATAAAAGTAGATTAGAATATTGAAATAATAAAATAATATTCTAATAAAAATTAAAAAATTAACTTATTTTATAGTTATGTCTTATATTATATATATTATTATGTTTGCAAACTAAACATTTATAAAGAATGCGGGTATTGTGTTGAAGATTGTTAAAACTAAAGGGCTAACTTGAAAGTTAACTAGAAGTAAAACAAGACGTATAACTAGAAGCATTAGTATATATAAGAATAACTAGAAGTATGAATAGCAGTATAACTAGAAGGATAACTAAAGTCTTTTTTCGTATCTGCTCCGTAGATTAAAGATTAGTCTGTTTGTATGTATGAGAAAATGACTGATGATGCCTATATGACAGTACCGCCACTGAGATGAAGCAGTCAGTATGTGCGGTATTCCCCTTCGAATGCGGTGACGAGCAGAAACATCTTAGCATACCCGCGAAAGAATCTTCCTTTTACTCTCTACTTTTACACTTACGCCATATCCGAGCGGCATGAGAAGCTTGTAGTTATTTCCCCTTCCGAGATGCCTCTCAGAGACTCTGGACCGACAAAGAAGGCAAACACTACCGCTGTTAAAATGTCATTCCGGACTAAAGCACCGGTGGCAGAATCGTAACATTCACATTTCATTGTTTGCAATCAAAATTGCGTTTTTATGCGAAACTCATCCCCGGTGATGGAGTGCGCTGCAAGAGGGTTTATGGTAAATCAAACAATAGTGCAGACCGATTCTTCAAGACAGTAATATTGAATTCCCCAATTAGGTTTAGCTCCTTTCTAGAGTATATAACATACTAGTATATATCGTGTCAATATAGCAGATACTTTCCAATACAAAATACTGTCATTGTAGTTTTAACAAATTTTATATCATCGTGTATTTATTTTATACCTTCTGTTTTAGATATAATATCTCGGTTGAGCCTCCTCTTTTAATCAAATAGTCAATAGTGTTCATGAAAGTTTGGCTGCTGAAGAATTCTTATATCATCCGACATCCTTATATATTCTGAAAAATAAATCACAAAAAATGTTCGTCGGATAAAACAGCTGCCGTCTATGAAAGTCCTCAGGATATTGACGTTCTACGAGAATCACATTTTTATTTTTTTATTTAATCAAATATAAAAAGATACATTTTTACACAGTAATTTACATTCCATCTTTTTATTTTTTTATTTTTTTTCTTTTTTTTTTAAATTCGCTCACCACACCACTTAAAGATAAGATCTTGTATGTGGCGTGGGATTCATCTATGTTATTTTACAGTTATATATTTATACAGAATTTTACAGATACACATTTATACATTGTCATAATTTTGATATGATACTAACATTATATAATTAAAATTTTAAGATACTATATTTAGAATTAAATCTAAAGTATATATAAATAAATAATACATCTTTAGTACATTTCATTATTTCAATTTCTTATGCAGTGACGTCATTTTATCATTAATATTGTTGCAAATATTTCTCGTGATATTATTTATACACTGTAGGTAGTTTAATATACATGTAATCACATGTTTCCAGGAAGACTTTCAAATACAAGGAAATTTTGGGGACAAGACATTTCATTCATACATTTGTCCATGAGCGCTCCTTCAGATGGAGCATATGGTCCTCGCCTCGTCCCTTGTCAGCTCCGCCTCCCACAGTTCTGCCGAGCACATTTTTTATATGAAAAGACAAAGAAAATGACAATTTAGAGAACTTTGTGGCAACCATATACTCCACATATACCAGTCTTTGTGTATTATTTCTGTTTTTTTCTGCTAATTTTTTAATGTGTATCCTGATGTCGATTATATATAACTTTTCGTAAATGCAATTGTTAAAATAAACCATTCTAAAATGCTTTTAATTAACGACTTATATGTCAGTGTTGTACGTGTTTGCAATTACGCTACTACAATTCTACCAGAGAAATTTTACAAAAGAAAGTAGTTAAATATTCTATGTCATTTTAGATTTTGTATACTGTCGATAAAATGCATGAAATAATTTTTCAACGAATTTTTTACATATATTCTATGTTTCTTATTTATTGTTTTATTTAGTTTGACAGTTCTATTGTTCTTATTGTGAATCGAATGGCTTATACTTAAACTTGTGAGGAACGCACAGTCATCTCGCGAGCCCGAATATCTCAATAAGATGCAGTAATGCACCTCGAATGCAATTGCTAAGCTGCAATCGTAAATGCTACATTGCTGCAGTGTGGGATGAGGCCATTGTTGCGCCTCTATTGATGACAATGCTCGTGCGGGAATTGAATCGTTTATTTATTCATCACGTCATGCAGTTGTCGTTTACGGCGCCATTTATGTTTTTTCGATACACAATAGTTTAAATTGAATGCAATAAAAGCTCGCATTATGTAGTGTGGATAAACATTATAGTCCAGACGAAAGGTATAGTACACTTTCAGGTCAATATACTATAAATATTCATACAATATTATCGAATATTTCATCAAAAGAATCTTGGTCAGTCGCCTTATACGAGTATGTACTTTTTTCAAGAAATGCTGATGTCAATATAAAATTCTGATTGAGTATTGAAGAGATGTGTGTAAGATTATTCGAATAAAGATAAAAAGCAATTTTATTAAACAGTGGTTGAGTTAGTTATGCGATAATATTAAGATAGTTATATGAATTGTAATACTTGGTTAAGCTTCAATCAGACAAATTTCACGTCACAAAAATGAAAATGTCATCTCAACATTTTGCGGTGTTACGATACTTGCCAAAATTTACAAAGAGATTTTGTGTTTGCAGTTGTCCGGATCAAATAAATAATCTATATGCTTGAACGAGCAATGCAACTGTAAAATCTCAAGCCAGAATTTGAAAGACCAGTTTGTGGTTTACCAATATAAAAAATGATAAGAGTAAGATATACTTAATACAATTGCGTAAATGTGTATAAGCTCCATAGAGAGAAATGGAAATATTTTATAATAAAATTATTTAAAACATAGACGTTGTTTTTTTGGTCATACAACAGAAAATATGAATACGATCATTCATTCGCGATCTCATGCATATTTTTTCCGTTTCCAACTTTACAATACCGGTTATCCTTCAACGTCCCGTCGACGTTTCTCGGATGCGAGGACTCGTAATGCGCCATGTTCCCGCCGTAATAACATTGTCTCACAAAATGTTATTATTTCAAAAATAAGCTCGGACGCTGCGACGCTCATCTTCATGCCATCATATGTGATTGCTCGCCGTGACCTGCAGGGAAGAGAGACCAAAGAACCGCCCCCAGGACTATCACCGCCCACTTGCACCCACTCCCGCCCACCGCCCACCACCCACCGCCCACTTCCCGCCCTGTCCCGGCCACGCGGTTTATTTTATGATCCACTTAAGTCTACAGTCCGTCGCTCTTTTCTCGCAGGGGAAACCGAAAATGGGAAGACTTCTCACGTATTTTGTGTTCCAGTGGGAAACTTGTGTTTCCAAATTTTGATTACGCGAACCGTCTGATATTTTTCGAAAACCAATTTATTAAAAAAAACAACTTAATTTTTACAAAAATGCTATTTTTAAAATACAAAAAATTAGTCCATGAAATATGTAATTTATTTTACATTATTTTAACGAAATTGTCTCTGAGAAACATTTTGCCGTGTCATTAACAACAAATAACTATAAAAACATATATCAATAATTGAGAGAGTACACTGAGTATATGAACTTCGCATTCAATTATCATTTTTTTGTTAGTAATGGCTATTTAACGATTTCCAGGTTAAAACAAGGTAAAATTATAATTAATATTATAAATATACAATATTGAAAATTAACCCTTTGGTAAAATTAATAATGTAAATAACAAAAAACTTTAATAAGTAAGTTAGATTGATATTATTTTACAAAAAATCAAGCATTTAAAATATTATTGTAACGAATTTATCAACATTGATTATTTATTTCTGATAGTTCAATGGTTTATATTGATAGAAATAAAAATCCATTTGTGTTTATATTTACAAAATCTCTAGAAAATATAATCAATTGTTCATTGTGTCATCCGACATTTTATATTTCAAATCCGATAAAAAAGTAAGTCTCCGGATTTATAAGTCGTTTCAGTCTTGACGAATTAATTGGGCGAGGAAAATTATTTATGGATTTTTTAATCAAATATCCAAGGAGGCATTTCAAAGGCTTTATACGAGACAGGTTGAGGTAAATGTATCACAAGTTTCTTATTTCATCCCGGAGAATTAGAATTTTCATAGAGTCGAATTCTCCGAAGAGACTTTACTTCACAAAAACATGGCTTCCACGTTTCCATCTCGTGGCAATCAACTTCACACAATTTAATTAGGATGCCTTAATATTATACTTTGCACGTTAAACGAAATTGGATAGTGATTACATCGTAATTTATGTATCTCATGCTATCTGAAGAGGGTCCCAATTTGTCGAGCAAATATATTAATATTGAAAATTCCAAAATACACCAAACCCACACGTTTAATATTTGATTCAAGAACATGAATGATGTTGTTTATGAGACAAATATGGAAGAATAAACGTCTTTATTATATGAAGGTTAACATTAAACATCAATTATTGAAATTATTCAATAATTAGTCGAAGGACAGCTATATTTATAAGTTATTAAATATAAACATACTATACATCAAAATTCTTTATACGCATCAATTCATTCAGAAAAAATATCGGCAGAAGCGGGATTCGAACCAGCGAGCTTTGGAACCAACCGTTGCCCTATGTTCATTACCCTAGACCACACGACCATCTCCTGCCCGAACTGATGCGTGAAATTAGTTGTATTTATACCATTGCTACCATTGTTACCATCGTATAACGATAGATGTCTCTATAGTTTATATTTATATTTAATATTTGATTATACTCTTAAATTATTACGAGGCATTGAAATTGCACTTATTCAAGGAAAACATATTAAATTATAGATATTTAAACGTATTTATTTTTGTTCTGTCAAAAATGATGTGTTTAATGAATGAATTTAATTAAAAAATGATTATTTAAAGTAAAATATCAATTCAATTTGTCAGCATTACGATTTATTATACGAAATTTCGCACCTAGAGGTAATTGTTTATTTTTTTTCTGCTAAGTAACACAACATTACTTACCGAAAAAGATTAAATAAGCGTATGAAAAATCTCTAGATGAGACAAACATATTTTATAAAACATCACTTACAACAGAATTGAAAAAAAATGTGTGTTATCAGAAAGTTGTTATAAATAAATACACTGAAAGTTATTTCAAAATAATAATTTAATTTCACATCTATTCCGTATTAGGAACATGTGGTCACCAGAAATTGCTGCAATTCAGTTCTGTCAGTTGCTACTGTTCATGGCTTGTCCAAAGAAATCTCTGTATCTGACGGTCCACCTAGGAACATAAATGGTTCCCGACGACTTCTAGGGCAAAATCCTTAGTACTTGATAAGACGGCAGCTACAGTAACTGAAGGTTTATTTTTGGGTGATTTGTAAATTGGAAATTTTTAAGGCTATCGAATGATTGAGTCTAACGTTTCCGAACAATGAACATGAATTATAAATATAAAAAGTTAAATATTTAAGTTTTTTTTTTCAAATTTTAAAAAAATATTCCAAATTGAAAAAATATCTTTGTTTGAATTCTATTATTGTAGGCAATGAAAAGTCATCCGCGCTGTTGAATTTAAAATAACAGTGAAATATAATCCCGATGCTTTATGCCGCAAAGTTGGTGCATTTTATTTGGCACTCTATATTCCGAGCATCTTGAGATTTTCTCACATTATGTTATTTATCACGGGGCCCCCGGGGCGAAGGAGGCGACGAGGCGGAGCGCCAGGGCTCGCTCTCACACGTCGCGGGATATGGAAAAGTACCCCCGCTCCAGAAACAGAGCAAGTCCTAGGGTGCCCAAGAGAACAACTTTCCACAACTCTCTCTTAACTATTTTCTAAACGTGTCACTCACGATCGAGCTTTGTGTTGCTAGTGTTTTTTTTTACTATTCTACAGTCAACAAAACTAAGGTGAATCTTAAAGGTAACTCAAGGATCACATTCAGTTTGGTGTTTAGGAGACTGCAGTTTCAATTATCTCATTCATCCTTGCAACACTATTTGTCTCCTTCTCTTATCATTCCCTGATAGACACATCTCCTACCTCCTCTCCTACATTAATGTGTTCGACCACTTACGAAAGTATCATGCAGCTCAGTTGTCTTTTGACAGTTACGTAATTGCAGTCTCTTAAACAAGGGACATTCTCATGTGATCCATGGACACCAAGGTAAATAAGTAAATATATATTAAATTTTATACGGTTGTAAAATATTTCTTTCTAAAGCTTGGTCTGTCTATCAAATAAATGTACACAGCCAGGAGGGTACGTGCGATGGTATGAAGCCCATTCTTATACTCATCTTATTATGAAAACTATTTTCAGTCTCTTCCTGGGTGTGTAGGTAGATGGAAGTAGCTTTTTAGGTTATTGGAGAAAAGATAGAGTGGCCCTCTGAAGATATGAACTTAAATTAAATTATTTATATAACAGGAGTGAAAACTTGAAAGTTGTGGAGAAAAGCCTCTATGCACTTTGGATATAATAATTTATTAAATTGGTGCATTTTTAACCTGTTTATGCAACTTATAAAATAAATTGACTAAACTATGTATTTAAATATTCATATTTTATTCCATTCGTATCGTTCTCTTTTGTATGTAGGCTAAGCATAAAATAATTGGTTGAATAAACTGAATTAATTATAACTGTATATTATATATAAAGTAAATCGGTCATTCTGTAGTAATCCAACTATATAATTTTGTATTAAAATACGAATTTATTTAATTATTTCCCAGGAGTGAAAAAGTTACCCAATTATTTTTAATGAAAAACTAAATTAGTTTGCGGCCGCACCATTTCTTTCAAAAATAAAACATAAACATTCTTTAAATACAAACAATACTTTTATTAAAATACAGTTATACAAACCGAATATTAAAATAAGAATCTCTGATTTTTTGTATTTTTATTTTCTTAAAATACAAACAACCTTTAATATCAAAAATTAGCTCAAGTTTGTCTTTGGTATCAATGCAATTTTTTATTTGCTGGTTATATTATTCCTTTATTCCTAAATATATGGTAATAGCTTAGTGGTTAAATCATTTGCTTTCTAAGCCGAAGGTCGTGGGTTCGATTCCAGAAGATTTATTATAAAAATTTATATATCTTTAATCGATTTTAAGTCTGTATATATATGTATACATCCGGTTGGTATGAATTTGATCCCTCACCCGTAAAATGCCAGTCATAGCCTACTAATCGAAATTGGTGGTAGATGAAATTCTTCCCGTTAAGAGCACCCTTTTAAAGTGAATTCCTATTATAATTAGAATGATGCGTGAATGTTGGGCTGTAGTCTATGACGTTGGCGGACTTACAGTCCACATACAGCGCTTATGTTGCATGGTAAGCGTCATTGAATCCACAGATATGGCTTCAGCATCACTATCACCATCTATTGACATTCTCCTGTATTCGTTTACATAAAAAAACAAAGCTCCAACGAGTATTCTAAGTTCTATGTATAGTTATCAATGACCTTTAAGATAGGAGTCCGGGAAACAGAGAGTAAGAAAAATAAAAAAACATTATTTTTGTTAAAAAATATATTTGATGATTATTAATTTACATTTAATAGCTAATGGTATTAGTATTTTCATATTTATCACTGAAATTAGGTGCAAGATATTAGTTATTTTAGGAAAACATTTGAATCAATAAAAAATCGAATAAATATAAATTATTTAAATAAATACTAAGAAAATTTTGGTATATTTTTTAAGCATTGTAAATTTTATTTATTTATCACGTCTAAGCATGCCAAGTTTTTTTTTACTGTCTACTTGTAATTCATAGTATTTTGTGCATAATTTATCATTTGCAAATGATCTTTACAGAAAAAGCATTAAAATATCTCAGAGCAATGGCGAAAAAAAGTGAGTGAAAAATGTATTTAAGAAGCTTATAACCGTAAATCGATTTTTTGCCTTGAAATTTTCATGTTAAAGTATCTTTGCGTTGAACTTTTTTCAGTTTTTTTTTCAGTTTTTAGATTTTACTCTGGAGGAGTTATTTATTCCCATGGAGCTTCTTAGGCGGGTGGCCAGGTACGCACATGAGATGGTCCTCCTTCAAAAGGCTTAAATATTCATTTATTACCCTCGGCTCGGAGGGTTCAACCTTTCTTGTGGGCGCCACGTGGATCAACCCGAGACAGAGCAACGATTAACGTATGAAGAAGAAAAATAAACACGGGCAGCTACCTTTTAATATCTATAAAGAAATGCTGCTTTGCGAAAATATCACGAAGATATTATTTCAAAGTCCGCAGTGTACGCTTTCATACTCCACATATACTGCTTAAGTGTTTATATACGAGTACATTCATCAACTGTTAAAGTAATTTACAAATATACCTTTCATTTTATTAAGTGACATTAGTATGATGTAGTCCTTGCTGAATGTTACCGAAAACCTCGATATACAATCTTTCGTCTCTTATTTCTGGTCGCTTGTCGTGCATTTAGGTGTGCCGTATTGTCATTTTGGACGGTTCCGCTAACGGGTGGGTTAGTTAAAAATACCACCGCTCGTGGCGCGAGCGAAAGCCGAGACAGCACGGAGATCGGCATTCGGTCCCCACCCTTTAGCGAGACAAGGTTGCATTGTGGCCGCGCGGCATGTCAACCCGCGTGGTCGGTAGCGTCTAAGGTTTTAACATAAATATAATAAATGTGCTTCTAAAATAAAGTGTTTGTTTGCTGACCTGCTCCTCATCCTGCTCACGCGACGGAATAACGCCCCTTTTGAGAGAGGAGGATGTTATAAGTTACAACTGTTATGTTATTTTTTAAATTGTTTAATAAATACATCACAATGTGTAAACATCTGCATTCTCAAGAACAGAATGTTAATGTTAATAATGATATGACGAATGAGATGACTCTATGGGTGGAGCAAAATGGCCGATCGGTCAACGTTAGGTAAATAAATGAACGTGGTGAATATTAAGTTCGCAGTTTGAGTTTCGGTCGTTTATAGTTTTTTTCGATTTATTGATGAGGGAAATGATATAAAAGATGATGTTTATTGAAAATTTGTTTGTGTATCAGTTGTTTCAATTCACAACGTTTAAGTAAGTAAATAAAACGACAATTTTAAAATGAATTGTATCATGGCAAATTATCATCATTGTTAAAGTTAAAATATAATTAATGAATAAAAAATTATCTAGTTGTATATCACATTGATTATTATTAAAGTGCGTTCACATAAACGAGATTTTTTTAAATAAAATAAATATGTACAAGCATATATTTTATTATTTTTAAAAAAAATAATTAAATATATCGTTTTTAATTATTACCAGTTGATAAAAATAATATTAAAAATATATAAATATTATATTCTAGTAAAATTACTAATATTTCAAACACCTGATCGGAAAATTAGAGCTTAAAACCGACAACAAATTTTTTTGTAAAACTGAATGACTTCTAAAATTAAAAGTTTTAAGCTTCAACATGTATTACATTTATTATGTAATTAATGCACATAACAGATCTTTATTGGTCAATAAAAAAACATTTATATTTCTTCGTAATTAAATTAAATATGTAACTAATATGTATAATGTTTACTAGTTGATGTTTACTGATGTTTGTAATTTTTTGTATCTTTGATGATTGAAATATGTAAGCAATTTATATAAATGAAAGTAATAAATATAACATTTGAACTGAATTGAAAGTCTAGGTTTGAACATACTACGTTCAATGGCGATATATTTTGGTTTGGTTAGTGTCAGCCATTAACCGCCGAACGAACGACCTGTTTGTATTTATATGTAACATTTATCGAGGGAATATGCGTAACGCAACATCAAATACTTCAGATTTAAATAAATAAACGATAATCTTGATCCATTATTTCGACACACCGCAATATTAAGCGAATAAAAGTAATATTTTCAGCCATAAGAAGAATCATTTACATATATTTCAGGATTAACTTACTGAAGCTTTTCGAACGGAACGTACTAAAGCAGACTGTTAGGGTTAATATTAAATACTTACACGGACAGAAAGTAAAATTTATAAAATAATGTTTAATACATAGAATTAAATTTACTTTGACCTCCCATGAGTATTATATTTGCCGGCAGGTATATAGATGAATGGTCAAAGTGTTTGCTTTGCAAGCCAAAGGTCGTGGGTTCGATCCCCGACGGAGATTAAAAAAAAGAATACTTTTAATCGATTTCTGATCTCTAAAATACCCCCGGTTGGTGTGAATTTGATCCCTCACCCGTAAAATACACAAAAACGGTTTTTCTATCAAAATAAACCTGGTGCCTTTGACATATGCATCCTTGCCGCATGACAGATTACATAGTGCTACACTGCTATTGTTTAATGGGGGTATCACTCATAGCGGTCGTGGGCAGATTGACAGCTCGACTAGTGCGTCATATGTCAGGCGAGCTGATACGAGCGACGGGACTATCAGAAGCTATCTGAGATGAGGCTCTGGAGCCGCCCACACTCCCGCCCAGTCACGGCCTACGAGTTTCAGCAGAGTTGCAACATAATATGCTGCGGATGTACATTTTGCACACAGCAAGAGTCAACGGAATCAGCTGATCGTCCCATGAGACTGCTGCACGAACTTAATCGTAGTTCGTTAGACAGTACAGTAGTACAGAAATATAATATAAATTAAATTGTTATTAAAATTTACAAAATAACATTAAGCATACGAGTATTTTATAGTACAATATGTTATACATACAAAAGTAAGTAGATTTATTGAGTACAAGAGATTGAAATTCAGATTTCTAAAAGATACTCTGAATGTTTTTGTTGTATATGTCTTTCAAACACGTTGTAACATGCTTTTGGATGTATTTCACTAACTTTGTCTTTTTAAGCTTTCACCAGTTTCAGAAATCACCAGTCTACATTCAAATGCTGGTTTATTTGTTTAAATGGTGTAGAAATAATATAAAAGGATCACAGTGCATTGGAATATTGTGAATTATGTGTAGCAAAAAAACATAATCTTGTTTTTTTTGCGGAATATTTTAATAAACAGTAGAACAAATATATTTATTTTTGTAACAATTTTTTTATAATGTGTATAATTTGTAAATAAAAGGTTTGAAACTTGCTCCCTTAACTCGACATTCTTCACAACAGCAAAACTAGTCTACCTCCGATTTGGTACGTAGGCACTTGTTGTACTTAACCATTATAGAGCTATTTTGATAGAAAATATCCCTGTAATAATAATAGATATAATAAAAATATATATAATAATAATTATATCAATGCTAGGACTAACCCTAAAAGATGCAAAAGAGTTTGTATACCTTGGAAGTACGATCACCTGGGATGGCAGAACAAAAAGAGAAGTCAACAGACGCATACATCAAGCAAGGCTAGCGTTCAATAAAAAAACAAAAATTCTTGAGTTAGAAAATATTTACTTAAAGCTCCGCCAGCAACTTGCTGAAACATTTGTTTGGATCATCTTGATGTACGGCTGTGAGACATGGTGCTTATCTGAAAGTGATAAAAAAAGACAAGAGGCCTTTGAGATGTGTTCATACAGAATAATTTTCGGAATTTCCTGGAGAAACCACGTACCGAACAATAAGGCTCTCACGATAATCAAGGAAGATAGAGACCTAGTAAGAACCATCTCAGAGACGTGAGCCCGATGAATTGGTCACACCATGCGCCACGATGGTCATCTTCACGACATTGTGGAGGGGATGGTTGAGGGTGGAAACTGTAGAGGGCGCTCTAGACGGGAGTATTTGCAGCAAGTAATCGAGGTCATGAGTTGTAGCTCTTATGCTGAGCTGAAGAGGGTTTCGGAAAACCGAAAGGAGTGGAGATCGAGATGCAAGATTTTGTTGCTGCAAACTAATCCACCGGATTGATACTACGAAGAAGAACGATTAATGATTTATTATACGTTTTAATTATTCATGTATTGCATTGTTATATTTCTGTTTATGTTTAAAGTGACCAATTATTTGAAGAAACAAAATAGACTGTGCACTTTTCATAAATATTTTTTTCATTCTTTTTCTGTTGGCGGCTGCAGGAAATCTGCGCGCCGCGGTAAAACAAACTCCACTTAAGCCGAGCTTTTAGGGTTGCGCCACTTCACTCGGAGCTTTTGTCGGTCATCATTCAATCGCGGCGCTTTAGTCGCTTTATTATCTCTTCCTCCCGCGATATTGTTGCGGGCGCAAGCTCTCGCGCCCGGGAAGTAATGCCCTCGTACTCACATGTAACCAGTTTTGAAGAATTTTGGCTGAAAAACTGAAAGATATCATCAATGTGAATGCAAATACTGTATCAGTATAATTTGTTTGAAATTCACTTACAATATCACTTACATAGCGCTTGTGAAGTTTATTTGTAAATTAATATTTAATTTTATGACATCATTATTTACGTACAAAGCGTCCAGCTGTCATATACTAACTCACTTACTTTATCAATACTTCTCAGCTTTTAAAGATCTTTAAATGTGCAAAAAAAATATTATCTTATGATTTTTTATGTAAACACATACACGAGAATATCTACAGATGGTGATAGTGATACTGAAGTCTCATCTGTGGATTCTATAATACTAACCATGTTACATATGGTTAAGCGCTACATGTGGAGTGTTGATCCGCCAACATTATAGACTACAACCCGAGATTCATACATCATCCTTTATTATTACAGGAATTTACTATGAATGGGTGGTCTTCACGGGACAACTTTCGTCTACCACCAATTTCGATAAATAGGCTATGACTGGCATTTTACGGGTGAGGGATCAAATTCACACTAAACAGGGGGTATTTTACAGCTCAGAAATCGATTAAAAATATTTTTTTTTATCTCCGTCGGGTATAGAACCCACGACCTTTAGCTCGCAAAGCAAACGCTTTGACCATTGAACTATACCCGCCGGCTGAATGTGATTGTATCAACTGCTAATCTTGCTTTCTTATTTGATTCTAAGCATTTATAACTAATTCTTACTTTAACGGCTAGCTTGTTACCTTATTATCAACCTTAAACTTTACAATTTTGAGATACAATATTTTTCTTCTCCATTTCCACACCATTTATCAGCTTTTGTGATATTTACGCGGTTCCAAGTCATCTCTTCACCCTAAGGCTTTACCAAGTACATACGATTATTTTCTACGTAAAAGTTCTGACGTTTTTCTAAAATAGACAAATAACTAAGAGGGCTTGAACGAAAATAACAACTGAATTCTGGGCAAATTTTTATTTTTTTATTTATACTCATTAAAAATATTTTTTCATGGAATTACATTGAAAAACAACGCCTTTATTATTATCAATTTAAATTTTGTAATTCTATTTAGCATTTATATTGAAATTTATGAATTCGTGTCATAATAATGCATAAAATACATAAATCATGTATTTTAGAAGATTTACCTACTTATATTGGAATAAAATAAAACGGAATAATATTTTTATAAAAATATACCGATTTACTAAAGACTTGATGGAAAACAAGTATAACTATGCCTGAAAATGAGAGTTCGTTTATTTGTACATGTTAATTGCTCCGTTTATAATAATTATAATTTAATATCTTACAACACACGTGCGTAATATGTGAGTGGCGGTTTATTATTTGATTATAAATTTATAAGGTTACGAACACTTAAAATCAAATTTCACGTTACCTCAATATTATATCATGCCTAATTTTAACAAATTGAATTATCAGTCAAGTGTTCTCGGGCGATATGATCTTATTAGAATTTGTATACGAGAACAAATTAATGTGTTAGGGATTTCGTAGATGTTTATTAATCAACTAAATTGCTCGGAATAACACTAATTTCGTAGCGGATTTATATAAAGGGGTGTTTTCGACAAAATGATCTCATTTATAGAGGATCTGTTTCCAAATAGCTACTGCCAAGCGCTGTAGTATAACAAGATAATATGGAAAGACAGGAAAAATTAATTAAAGACAATATAGCACTAAAGTAATATCGCGTGGTGAACTACACTCAGTCTAAATTGTATGGTTTACCTGATAATTAGCCTCACTTATAGACGTCTTTGAATTTCGCCATTTAGAAATGTTAATTATAATATTCTGAACCTGAGTTCACGACACGAGATGAAATCTAAATTAATTTTTGCGCGAGTGGGCCGTCATTAATTTAATACCATAAATTGAATTTGGAAAACTTTGAATTAAAATCTCGAAATTATTTTTTCCCCTTCACGTCTTTATAGATATTTAAAAAGGTATAAATCCGCTTTGTGTTCCTATTTCTTATTTTTTTATGCAACTAAAAAAACGATTAAAAAACAAAGTACATAAAAAAATGGAAACGTTATTGTACAAAATTTCTAAGTAATCGGTTAATATTTTTTATTGGCATAAGTAAGTAATATATTTTTTCTGAAATGTTAGCACGGCGAATGTAAAATTAAGTCGTAATTTTAATTGTATCGACAAATGATTTATTTATTATTTTTCACTCGAAAAATACATATCGTAGAATCTTCATGAAGCGATGATCTAAGCAGGTCTGTCGACGGTGTTATATATATATGTAATAATTAAATATTGAAAAATACATTAATCTTCCAAGGTGTAATGTACCTATATCGCATTAGTACCGGAAAATGGATATGTTAAGCAACTCATGAGCGAGTCTGTAAAGTTTGTGACACTCTAGATTTAGGTGCATCCGAGGATAATAGTGTCAAGAATTCGATAGCCCAGAAGTCGGCGGCCAATAGCGGGGAGTTTTGAGGCTATCCCCGGTGTTCCGTATTTAGTACTGTGCATATTGTTCGCAACTTCGCCGGACTATAAATTGAGGTTACACGTAATATACCTACATGGCAAATGACTCTCCAACCGGTGCTTGTATGCAACTTCGCCAGGGTAATTATGCCGTTATATCGCGGACTAGAGACAGTCTTCCTTAATTCGAGATTCTAAGCATATTATTTTATCCAAAGAAGTTTTCCTACCATCGTTTTACGCTCTGGCGTTAAAGGGTCTAGCTATAATACAAAAAAAAATTACCATCAACGTTGAATTATTTTTTAATGAGCGCGCGATTACACATGTCTTTTGACATATAAAGCTTTGCTTTGTTCATTTATTCTAATACTTTTCTTCCCTAACGACCGTCGTCTCTTCGACAGATATGTCCTGCTCATTGCCACTTGAGTGTGCCTATTCGTTGGGTAGCATCCACTACTTCAGTTCTTCTGCGTACTTCCTCGTTTCGGATTTTATCTTTTAGCGACACTCCGAGCATGGATAAGAAGAATAGCGGGAGTGACCTGGATGCAGAAGGCATGGAAGGATCGAAGGGGATGTAGACTCATGCGGTAGGCAGTTCAGCAGTGGACGGATACAGGCTGATGATGAAAGCTTTGCTTGTGCATGTATTTAATAATAAGCATATTTAAGATATAATAAGCATATTTAATAATAAGCTCTTTGGTTTCAATTCAGAGTATATGGCTTCGGGAGGGGCCGTCGGGAACTATACATATAATGTACTCAGTAGAGCTGCGGGAGGCAAAGCCAACCTGGGATCAGGTGAGGACCATGGCAGCTGACTGAGCACTGTGCAAAGATTTCGTGTTGACCATATGCTCCAGATTTAGGAACGGTCATGCTATTGATAATGCTTATTAATATCCACTTGGATGTTCTATTTACAGACAAATCTTTTTTTAAGTCAGTTAATCATAAAAAATACAAATAAATAGCAAATTTATTTTTACAGTAATAACTAACAAGTAACTAGTATCTTAGTGAAATAACAGTATTTTCTCTCTATTGAACAATTCATTTCTTGTGTTGCCATAACGAACGGAGATATAAGTTCAATGTTTTAAAAATGAGTCATTCATTTATTTATTACACAGAACCGAAGTTCCAAGGTACAAAATAATAAGAAACAGAGCACACATAAATATACAATACATACAAAAGATTTCTTCGTAGTATCAATCCGGTGGATTGGTTTGCAGCAACAGAATCTTGCATCTCGATCTCCATTCCTCTCGGTCCTCCGCAACCCTTTTCAGCTCAGCATAAGCGCTACAATTCATGTCCTCGAATACTTGCTGCAAATACTCCCGTCTAGGGCGCCCTCTACAGTTTCTACCCTCAACCATCCCCTCCACAATATCGTGAAGAAGACCTTCGTGGCGCATGATGTGACCAATCCATCGGGCTCGCCTCTCTGAGATGGTTCTTATTAGTTGCCTATCTTCCTTGATTATTCTGAGAACCTCATTGTTCGTGACGTGGTCTCTCCAGGAAATTCCGAGAATTCTTCTGTACGACCACATCTCAAAGGCCTCTTGTCTTTTTTTATCACTTTCAGATAAGCACCATGTCTCACAGCCGTACATTAAGATGCTCCAAACAAGCAAGTGCATACAAAAGATAATAAAAGATAAAAATAGCATTAAATAAGAAGAAGATGACACGTGTCAAATGAGCTATCGAAATGATAATAACTAGTAATTTACTTAAACATATAATATTAGTAATGACAAGGAACCTTAATTTTCCAAGACATGAAATTTTGTAAAAGTATTGTTTCTTTTTTGTCAAATCAAGATATGATTTGTCAAATACATTACTATTCATTAGTTTTATTGTTTGTGTATCGCACAATATAAGTGTCGCACCGGTGAGGTTCGCATTTTGATAAAGGTGACGTTTATTCACCTGTGGGGACCTCTCTCAATCGAGGAACAAAGTGCGGCGGTTCTGGGAAAGCCACCGTGGGACTTGATCAGTGCCGCATTAAGCAATAGGCAAAGTAGGCATCAATAAATAGGCGATATTAAATTTAGAGAAACGTGAAAATAAAATAATATCCGTGATTTACATTTTTAACTTTCAATTTGATTATATATATTAAATAAAAAAAAAAACTATCTTGTTTTATTATCTGGCTTTGCTTTAAAGTTTAAATGGTAACATTATTAGTTCTACACTTCAATAACTTCATCAGTATGTTTGTTACGTTTTATAAAATATAATTAATGTTTTTAGCTTTCTAATTTAAGATTCTAACGTCTGTTTGTGCTACAATATATTTTGAAGACTTCGACTGATAGCTATCTTGCCTTCTTTTGTCTATCTCTCTGGATTATTTCCTCCGGCTTTCTCTTGAAACGCTATTCGAGGAAACCTTTTTTATATAATTCAAATTCGATGACCAATTTGTTTCAGTATTGTCATATTTGGTTCTCCCATCTCACGATATCTAACTGTTACACAAACCCTGAATTTCACTGTTTCTGATACGGCCTTGTAACCTATTTTCGGTTATGCATCGGACAGCTTGCATTTCAGAAGTTCTTAGAAGATAATCTGTTTCGGAAGTATCTTCTATGGCTTCAATACTGTAAGTAGCTTTACATAAAAACTAATAAAATACTTGTTACGTGAATTAATTATTTAGTGGAATTGACTCAGGATTATGCGTGAAATCCCGAAGGTTAGCTGATAACTGGAAGGCAAATAATATGTTCCAACCAGAAAATATATTAAGCATGGCAATAGTAAATAGGGCTCAATATGTACAATTTGGCACTGTATTGGTTAAGGGAAATGGAAATTCTAATGCTTATCTGTGCCATGCGTGCTTACCTTCAATTCAATGCGTTCTATCTAAACTGTGAAATCTTAGTGACTATTGAAGTGGTGTCAGGGCGCAATATCTCAAAAGGTCATTAAAATTTAGCATATCCATTCCATGTGTATTTTTCTTTTAATTTAACTTTTCAATTTTTTTTCTTTTAATATTTTAAAATAGGGTTGGAATGGTTTTTGAGATAAATTAGTACAGATCTCGGAATCGTCAGTCTTATCAACCGATTGATTTTACAAATCTGGATAAATTAGGTCTTAGCTATCTCTTAACTCTTTTCGAGTTCATTATCAAAAACTACACATCATATCATGTACTTTAGGAGAGATAAAAGAGGTCTTTTAAAAATAAAACATTTTTTTTTCGATGCATTTGAAATGTATTGGCTGGCGTCACATGAATCAAGTCTTGTAGACTGAAAAATATCAAATATGTCCAAAAGAAAGGCTTTTAAAATCAGTGGCACAATGTTAACCATGTCCAGATGTAGTCAATTGAAATAGTTTTGTCATATCTTCTTAAAATTGTGGAAAAAAATATTTTGAGATATTTATGTACGCTTTCTACTATTATATTACTTTTCCAGCATAATTTTGAAGGGAGGAATAAATTTCACATTTGCATCTAACTACCATTTTGAATTGAATCAAAGTTCAATTAACTGGATTAATTCAAAGTCGGCCTGCATGAAAACAAAATATACATATCATTATAGGTACTTAACGCAGAACTGTCTTGTTTAAATATATGGTGGAACTGTTTTGTGCCGATGGCTGATGATAAGACCCTAATTTTTATTTTGCAGCTTCAAAGCAAGGGTCTTGGTGGCTGTCAAAGCCTTGTGGACGCATGTTATGACGACCCAATGTTTCATTTAGGAGAACGTATATGTTACGAGTATGTTGATGAAATATCTTTTTAAGAAACTAATTTCATTTATTTTATTGTATTATCAACTAAATGCTTTATGATACATTAAAATTATTATAATATTCTCAGTTTTCTGCAACCTATGAAATAAAAACATAATTATATAATATTAAGGGCTGCTAAATGGTTGTACGACATTCGTTCTGTAAATGCTTCCTATAACGGCACTAATTACTTTGAGATTTATCTAACAAAAGGTAGAAAGTTCCCCAACTGTATTTCAAATGTTCCCAAACAAGCGAGAGACAAAATGCCCTCTGGTGGAACTGCAGCAAAGCTCGGCCCCTCCACCTGCTAATGCACGATACATTGTTCCATAACTTGCGCCTTGATATCCATACCGTGCATAAAACAAATTAATGTTTGCCCTAAGATCTGAGGCCATTACGGACTACTGCAATAAAGCTATTATTCCTTTGTATACATATATCATATGTGAGAAACGACAAACTTACAAAACTTTAGTCAGTATTCAATTGTAATGCTTAGTTTTTGATTTTTATTTGGAAAAACAGATGTTTCAATAAAATTACAAAACATACAAAAAAAAAATTCGTCGATCATATTTGCAATATATAAGCTACATTATAGGCTTCGGTGATAGTTGTTTATTTAATTTTTATTATGGAGTGCTGCTACTTAATTAAAAAAACATGAATTTTATGTTTATTTTATTAAATTAATAATTTGTTTACTGCAATATTTGTTGTTATGTAATATTATGAAATATTTTATTTCAATACTCGAACGTAAATATATATTTTTGAAAAAATATAACATCAAGAGTTAAAAACGACAACTTTTAAATTGTAATGTAATAGATGTAATGTAATTACCCGCATCACACCCGCATCACACTGGATGACATTTAAGTCTCCTTGATGCGTTTGAGATCAGAATCGCATTCACGGCTTGTAAAGAGGTGGAGATGGAGGATAGATTCTCTCACCGAAAAAACGAGCAAAAAATTTAAGTGCGTGGATTTTTTTTTAATGGCCACAAAGTCTGCATGCCTGATGCCTGATGAACTGTCAGTTATTATTGCTATAAAATTGGTATATATTATACATGTATATATGAAGATACAGTACTTTTGAATTGCGAAACTATTTTACTGATTTTAATACAACGCGGGCTTACTTGACAATTTTTCTTTCTACATAATCACTTAAAGTCTAGCCTTCGCTTGGTAAACTTTATAACTATTAAGACTAATAAAAATTAATGAATCATATTCAATTTACGTGATGAATAAAAGCATTTGGAACATTTCATACAACAATCGTATAAAAATGTACTAATTAAATAAATTGATAAATGAATCATTGCTTTTAAAGAGAGTTATCTGGTTAGAATATTCAATAAATCTGCAACAAAATATTCAAACATTATATTAAAGTAACTGAATTTCATGTAATAAGAATAGATTCTATAATTTAAGATAAGAAGGAAATTTGTACAAATATATATTTATTAATAAATTTTATTCGTATTCGATTAAAATACAATGCAATACAATAAAAATATAAGACACACGACAGTTCAAATAAAGGAGTGTTGTTCGGTTTATAAATACGGCTACTTAAATTAATATTTAGTTAAGGTTGTGCCTTCAAAGTAAAAAATAGCTGAAAACTTAACGTTTTGCTAATCAAACTGAACATGGTTGTTCAATAGACGCACACAAAGGTATTGTTCTCACGCCATTGTTGATAATATTTTGAAGAGTATTGAAATATATCGCGTTACTTCAGCTTATTAATTAAGCCTTGATAATATTACCATAATAACTTCGCATTGGCTAAGGCCGAAAAACAGTAGGCGGTGAAAAGTAATAAACCGTCATGTAAACTTGTTTTCGATCTTAAGAAGAGTTTCGTTGTCCTGGTTTTGAACGTTTACATTTTCCTATGATACTATCTCATATCGAGCTTTATTAAATTTAATAATTTAATATTAAATAATTAATAATAATAATAATTGTAAGATGTAAATAAAATAATTAACAATATGAAAACCTTTTTTACATAAAATATTTTTTTTAATGACGTTAGTAGATGATTAATCTATTTCAATGATATTTAAGTTTCTTTTCCTTGGTCAATATACATTTCATTTTCAATTTCTGCAACAAAATTTTACTGGTTTTATACAGAAATAGGATTTAAAAATATTTTCAAACTAAGACAGAATAATATTCAGATACATTACTTACGGGAATTCTGTTCGTCAAAAATTACAATAGTAAGTAAAATAATTCAGAATTTATGTGTTTTCAGGATATAAAGCTGCACATAAAAGCTTCGCAAGCTACAGGTCGAGAATAGTTTCTATAATATATATTGCGTTCGACCATCATTAAAATTGCAAATTTCATACAACCTTAACTTAGTAATGAAATAATAAATATTTATTTATTTACCTTGTTTTTACATGGATCACGTAAGATATGTTCTCTGTTTAGGAGACTGCAGTTTTAACTAACTCGTAGTCTTTTTAAAACAAGGTAAATTAATAAATAATTATCATTTATAAAATGGATCTCAAACTGAATGCTGAAAACATTGAGAAAATAAAGAAAATACTATTTACACTGGACGATTAACCCATCTTACCCAACCTTACTTCCCGACATACTTTCCTATTGTTTTTATACTTTGTAGGTTATATGCACAGCTTTATGCTGAAGTATGTTTATACACGAGGGAAAACAATGAAGCTATTATTGTGTTGGCGAAACCACGGTATTCTAGCAAATGAATAAACAGTTCACAGTGTGATCCATGTCAACTCAAGGTAGAAGTTTCTTAGCAAATTAATACAAATATACAAATCTACAGAAAATATCGTCTGACATTTCTCTAATCAATATTGGCAAAAAAATGGCTGATTTGCGATTCGTACCGAAAACATTTCATCTTTATTATATTCTATACACAATATTGTTCCACTACGCCTAATGCTTCCACCTACTTGGTTGAGAAACTAAGACGTATTTGTAGAATTAATACGTGACAAAGAAAGAAAAGACAAAGTCATCAACCCTGAAGAAGACCCCTGCAATGGCAGTCGAAATACGGGAGAGAAGAAATTCGCCACACACGGCTAAACCCAAAAGCCACAGTATAAAATCTGGCCGTGAAAGCCTAAGAAGTAATTTAAGAATTAATACGTACGTATGTACGCAGAATAAATAAAATTATTTAAAAGTGACCCTTAATATTCGTATTTACAGTTTTCGTTTCAAATCTAAATAGTTATTATTAAAAACCACGAGCGGCGCTGTTTGTGCGGTTTTGAGTTTGGGATTTTATAATTAATCCGAGAGGTTTATTAGGTGGATCGCTGTTTTGCATATCGGGAGTTTGCCTACGAAATGATATTAATATGTAGCGCCCGCTAACTAGCGGCCTGCTGGCGAACTACTAGTACCTGCCGGGAGCTGTTCGCACGTAAAGTCTATCGGATTAGATATTATGGAGAAGATTGGGAACAATCGATGGGAATAAATTACAGACGGCTCGGCGACCGCGGGTAATGCAAGCTGCCTTAATTAATACTGCACGTCTAATGCGATCATTTCAACGGGATTATCAGAGATATGGTGATTCGGAAGAGGGCGAGATTTCCGGCGTAGCGCATGTAGTAGCGCAGATAAAATGGGAGTTGGCGGAATGCATCCATATGTACGATGGAGACGAAAAACTGTGTCTATAACACAACTGTTGATGTTTACCAATTGAACAATAGAAAAATTTAGATTTTTTAAGAATATTATAGGATTATCTCGATGCTTATGAGGCCTTAATTAATTGCCTCTAAAATGCGGTCAAACCTTAAAAATGATGCGCGGTGCTCTCGTTTACTCATTCTAACATACTTTACACTTCAATACTGTTTTTTTCTTCAGTAATCGGATGTCAACCGTTGTCTGTACGTGTTATATTTATTGGTGAGGGATTACAACAAATTATCTAAGTTATCGTAGGTTGTTTTTGTATATATTTTTACATTTTATTTGAGATTCATTTCAATATAAAATAGAACCTTGTACATCTTTTTGTATGCACACGTTGGAACTAATGAAGCCTTCATTAAGGGTGAAACTGCATTTATCCAGCAAGTTATGAAACACTACTCAGTACGATCCATGCTAAACCAGAGTACCAAATGTTTTTCTGCTTATATCTAAATAGGCTTCCATTACATTATATTATTGATGCAATTTCCAGAATCTATATTATATCTGTTAGTATTTTTCTTCTTCGTATATGGTTGATGGTCTGTCATTATTTATTTATTTGTATTAATTTACGGGTGCCAAAACATTTTATTCCTCTCGCATTATATTAGTTTAATGGCGACAATCCACTTTTATATCTGCTTACGTTGAAGTTTTTACGTAATCCGGTAATTAGTAAATTCCGTAAATAAATAAATGATTAATTTTGTTACGTCTTATCCACTTCGCAGCTCAGGTGATTCACTCGCGCACCTGGGAAACAACTACGGATAAAGTCATCCCGCGGTGCATTATTACGTATTATGACCGCGCCCCGGGGGCAGCTATCGGGACCAAACTTGGGCGGACTTTGCCCGACTTCCACTGCGACTTTGCCGACAAATCGCCGCGGTACACAGCCAGCTTTCTCAATACATCCTTCTATTGAAAGCTAGGCTTGCAGGTGTATTATTATCAAAGTGAATTTGCACCTACTTGTTTGAGCTATACGGTGTGACGGCATAGTAATAGAAATTCGATCCACCGTGACTATACAGTGTGAATTATCTTATATATAAGTATTGTACGAGTAATAAGATAATTTGGCGTGTTATAAAAATCCAAAATAAATTCTAGGTGTTATGTTAGGTTAAATTAAATTGAAATTGTTAATAAGACTTATGTTAACGGTAAACTTCTTTCTTAAAATAACATCGTATCAGAAAAACTGTCAGAAATAGCTCAAAAGCGTGTATTCGAATGTTTTAAAGGTGAAATGGTAAATCTGACAATAATCAACTCTATTTAATCAAAAAATTCGTTATGTTATATTAAATGCAACGCCATTTACTGAAACCAGCAAAAATCTAAAAAGTCTGAAAGTATGAAAAATTGTACGAAAATATTAGGTTATTCATATTTTCCATTGTTTAAAAACCTACTTTTCTATTTGAGATCAAGAATAATCCACAAAATCAAGAATCATAAAAATCGGTTTAGCCGTTCTTGAGTGTGATGGTGAAACTAACACGACTATTTTTTATATTATTCCACAAAATTAGTTTTTTTGGGTTCAATTCATTTAATTTATGAGTTTACTAAGCGGTTACAAATGCAGGTGAAATAAAAAGGTGTCGAACATATATTATTGTAGCGCAGCGGTTGGGTTGAAAGCGGACAAATATTGGATGGCCGATTACGGGCATTGTCCTCGCCGCCCGAGCTTTGTTCGAGGATCGAGGCTCTTTCGCACAGTTTCCACCTCCACACACTCCTGTACTCCTGAAATCTCTACTCCAGGATGTTAGAAAGGGTATTAAAGATGTGGAGGAAAACAGCATTTCATATTGACAATTGGATTCGAATTGCTGGATTTGAATTCTGATCAGACGCTTGACTTAGGTTACCATATTAAAACAGTTTGAAAAGATGTTTCTTAAGAATCAAGTAAAATAATAATAATAATAAGCTTTTTATTCCAGCAGGATGGGATTGAAAAATATAATAATTCATTCATGGTGGTCGCTACAACATCTCCATCCAGTGATGGCACAGGGAGGAGTTGAGCCATTCAGAAGCAGCCAGGATGATGGTGTTGTTGGACCTCTTTATCCTGCTCCAGAAGCCGGCAACAAGGTGTCGCAATAATGCTGCGAATGAATGAACTCCGCCCTCCGCAAACATGTCAGATGCGCTACAAAATCTAGGGAGTTGTATAAGTTGGCGATATGAATTATTATAGGCAACTTTGAGCTTCTCCCACTCTCCTTTAGGATAGCTAGACCAGAGTTTTGATGTATATAATGCCATACAGTGTGCTTTGAATAGCACTTTCCTGACAGCATTACTACAATGGTAGAACCTCCGAGAAAGCATACCACTCCGAACGCTTATTGCTCTTCTTTGCCGCTCTATGTCTTCAATGTCACGTCGGTCATCTGTGAGGATATGGCCCAAGTATTTCACTGAAGACACTGTCGCTAGATCCCTACCCTCAAGACTCACTGTGGGTATGATCAGTGGTTCATTTTTGTGTTTGAAGACACAAGCGACTGATTTCATGGACTGATGGATCTCACCCCAAATAGAACTCACCCCAAATGGAGCTTATGCTTTCATGGAGCTCACCCCAAATGAATCAAGGGGTGAGGTTTCTTCATTTTAATCATTCTAAAGGAAAGTAGCTATTATAGGTTGATTTTTTTAAGAAATGTCTGCGTATACGGGTCTATAGTTGATTATCTCACTGTACTGTGATTCCCTCACTGTACCTGACAGCATTTTTTCCATATTCATTCCATTATTACTAGTCACATAAGGTAACCACAATTTGCCGCTACTTAATTTTGTCAGCTGACACTGTTAATTTCTCGTTCTAGGACATATTTGAACTTAAAGTTCCATTTGGGATCATATATGGTTCCCGTCAAGCTCTAGAGAAGAAGTTCAAGTACTTGAAGAAAATGTAGCTGAAGTATCTGAGGCATGTTTTTGGTGATTTGTTAATCGGATTTTTAAAGGAAATCGGGTGATTAACTTGACGTTGTCGTGGTTTCTGTAACAAATCAAAAATAGCGTGCATTATCGAATCGTTGACTATATTATTAATTAAATATAAAATTTAAATGTCTTTTGATAGGTATTGATTAATGTATTTGAGTAAAAATATTGAGTTTCAATATTTTCAAAAACGATGGTGTAGATTTTTTTTCTCATATTGGTTTCATATGCAGAGTGTACGGTCACCATGAAATGCTACCACATAGTTCTGTCTTGCTATTGTACATTTCTTGTCCTAAGACATATTTGCACCCGGAGATTCACCTGGAAATATATGGCACCCGATAGCTTCCAGTACGAGAGCCCGGAAATTTAATCTGATACACGCGTACATATAGTATTGCCGGTGGGTATGGTTTTGCTCAGTTATATCTACATTTTTTAGCTTGGATTACTGTCTTGCTAAGTTAAAAAAATCAAGCGTGAGAACATGGAAAAAAAATCTGAACAAAAATAAGGTTATAATTTTAAAATTGATAATTTATTATTATCATTCATACTTTCAAATAATGGAAGCCTTCTAGTAATATGTTTGCTCTCTGGTTCTGGCCGACAAATAATATGGCGCCCAATTCTTTATACAGCAGGAGAGAATTTCATCCAATGAGTATATCCTCAGATCGAAAGAAATCGAACACAATGGAAAGAGGATCAATTTTAATATTTCATACTTACGAGGGTTCTCATCCGACGTGTAGATGTGCCTTATTATTGGGATATGTGATTTCATTGTGAACGAAATAACTGTTTATTTTTTTGTAAAACACTTTTAAAAACACAGTATAAATATATCATTTCTGTAATATTACCATCAAAATATTTAGTTGTTTAAGGTGACATTGCTTAGGATGGATTAATTCAGCTCCAAAAATGTGCAATCATTTAAAAAAGAATATAATATAAATGTGAAATAAAACTATTTTTATTTTTATTTAAAAAATATTAGATTCAAATTAGTATTAAATCTTAAAAATACAAATTGACCGTACTCAAAAAATATAACTGTCTGATGACTTTGTACTTGTATTTCTTAGTATTTACAATTATTTCTTTCTTTTGATTGAATATATGTACTCGTTTTTATTTATTCAATATCTTCTTTCAATAAATGCATGCAGCCATCACAAGCTCTAAAGTACTAAACTATAAAATTATTAGTCTGTTTACCAACACATTATTTACGATCCTTCAAGACAGCAATTTATCCCAAAATTGAACCGTTTAATTTCTGCAGTAACGGTCCTTTGGTGTGATGGGTAAGTACAATTTAAGTAACTTTGATAAACAGGCATCATTGATTTATGTTCTTCTGAAATATTCCATTACTTGGCTAAAGTATCGAAAAAAAATGTGTGCGTGATCGTGGAAGGTTAATTAACTGGACACGGCACCTACGTACTCATTTAAAATGATGACGTCTGATAAAATGTTTCTCTGAAGTTTCTTAATCGCCATCTAAAAGAGAGACGAGTAATTTAAATAACGTTACCCCCGTTTCTAATATCAAGCTTACTTTTACAGAATATTTCGTCCCGAAAAACGTCGGTTGAATTATTCCCTTCCCGGAATTTCATCTCCCGCCCGCGACGGTGTCAATGTCATTTAAAAACAAACTTTTTAAAGAGCGAATGATGCAAATGATCTCGGAGCCCTCCTCTTGCCGCGCTTATTTGAGATCAATATTTCAAATTATTCATGGAACGAAGGCGAGCGAAGATACAAGAGCACACAATGCTCGGGAAAGTATAAGAATTTCAGAAATATTCAAATCTTCAGGGATTACCCGAGTCATACAAAAGCTCAGCTGGGAAGCTCCGCCGGAGGTGCTCTGTTCTGTTTTCTTGATATTGACACCCGTCTCTTCAGGAGTAATGTTTTAACATGTTTTATAAAATAATAAAGCGCGGGAGAATCTTGCCCGGATCTTTGCTTAAATGTCGGGATGGATTTTTATTTCGCTTTTGTCGGTGAGGCTTGTATTCTTATTTTGAAAGGTAGACTGAATTTATTGTAAGATGAACGAAAATTCGGTTAACCTGGTTTTGAACATTCATTGAAATTATTTATCTTAGAATAATTTATAAAAATAATACGATTATATAAGATACGAATTTTTGATTTCAATGTAATAACTCACTAATAATAATTTTAGTTCTTGCCGTTGGTGAAGGTTAAGTATAAAAATGTATGTTTATGGCAGCTTAATGTACAATAGTAACAACAATATAAAAATAATTTTGATTTATATTGAAAAGAGCTTTTTTGTTGTTTTTACATTATTAAAAGAAATATGCCACGTAGGTGTGTCAAAAGTAAAAAAAAATCAAACAGATTTCTTTTCATTTATCCGTTTTTTTTAAGGCAATATTGATTGACTTACACTTTTTTTTATAAACGGTTTAATCTTCTGTAGTGACATAGCCAAAGTTTATCTCATTCTACAGAATTTAAACTTTTAAAACAAACATTATGATTATATTTATTAAAACGAAACAAGCACCGAAAAGTAAAATTGTAGGTTCCGTCGTCGTTTTCAACGGATTCATGTCAAAATATTTGGGTAAGGTAATTATTATGAAAATTTAATCAATCATTAGTCTCAACAATCAGTATCTAAATAACTAGTTCGGTCCTATGTGATGTAATAGCAGCATAGCTGATATCAATCGCTTCATATCTAAACATCCAGGACAGGCTTCAGAAATTAAATCGATTCAAAAAAAACATTTTATTTTCATTATAAAATGTTTTACGAACTTAAATATATTTGGGAAGCTTATGTTAGCTGGCACTTTTATATTTTGAAATTACATAATATTTTTGACATTTATCAAACCATATAAAAAACTTTACTCATCAATCTAATACTTTGTGGAATGGTAGTTGAACGAAATAACTTTAATAAGCAAAACAAACTTAGGAAGATAAAACCATCTCGTCAGCTAATTGGTCATATAATATGATCTTAATTAATCATTCATCAACATTACCATCATTATGCCTCTGTTTGTTGTTGAAAAATCGTATCAATATTGTAAGATTTAAGGACACTTAGTCTCTTTCAGATATTTTTGTCATAACATTTTTGAGGTGGTTGGCCAATACTATAAAACTGCAGTGATTTCGTGAAATCTTTTGTCGACGGTATTGTTCGTCTAGATTTCTGTGATCTTTGATACGTGTCATCTCTTTTTTTTCAATGTTTTATTTTTGTATGTACTGTATGGTTATGTATACTGTTTGTTTCTTATTCTTTATTATTCTATGTATCTTGGAACTTCGCTTCTGTTAAATAAATAAATAAGCACTACGTTTGCCAGTTCTTAGTTGTCAAACTAAATAATTTTACTTTTCTATTGACCGTAATTTATTCGGCTACGTCCCACTCATTACCAATGGGTGGGCCAATTCTTTCAGGACCTAAAGTATGCACTAATTTGGGTGTCTTTATTTCGGATTTTATTTTTCAAATAATTTACATAATCTCAAAAATAAATTATTACAAAATTATAATTGGATTAAAATATTATAAGTTTTATATTTCAATGATGAAGAATAAAAATAATTTCAAAAGTAGTCCTGAATTTCAGCAGACTGAGCAATCAGTGTCATTATTAATCGTAACCTCGCTGATATGCTCAGTTATTTTAAAGCAGTAATTCTCGCCTGTATTTGGTTATGACCCCATTTACGTGAAAATTCTTGTCCTTTTAGGAATATTTTTATATTAATATTAATAATTCAAGTGTAAAGGTATAAATAACAAAATCTGAAATTTATAAAACTGATCAAATGATCAGGACTTACGAACATGTAATTAGAATATTTGAATATCCATGCTCATGCCGAAATATAAAATTAAAATATACATCTCTGTAGTCTTTTAAACCACTTTTCGTTGCAATGCTCATATTTCAATTATTTAACAGAGTGTGATTTTTACGGTAATAATATCAATTGCTTGACTTTGTGAGCAACTACAAAGTGAGAGAGAAGTCAAGGCATTTTTAAATACTACTGACACCAGCTCTTGCTGACTAGTACTGAATATACAATCTATCGTCTCTTATTTTCGTTCGATCATCGGACACGCATTTGTTGTCCTTTTGTAATGCCGTTAGGAGGACTAGTTATGTAGATCGCTACTTGCGGCACTGGGTGTTACCGACCAAAGCGCCCGAGTCAGTTGCGTGCCTTCGGCGGTGAGGTCGTATCATGGCCGGCCCGGCATGTTATTCCGCTAGGATCTGAAGTTGTAAGTTTATCGAAATATACATGTTAATGCGCTTCAAAAGTCTTTGTGTTGTTGATCTGCTCCTTATCCTGACACCACGTAATTCAATGACTAACTTAGAGAGTAGGATGTTACTACAATTGGTTATTGGTTAAGAAGCGAAGATCTACATGGTTGGAACATATACTTCGGATACCACAGGGGAGCATAAACTACAACTATCTTTTCATCAAGCCACCATACTCGTGTCGTACATAGTGCATACATAGAATGTACTCGGTGGAGTTATGGAAGGCAGAGCTGACCTAGGATGAGGCTGCTGAAAATGCTTTATATCAACAGTTTGTAACGTACTTATGATACAGTTAAGGTAGCGTACACGGAAATTGAATGATGAACAATTTCAACTCGTTTGTAAATGTTCAAGCTTTTGTAATAAAAAAAATCAATTGTCAGATGATGATAGTCTTGGTGTTGTTTATGCAATAGTCACATGCTTTATTTTGCAGCGCATGTAATACAGAGATACATCTGCAGTTTGTGAGCTCATTGCAGTTGAGAATAGCTGGTTTAAGTCGGCGTGCAGTGGAATCATCGGAGATGCGATGCCAGTTTGTTGCCCACTATAATTTTCAGCGTTCGCCGAAGCTAATATTTGCCGAGGGAAGTTTGCGTAAAAGCTCAACTCGTTCCCCGTTTGCAGGAATTATCGCGCGGTCGGCTGTAGCGAGCCTGAAACAGGAGCTTCTATTAATATAAATTATTACATGCAGGTATATTTCATCATTATGTGTGAGCGCAGTCGGTACTTAACGTCTGGATCTGGTGGTCTCGTTAGCGTGTTGAATTACAGTTCACGGGATCGCGGATTTGATTCCACGTTAAACTATAATTAATATAATCACATCCGTTCTAAATCGAATGCATTATAAGATGACAATTACATTATTTGGCTATGTATAAAGAAAAATTGAAGACAAATGTCTTATCATCATCAACAACATGGCAAATGTGACGTGGTGGATGCTTGTGAGTCCTTTTACTCTACACTGTACAATGCTTTTGATCTGTGCTTTCGCAGAAGGTTCCCTCCTCCTAGTGGAAGGAGATATCCGAGGTGGTTTTCTAATGATATTGTTCGGGACATACGATCCAAGCATGCCTATCATAAGAGGTGGAAAACTACTCACAGTGGAGTTGACTATGATGCGTTTAGTCTGCTTCGATCAAAGGTAAGGCGGAATGTTCGACTGGCCTATCGGACTTACGTGAGTACAATGGAACGTTGCATTCAGCAAGATCCAAAAATATTTTGGGAATACATCACCTCGCTTCGAAAGGATAGAGGCTTCACGGACGTCGTTGACTGGAAGGGCCAGCAGTATAAGGGGCGCCAAGTAGTAGAGGCATTTGCAGGGCATTTTAAATCTGTGTACTGTAATCAACCACCCAACCTTGATATTGAGCATGCATCTAAGCAACCATCAAGTGGGGCCTCGTACGTAGATATTTCTAGTGTCGACGAGAGTGATGTATCTTATTTCATAAAAAGATTAAGAAACACGCGTTCTGTAGGTCCAGATAATGTTCCTACATTTATTCTAAAGGGTTGTGTCGATTTCCTCAAAATACCCCTTTGTCATATATTTAATCTTTCATTAAAATCAGGTATATTTCCAAGCCAATGGAAGATATCCAAGGTGATTCCTGTTTACAAGAGTGGCATAAAGTCATCAGTTGAAAACTATAGACCTGTGGCGGTACTGTCGGCCCCGGCTAAGGTTTTTGAAATGATGATTCATAAAGTCATTGCTTCGGGAACTGAATCAATTTTGATTGATCAACAGCATGGTTTTAGGCCGGGTCGCTCGGTTGACACGAATCTTATGGTGTTTACTAGCTGTGTGTCGAGAGCTTTAGATAATGGAGCACAAGTTGACTGTTCCTATAATGACTTTTCAAAAGCATTTGAAAAGGTAGACCATGACATTCTGCTTAAGAAATTAAGTGGATTGGGTTTTTCTCATGGTCTTTTAACTTTGCTTGGGAGTTATTTTAGAGGCAGACAACAGTTTGTTACTTATGGCATTTATCGATCCTACAGTTTTTATACATATTCGGGAGTCCCGCAAGGATCCAACCTGGGACCACTGCTGTTTTCATTGTTCATTAATGATATAGCTGATGTCATTAATGATGCTATGTTTTTGTTATTTGCTGATGACTTGAAACTATTCATGAACATAATTACCTTGGATGATTGTATGCTACTGCAGTCGGATATAAATAATATATTCGACTGGGGTAAGCGTAATAAGCTGAAGTTTAATATAGCTAAGTGCAACGTTCTGTCCTATACTCGAAATTTGAAAACTGTGTATCTTGGGTACTCTATGAACAACATAGGAATATCACGAGAGTCCTCCATCAGAGACCTTGGTATAGAGTTTAAGAGCAGACTGACGTTCCATGCGCACATTGAAGCTGTGTGTGGTAAGGCACTTAAGATGCTGGGTTTTGTATTACGAAATGGCAGGGTTTTCTCGAGCACACACGTAATGGTAGTGTTGTTTAACTCATTGGTCCGTAGCATACTCGAGAGCGGATCTATCATTTGGGCACCCCATGAGTTGAAATATAGCCTCATGTTGGAGAGGGTACAGAAGAAATTTCTGAGATCTCTCTACATGAGGGTATATGGATACTATCCGTGGCTGTATCCAACTAACTTCATACAGGGTATGTTGGGGTACATTGAGTTGAGGACAAGAAGGGATATGTTCTTAGGTATGCATTTCTTCCGACTGTTGCGTGGCGTGTTCGGGAATCCTGAAATTTTGATGAATATCGGTTTGTGTGTCCCCGATAGATATCTGAGAATAAGGAAGCATAGATTGTTCGCTCTCCCTACGAGTAACACTAACCTGCCAGAGACTATGCCTCTTGGGAGAGGGATCAGACTGTTTAACCAAATCGCCTCGGATGTTGATATATTTCACGTAAGAGAGGCCCAATTCAGACAAGAACTCCAAGAGTTTGTTTGGAGGGATAATTGGTTGGCTTCGTCTGTCTGATAAGCATAGGGACCTTCTGTTGCTTGTCTTTATTGCTTTGTTCATAGTACTTAATCATAAGTACCTAATTTTGTATATATTGTATTTTTTATTTGTATTTTTATTGTACTTCAGAAATGCATTGGGTTAAATAATTTGTAATGTTTCTGAAAGGCAAAATAAACAAAATTGAAAAATTGAAAATTGAAACATGTCTGCCCCCTAACTGAAGCATATATTTGTTATGAACCACGTCAGCTCTGCCTCCATTACATTACATTTTATATATAGATCTTGACGGCCTTCCAGGATGGTGCGAAGGAACTTTGATTAAAGGCAGCTGTAGTTTATGCTCTTCTGCAGTAACCGAAGTATCTCCCAATCAGGTCCAACTTCGCTTCTTGAACGACAATAGTATGAAATGCTGCTTTGTCCGCTCTCTCACATTGTTCCTCATAAATTCAAACTAATTTTACTAATAACATGTACATGGTGTTGAACATTGCCAGTATTTAAGTGACATGTAGTGGATTGTGGTGCGTGAAAGACTTCGCTTTTGATAAGTTATATCCATATATCTCTTAACTAATCCAACATATCGCAGTACGGCGTGACATAAAAGTATGGTCTTTATAAATTACAATTGAAATTGATATTCAAAATGAAAAAATAATCACAGAAATACGAGCATTTATTGCTTGGACTCTCGGTTGAATTCAAAGTTTCGCGATATGTTTGGCTGGATCTCGCGAGGCCAGTAATAGTCACCGGCGGAGTCGTTCCGCGAAACTTTTCCCAATACATCATGAATATTATACAATATAAATATTATGGCACGATAAAGATTTTACAACGGCGTTGAAACAACTTTCCCTTGCGCGGAACGTACGCATAAATAATGTTAAGGACTCGCACGGAGCGGGACAATTTTTTTATCTGAACACTTATCGATAGGAATCACATGAGAAGAGAGTATGAACGTTTCCATTCTGATATTATTATAACACATTCGTCGCCATAAAATAGAAATTTAACGCATTCAGACACAGATGAATAATAAATTTATGTTTCAAAAGTATTCAAGTCTTTTTACTGTTTTGCCGGCAGTCATAGCTCAATGGTAAAGCGTTTGCTTTGCAAGCCAAAGGTCGTGGGTTCAATCCCCGATAGAGATTAAAAAAAAGGGATTTTTAATCGATTTCTGAGCTCTAAAAAACCCCGGTTGGTGTGAATTTGATCCATCACCCGTAAAATGTCAGTCATAGCCTATTAATTAAAATTGGTGGTAGACGAAAGTCGTCCCGTGAAGACCACCCATTCATAGTAAATTCCTGTAATAATAAAGGATGATGCGTGAATCTCGGGCTGTAGTCTATGTCGTTGGCGGATCAACACTCCACATGCAGCGTTTAGCCATATACACCATGGTAAGCGTCATAGAATTCCACAGATGAGACTTCAGAATTACTATCACCATCTGTCGGCTTTCTCCTGTATGTGTTTACATAAAAAAAAAAAAAAATTGGCATTCGTTTAGTTTATACAATAATGTTTTTATTCAAATTATATATACTACATTATCAAAATTGCCCCTGCCAGTTTCATGTCACGTGCTACATAATCTTGTTGAAAACTAAGGCTTAAGTGCAATTAAATAATAGATAAAATAATAACAAAAATAATATATCAAAAAAATTTGACTTTCGAGAGACAAATAGAAGATTAGGAGAAATATAATTGTAAGATAAAGATGTGAATAATGTTTGATTTCTATTTTTTTTTTAAATAATAAAGTTTATCGTAAAGTATTAATATTGAAAATTGTATGGAAACCTTGATCCTAAGGAATTTTATAGAACTTGTAACTCAAGGATTTTGCGGTCAAAATCTTCTTAAATGACGAGATACCGAGGCTTAAAGAAAATGCGGAATTGGTGCGAGGTATTTGCAGCATACAATTAATTATTTATTCAAAGAGCAGATATATCTGTTCTGTGAATAAGCTAGATAAACATATCTATATTTTGTCGGCGGGTATAGATCAATGGTCGAAGCGTTTGCTTTGCAAGCCAAAGGTGGTGGATACGATCCCCAACGGAGATTAAAAAAAGAGGATTAAACTAAAATCCCCTCGATTGATGTGAATTTGATCCGTCACCCGTAAAATACCAGTCATAGTCTATTAATTAAAATTGGTGGTAGACGAAAGTCGTCCCGTGAAGACGATCCATAGTGAATTTCTGAAACAAAAGGATTATGCGTGAATCTCGGGATGTAGCATATGACGTTGGTGCATCAACACTCCACATGCAGCGCTTAGCCAAATGTATCATGGTAAGCGTCATAGAATTCCACAGATGCACCGCCATATAAATTCACCACCTGTCAGTATTCTCCATGTGTTCACATAAAAAATTGATGTTGTGACAATAATGCCATGTTATTTGTGGGTCATCCATGATTTACTTATAACAGGGTTTTTGTAGTTACAAGTCAACTATTTGCATTGAGTCTCCTAAGGCTTGTTCTGGGTGTGAGGTCATTGACACTAAATGTGTCAATAAATTTACGGACCACACTTTTATGTATATACTTCAATAATGACTTAAGATGTTAAAATATTTTGTAATGTTATTGAAGGAAATAAATAAATAAATAATTGTCTAAAAAATATCAATATTTTAGTACAAATAACAATAAAATATACGTCAAAAAAAGATAATACAAAAATATAAGACAAAAGTAAGAGAAGATAAACATCAGAAAAAGAAAAGCAGTAAATTGATATCATAATTTGGAGCTGGAGTGTAAAGTCAACATGCTCTGGTAAACCAATCTCAAAAAAGTTCACAGTTTTCTAGGGAAATGTGGAAGAACAGAAGTATGTATGTAATCAGTGTTTCCTAAGGTACGTTATCTTATCTAATATTATTAATTCTTATGAACTAAACGATTATTGAACATTTTGTTAAACTTACTTATATTTTTTTGTATTTAACGAAATAAATAAGCGTTTTTTTTGTTCAATGTGAATTATTCAATGATTTAAACTTAAATATTATGTCATGCTTTCAAAGTGAGTCACAGAATCACATTAAAGTAAATCTTTTTTGTCTTGAAATGAACAGTGTAATAACTTGTTCTGTTTTCATAAATTATGCCTTGATTTAAATAATTTTACAGCAGAAAAATAAAAAAGCCTTATTGAATACAATTACGATTCAAAAATTATAATTGTAAATTCTTAAAAAATAACTAAAAGAAATGCGAATAAATAAATAGTTTGTTATTCAAAAAGAGAAATTCGTTAATAAATTAAGTAATTAAAATGTCTCCAATTGAATACATCGAATTGTCAATTGATGTTTTAAAATGTTCATTGTTAAGCGACTTAGAACCCACCAGTTTCAATCGACTATGCACTTATGCTTGCGATTACAAAAAAAGTTAAAATATATTACAGGTATAAAAAAGAAACGGTTTCTTAATACGCATATATTTAAAAGCCTATCACAATCGTTTTATTACAGAATATTGGAAAAATGTACTATAAATATTTATTTATTTACCTTGTTTTTACATGGATCAGGTAAGATAAGTTTTCTATTAAGAGACTGCAGTTTTGACTAACTCGTAGCCTTTCTCAATCCATCACTTGTTAAGAGATAACTGAGCTGCGATAATACTTTATAAGTGGTCAAACCCATTTTATGTAGGAGAGGGGGTGTGTATTTTTATGCAAATAAGATATAACATTTTCACCATTCATGCTATTCAAACAAAAATCAGAGGTAATACAAGGAATTAAATTTAAGTATATGACCCGTGTACTTTAAAATAAATCAATTAATTATTTACTGATTTAACTAGATAAGATTTACGTTCTTTCAAGATAATTTTCAGTGCAATTTAGTGCTATTAAAACACAAGTGAGACAGTTGTTTGGAATGAAAATACACTCTAATACAAGGGATAACAGTTATAGATACGATCTGCGCGCCCTTTTCTCTTGCGAACTTTCTTCGCAGAAGGGAGGCAAGGGAGAAAAACAATAAAAGAAAACGCTACCGGGCTGCAATATAAAGGGCCGCCGTGAGATGTTTATCCTGCCCCCCCTGTCTGGGACTATACCTGCGGCGATGAGAATTAATGTTCCTATAAACATATAAAGAAATACGCTGCGGTCATTTCGGGCCAAAAAGACACGTATTCTCGGACTTTGGCTCTGCCAAATATAAAGTGTTCAAGTTATTCTACGGGGTTGTACTACGCCCGTTGTTGTGCCGGCGAAGGCTTTTCATTTAAAAGGGGATTACCGCGGGGCAACGCCCTGCTTGCGGACAAATAAACCTGTTAATTTTGTATTATTACCTGGGATTTGGCCGGTACGCGTGAAAGAAATTAAAAAGTTTAAAAGCTTGGCCTTTCCACGTGAAATGTTTATTTTTTGTGTTATATATTTACTACTTTCATCAAGATACAAAAACATCTACGAGTATAATAGCTAATGAAAAATAATTCGTGAAATAGAAAGTAATAGAAAAGTAAATCGTGTTTTTTTTATATAATTTATTTATGTATCATTTTACCAATTTGATAATATGATAACGCCACTACACTCTCTTCAAAGCTTCTCACAGAAATGCAGTGAAAATTCGTGGCTTTTTTGTTAAGCCATGTGCAAAAATATGACATGCAAGAGGGTGTGAAAACATGTGCACGATGATAGAAATATCGGATAAAGTTATGAATGAGCTTAAGTATTTGACAAATGTAGCAGAAGTATTTATGAAGCAACGCCATATAGCTCAAAGTGATATCTACTAACACCCAAGTCCTCGGTTATGTTTGAGATACTAAAAAGTTTATAATAAAGAAATCTTATTATATAATTCATTTACTAATTGCCTCCAAATTTGTCTGCCAAACATGCTTAACTGTTGTCAAACTTATCCGATGCTACCTTCTGTGACCATTACGAACGTCAGTCTTGCCTTATTTACTATAATTATTGTTATTAAAATGTAGTATTTTTAATCATGTGGGCCGTCACCTTTATTATTTTATTTATAAAATTCCATACCTGGAACAGATATGTTACAAACATTATGATTTTCATGTTGGATCATTTATTAATAATCAATGTCTTAAAGATATGGATAATAAATACATGGCAACTGTCTTAAAGGAGGCATATTTTTTTAGTGATTTATCAATCGTATTTTTTAAAGAATGTCAGATAATTAGCACGACACTTCCGAGGCCTAAGCCATTTGTGTGTAAAGGGCAGATCAACCCAAATACAGATATTACACCCAGTAATTTACTATGCTGATAAACAGTTTATGAAAATTAAAAATTTTTGAACGTAATAAAAAATATACAAATTTCGAATTGCGAGTATAAAATTTAAAATATCGCAATCGCAGGCGTTCCGGGTTACGTGGTTCGATATAATTTAAAGGATAATTCTGAAGATGACAGGTATTCCATTTAGCACAATGACAACATTTCCTCTCGCAGAAGCAGCGCTATTGTACGTGGTCCATTGTCTCATCTTCTTTTATCCCAGGACAGCTGTACGATGTACATGTATCCCGCGACATAATCAAGTAAAGCAACGTGCTCCACGTGTTTGTTTTTCCTTCTTCATGTATGCACGAGAAGAGTACCTTAGGAATACTATTATATAGAGATACAACAGCATGACAACACAGCAATGTTGTGTTAGATTCTCTTGATAAAGCGACTGAATGAACACGATACAAAGTACGCAAAACACTTGTGCAACTCATACACACAGACATATCAATCAAAATAAGTGGTAGAATAATAAAATTATAAGTAATTTACGGTTATAGTGGTCTCGCTTGAAGTTGAAATTTCTGGTAAAAAATTAACTTTCTCTAGCGCATCAGAAGTTTATCAAAAACACATATGTATTATTTTTTAATATTAATAATTCTTTTCTCATGTGTTTTACGTTATTTGTGTAAATAAGTTGTAGTTCATTATCAATTATTTTTTTTGCAGAAGTTTTGTACAAAAGAAGGCTGCACTTATCTTACACTGGATGTGGATCCTCACAAAATGAAAACATTTTTCAAGTCAATAATTCAAAAACTATTATATATTGACATCAGCATGATGTAGTCCTTGCTTACTGTTACCGAAAACCTCGACAAACGATCTTTCGTCTTATATTTTCATAGCTCGCCACACCTTGATGTATATGGTCACATTGGCACTAATACGTAGTTTCGCCACCGGCAGCGCTGACGGCCTCGAGCCGCGCCAGTGCGGCTGGCGTCAGTTAGCCCCGAGCGATAACCGAGACAACGTCATTGTTGCGGCCGGCGGTATGTTTCCGCTCGGCCCTAACCTTGTAATGTTTGTAAGTAAATAAAATCAGTGTGCTTCAACAAGAAACTCTTTGCCTTCTGCCCTGCTCCTCATCCTGCCCCTCACGACGTAATAACGCCTCTCTCTTCTTGTTGTTTTGAGAGAGGAGGATGTTAATATATAATAAAATTATTTAAAAGATAGATAATTAGTACCTTGTTTTAACATCACAATGAACACTGTTTATTCTTTTACTAGATTTTTGTGATTTTACCTACAATGAAAACTTTATCAGTCAAGTAAATAAAAAATCCGCAGTGTGATCCTTGAAAGTGAATGCTAAAAATATATATATCATAATAAATATATGTATACAACGAGTATCATTAATGTCTATTATGAATATAATTATATATTTGATGTTATATTACCTTTCATATTAAATGCGTACTATAAATACCTTAAAAAGATTTAATTTCACAACAAGGGAACATAAATAATATTAAATATAGTATTTTTTAATTTTTTCTTTTTTTCCATCAAAATTAATATTGATATATTACAGTAAGTTTTTGTATCATTTTTTTGACAGGGATATTTGATACGTGGTTTGAAAGGGCTAAAATATAAATTGTTGTGACAATTTAAGTGCTTTCGCAAGGACTAAGTGAGGTTATTGGATAAAAGTCCGGTCTATCTTGAGTTTTTGTTCAGTGAGACGTTTATAGCAGTTTTTCTCCCATAATTGAGTTAGATTAAGAGAGAGAGTTATTAAAGTACATCTAACATCACTTTTATTAATAATCTTACAAAAAATAATTATTAAAATATAATTGGTATAATTAAACCACAAATTTGTACAAAATCTTTAAGCGGTAACTAAACGATTAATATTTATAAACTTTATATATTTATTTCAATCCCGACGCATTATATCAATTATTTAAATATATACGAGTATACTACTTAACAAAAATGATAAGTACAAGTAAATTAAATAACATGATTCTATTAAGGAGTTGATATGAAAGAAGCTCAAACGAAAACGTATTATACATCCATTCATGGATGAGGTCTAAATGGTGATATTAAGTTTTTTACAATATCATTTCCATATCTGAACCATATGGATTCGAACACAATGTAACAGCAGCTGCAGTTGTAGTGAGTATTTTATAGAATATATCAATACATTTTATGGAAATTAATTGATAAAGTAGGCGCCTCAGAAGCCTTATGATTTTAAAGGCTGGTTTAACCTAGATAACAACACGCATTAAACAGCAGCCGATGAACAATCTGATGATGAGTTTCAGTATACGTTCAAAGTTCTTGACTTCAGTAAGCAAAACTGAATCGCGTATACGATGTGTATTTGTCATTGATCTTTAATAAAATTGACAAACCAAAAATGAACATGCAGCGCAAAATTATCTTTAAAATGGCAAGAGTCTCTTTAACGCTACATGTGAGATCTATTTATCACCTTCAGGCAGTAATCTCTTGTATGAGTAGAAGCAAAAAAATTGCTTCGTCATACTGCGTGGCTCGCCATATAAGTTACGGATCAGCGCTTGACGAGGTCTACGGCACTACGGCGTAGGCCGGGCTCATTGGCCGTGGTCTGCATCTCCACTAATTGCCCATGAATATTGGATAGTCTTGAGTCACCTGAGTGCAGCACATACATGGATATGCTTTCAGGGAACCGTTGCAGCTGCTACGCCGTAGCCCGTGATCGATAGCTACCAACTATGAAAATATTCATCTAATTACGGCAACCTTGGCAGCGAAAACGAGCATGATTACCTCATACCAGCTTACAAGAGGAAGGCGTTAAATATTTAATGACATATATTTTTAATTTAAATAATTTAATAAGCAATATTACCTAAAGCTGTTTATGTTCATTATCTAAAGCACTACATTCGATGGCGTATTTATTCATGAATTTCAAGTCATATTTTTGTTTATATTTTTATTGTATAATCAGCATTTTTCTGCGTTTGCTTTACTTACTCGATTACTAAAATGATACTTAGGATTAAATATACCGAAATTAAATCAGCGCATGTGTCAATGGATATCACGACAAGTTAGATCCATGATTTTTAATTTTTTTAAATTGAAATACTGTTTCAATACTATTTATTATACAGGATACTTATTTAAAAATACAAAGATCTATTTTTATAAAGTTACAAAATGATTAGGCCGAAAAGTAATTAATTCGATATTTGTAAAAATCATTCCAAAAGGATGGTACAACTGAAGTATATCTTTTTTATTATTACCAATTCGATGACAATACTGGTACGTTTGAAACAAAACTGCATTTCAAAATATAATTAAATTACCTCACACTAAAAAATACAAACAAAGATACACAAATTTAAGAATGATACTTAAAATGCATAAGTGCTTCATTGATGATTAAGCATTAAAATAACTTAGTGAGTTATTTATATAAATAAAACTTATCACTAAGTATCACTTGACTTTCCATCTGCTCGTATCTATGAGATATAATCAAGGATTGTAGATTCTTCCAAGAGAGCACCGATGAAGAAATTTATTAAAAAGCCTTCATTGATTTGAAGCTTTTGATTCCACGACGTTTAGTTATGATAGACACGGCTCAAACGATTTCTTATCGATAAACTTAAAACAATATTCGCTTGTGATTCTTATTTTGCGTCAGAATTATCTTGCTTGCACTAAAATCGATTACACCTGCATTTGAGCATCTCAACTAAAGGCGTCGGATCCTTGAGTTGGGATTTTGGCGGTTATCGAGCACTCTACACAGTTAATATTTGACAACGTACAACAGTACTTGCACTGACCGCTACTTGTAATCTCCACAATGCACTCTCAGCCATGCCGTTCCTCGTTTGTTCAATTTAGATAGTCTTAAGCAATAATTACTTATTTATCTCTGCCTAGCTCAAGAGATTAATGAAATATTAATATATTTTAAAGTGTTTTCATTACAGATTATTATAATTTTAATTACACATATCATTTTAGTCATAATATTTTTCATATACATTTCTGTATTCATATGCATTGCGGTTATTTATTAATGTATTGTCTGAAACAATGCTCTATGTATACGTTTAGAATACATAACATAACATAACATAAAACGATATAGAGAAAAATAAAAATAAACATAGAAAATAGATACATTAGGATATACATATTTATATAATAATCAAAAAAATTCACGATGTGAGGCGCTTACATCATATTTCGATAAAGAAAATTCAGATTAAGATTAATGTTTAAAAATTGTTTAATCATCATCATCATCATCAGCCTGTGTCCGTCCACTGTTGAACGTAGGCCTCCCGCATGAGTCTCCATCCTCTTCAATCCTCCGCCTTCCGCATCCAGGTCACTCCCGCTATTCTTCTTATATTATTGTTAAATATATTCAAAAAAATTAAATTCAGTTATCATGAATTCCTTACTGATCAGCTTTTTGTAAGCCACTTATATTCCTTAAATTTGGGATCACTTATTTTTCAAACTTGTAAAGTTCTTTTTTGAAAACTCAGACACCAAATAAATATTTTTGAATAATCAGTATAAGCACTAAAATTAAATAAAAGTAATTCATAGCTTAAATATTTACTAGTAGCAAAAAATATTTTTTTATATACAAAAATATTTTAACTTTCATGGGTTTTAACGATTAAACAATTTTATTTAACATTTAACAAATCTGTGCATACAAAATCAACGTCAAATATTTTTCTTTAAACGCATACATTTGATTGTATCGAATAACAAATGATAGTTTCAGTAGCAACAGTAAAGCCTCTACGCAGCCAGAATGAATATCATAAATTTTCATACAAACCGTCCAGAGTTCTTTAGCCGCTTGCTCATATTACCAAAAAGGCGCAGTACGTAGAACGCGTTAAAGGTAAAATATGGACTGGAGACAAAGTTTTCAGACCTTGTAAAGTACATTTTTATTTCCACGCATGTGGGCTTAAAGATTCAATTTCGCTTCGTTTTTATCAGAGTTTTGTAAGTAGATAAGACAGAGTCTTATGAAAAATTGCGACTCCGCGTTCCCATTGTAAGCATTTTATTTTAATCAAATGACGCATACCTTCATGAAAAGAAAAATTACATATCTCTTTTTAGATACTTAGAAATATGTAATATCGAAGTAATTTCAGCATGATTATACTGTATACAAATATAAATATAATACATGGATTATATTTTTATAAGATCGTTAAGAAATTAGTTAAATTGAAAAATATAAATAGTTATAACTTTCAAATATAAATAAACATTTTGAATTCAATTAATTTACATTTATTTAATATTTATTTATTCGCAAAACAGATGTTCAAATATAACAGTACAAATGTTTAATCTTTACAGATGCACTAAAAATTATCAGATTACAATTTGAATGCATTTGGAGGCATATTAAATTTTTTGAGTGAATTTTTTTTCATTTTTTAAGTATTCGTAACACAAAGAGTGAGTTCATAACTAAGATTTTAAAATTTTTTCATTGGAAGCATATATTTTCGTTGATGAAGAGTATTTTTTTGGTGTTTGTACAATTAGAATAAAAATTTAAATAATCATATAAAATATGTATATCAGTAAAAAAAATATACATTTATTAAGCGAGAAGGTACAGTTTTTTCTGTATAGAAAATGTTATGTGTCCGTATTCAAAGCGTAGCGCCGGAACTGCGTGTTTCAAAAGATTCCGTTTCAGTCTCTGAAAAATGGCGAATTTCACACATGAATCAGGAACCTAGCACACAAGTAAAGGGCTCATGTGAAATTTCAGCGAATTTTATTTATATTTCAAAATAAAAATATTCAAAAGGTTCGTGAACTAATTTGATTAGTTAGGCACAAACAAACACTGATTCCGTGGAATGAAGCATATTGTGAAAATATTGAAATTGCAGTTTTAGTAAATTCATACATTTTCCTATGAATTGAATTATTATTGTAGTTGATTTTATATTCATTGAGTTATTATTTTGTAGAAAACAAATAATTTAAAAAATTAAGCATCTTTATGCGCTTCATATTTTTTTGTTTTTGATAAAAACATGTCGAAATTGACAAGTGATATAAACTTGGTGAATATTAATAATATTAATAATGAAAATCTAGTAGGGTTGAAAAAAATACATATTTTTAGGAAAATATTGTATTTTGTTTTTATTTATTTTTTTATTTCTCTTAATTTCGATTTATTATAGAAAATCATGAATATGAAAATGTACAAATTTATCTTAAACCTATCCTACTAAAATTTTGCAAATCAATTTGATATAAATGATAATTAATTTTCAGTTTAGGAAAAAAAACTAGCATATAATGGATTCATAAATATTGTTTTGTTTATATATTTTACTATTATAATTATAGAAAAAAATGACTGATCAATAACAACTTTAAATTTATACTCATAATATAACTTATTAAAATATGGAATAAATTTTATTAATCAAAAACATTTTAAATAATTTCTAATCAATTTAAGATAGTTTTTAAGGATTGAGTAGATAATGATTATAACATAAATATTTATTAAAACACATAAATGATAAGGCTTCGTCAGTCTTTCACTTGCAAACAATCACTGTCCGCCATTACAATACATTAAAAGATTATCGTTGCATTATCATTCTCATGCGTTAAATTTACTGAAATAATCTTTCACAAAAAACTGAGCATATACGCATGATAAAAAAATATTCATACGGCTGTTTAAATGTAATAAAAAGTTGGTTGCCCGGACCAGATACATGCTTGTGAAATGTTATGTAAAGCTCACGGTATGATAAACCGCTGCGAGGCGGTGCGTGGTCGCCAGAACGTCACCCAGGCACTATTTCCATACGCCTACAGCCTGTGCGAAAAAACGAGCTTTTTCTACTTGTGTCGAGAGCTTAATGGAGTTTTTTAATCATCCATTCAGTAAACATTGACATATTATTGGCCAATTACAAGAGCATGTTGTAAGCGTAGTTATCGTTTAAAGTAGTAAAGCAATATTTGAAACGTTAAGCTTTTGTCGTCGGTTAAGTTTTACACGCATTTTAAAAGAAAATGATCTATCCTTCGTGAGCATTGGGCTAATCATCCGATCTTCTTATAGTATATGATTAACAAACTATCCAAAAAATCATGGATATTATGGTGGATATTTCGATACTACGTAAGTTTTTTTAACAGCAAAAGTGTTCTTTGAAATCATTCCAGGGCTTTTCAAACATTCACAACAATGTTAGTAGCATAATTGATACCAAATAAAATACTCATGATTATGTAGTTAACCATGTGGCAGTATTTAAAACCTTGGTTGATCTATATTATCAGTAGAAAAACTTTTTTTTAATGGGGCTCTGTCTTGATTTTAAAGCAACAGGAGAAATGTGTATCGAGAGTTTTTTTAAACGAAAATTATGTCACAGAGAATGCCCATTCAAAATATTGAATATTATGTCATGAGGTACTATGTTATTTTGGTATCTAATATTTTATATATAATTTAGTTATTTAATGTTTTTGTATAAAAAGTAAAGGATAACAAATTGTCATTACCCGATGAAAACGAATAATTATAATTTAGTTTTAATATAAAATACGTCACTTATACTATTATTCACATTTATTAGTGTTATATAACGGAAACATTTTTAACTTTAAACGAGTTCGGTCAAATTGAATAAAATGTTTTTTTTTTTCATTTAAATAACATAATGAATACAATACTTTTTGGTATTTTACATTATCATTTTTTTAAATATTTTACAAAATAAAACCACACTTCTGTCGAACAAATAAAAAACAAAGTGAGTTTGAGTGTGTTCACTATACTCCTATCTCTGAACATTCTTCATCTCAATGTTTTATGAACACACTATATTTTCTTATTCCCTCCATCCGCAAAGGGATGGAGCGCGTTTTTATTCGGGCAGATAAAAGATGGTCTGGAGCACGTATATGCATCTCTCCAACCAGGAGGAGAGAGAAGAGGTCGTTCTCCAGGATCCCTCCATCGTCTCCAGAAAGAGTAGAGGGAGATCGTCCTTTAGGATTTATTCGGCGGGGCATCCAGGAGCCAGTCTTTACGGCACATATCCGGCGCGTCACTTTCAGTTCGGGATGCATCATTCAAACGGCGCACGTCGGGGAAGTTTTCGGGATGTTTATTCTGATGCCGACGGTTTTATTTCGTTTTATTTTATTTTTGCTCAGCGCGACGAGAAAGGGGAATGGACCGAAAAGGACGGAGTACTCGAATGTCACTACATCATACTGAAACGTGGCGCATATGTCTGTGCGATCTGAAATATTCACGTTCGATAACAAAGTTATCATATTTATCATAATTTTACGTTTCGTGATGATATTACATATCTTATGTTTGTATCATCAACCACACCTGTTTTTTTATGTTATAATACAAGGTGTGTATACCTTTCTTAAATGTATTTATTAACATTATATAATGAAAATGCATATGAGTACATGTTGGGTAGTCATATTAAATAGACTTTTGACCCTATTTCCATTGGAGGAACACAAATAGAGTTTGTGGAAGACCATACCTATCTGGGACAAGTAATTCAACTAGGACCAAGTAACTTCTCAAAAGCAATCGACAGGCGTATACAACTGGGATGGGCAGCATTTGGAAAACTAAAGTACATTTTTAAAGCGAAAATTCCGCAATGTCTTAAAACTAAGGCGGTTAACCAATGCATACTTACTATATTAACTTATGGCGCAGAAACGTGGAATCTAACAGCAAGTCTTACCCATAAAATAAAGGTCACCCAGCGTGCTATCGTGTAGCGAGTGTCGCTAAAAGATAAAATCGGAAACGAGGAAATACGCAGAAAAACTCAAGTAGTGGATGCTACCTAACGAATAGGCACACTCAGGTGGCAATGGGCAGGATATATCTGTCGAAGAGACGACGGTTGATTGGGAAGAAAAGTATTGGAATGGCGCCCAAGAACTGGCAAACGAAGCATTGGCTGACCCCCTGCAAGATGGAATGACGACATAAGAAGAATAGCGGGAGTGACCTGGATGCGGAAGGCGGAGGATCGAAGAGGATGGAGACTCATGCGGGAGGCTTATGTTCAACAGTGGACGGATACAGGCTGATGATGATGAGCAAAATTAAAATTTAGTAAAGACTTTTTAATTAAGATATTTAACTATATCATAATTAACTCAGCCCACTATAAACACTGCACATGATCCCACAAACTGATCTAATTAACGTTGTAGCTACCACATAAAAGTATTCCTATTTTAATTTTAGTTTCGAATCTAAAATATTAACCTTAAATTTTGTTATGTACATCATGCAAAGCACAATTTAAGCATTTGAGAAACTATCGTCGTTAAAGAAATGCCTAGAGTAATCAATTTGAAAAAAAAAACATGTTTTTAAGAAGAATCTAATTAGCATATAACAAAGTAAGTGTGGTACTGTACTGTATAGTAAAATACTATTGAATTTACCTCGCATAATTAAAATATTAACAATTACCATATTTATAAATATGTTCAAAATAAAATTATTTATCGTATTTTTATGAAGACAATTAGTTAAAAGAAAACAAATTTGATATATTAATGCTCTAAAAATAAAAGGAAAAGTACCGTTTCTGGTTTTTTGAAGATAAGCTTCCCTGGCTAAAAGAACTTGGAATTATAGTATTAGTACTAAATACCCTTTTACTTCAAATCAAATGATTTCACTCGGAAACCGAATTACTACTAAATAACACTACACATTTCTTCCTACAATATTGTTTCCTATACATTCTATACACTCTAAGGAAGTATTATCTATTTCAAAATAAAAAGACAATTTTTTTACGAACGTATATTTCAATACTATTTATTTCTTTTGAATTTACTTAGATACTAAATGACTTTTTAATTATAATTTAATTCATTTGAATACAGTCAGATATTGATGGAAAGATCTTATTTGCGTATATTATAATACTTCCAATTAAAAAATTCTAAGAGGCATGTGTAATATATGAACCAAAAACCAATAAATCCAAGCAATCTGGTAGAGATTTCTTTTTCTTTTCTAGAATGATATTATGAAACAATACATTTGAGTAAATACAAGATAGTTTTTAGTTTATTTGAACTATTAAATTGGACGTGTTGTTGGAAAGGTTGTAGTGCATTTTCACATTCAAAATAATAAAATGCTTAAGCCTGAGTGGTTTCATTAAAGATTGTTGTAGAAAAATTGTATACTTTTACACAAAATACTAACAACATTTAGCGAACACTTAAACCAAACTTGATGTTGATTTTTAACTATAAAGTTAGTTAAACAAAGTAAAGAAAGAAAATTAGAAATTATGTTTAACTCTCTAGAATATTTCAATAGCTTTTGTGGGTTTGAACTGTCAGATAAGGTGGATATAGTCCATTTGTTGTCGACCCAATAGTGTACAAATTAATTGAAGACGTCTCGGCGGTTGGTTTGGTCATGGGATGGGAAATAATTGTCATCAGGCAGGCAAGCTATGCTGAGAGCGCTAATATCATGGCTGAATCAGTTGATGATTTACAGGCAATGCATCACTATTTGTACAAGATCAAATATATGCAATGTAATAATAAGATTTATTATAAGCACATCATGGAAAAACTACGTGAATATAGAAGTTGTATATTTGTTAAATTCGTCCATACACGGTTAGCTTTATACTCGTACAAAAATACGGTAACACATATAAACAGCACACACGAGGGTTTTTTTTTTCATTTTTATCTGTCTGGTAACACTGGAATTAGAATGATGATTAATTATGCTGAAAAGGGTAATTACGACTTATCTAATTAATCGATAAGCGCTTAAATATGAAATTTAAAAAATAAGTTAAGTTAATTAAGCAATATCGATAACGACTGTGGAGACCTGCAGACCACCTCACACCTACGATGCTGCTCCATGTGCCCAACAAGCTGCACATCTCAGGACCTAATGCTGGGCAACACACGAGCTATCGATGTTGCTAGATATTGGAAAAAAATAATTTGACGTCGCTGACACGAAAAAGAAGAAGAAGAAGAAGAATATCGATAACGAAGTATTAAAACAATATATATACAATTCATAAGAAGAGAAGAGTCGGAATATTAAAGCTTTATAAATGTGTATGGTTTTCTATTAACGTACCATTTTACGTTTGAAAATTCATCACAAAGAGTAGTTATATCATCTACTTAAATGTTGTAAGCACGAAAATTTCCAAAAAATTTCCTTCTCGCGAGAATATCTTGTAGTGACAATTGTAGAGTCGGGCAGGTACATGAAAAAAAGACAGAAAAAGGAGCTAAGAACCTCTCGGGTAGGTGTATACGAAAGCCTCTTCTTGTATTTTTGTAAAGTTTAACGGGTTTTACAGCCCGGGCGCCAGGGGAGTCCAAGTTTTACAGGCGGAGGTTGCGCCCCGGCCCGGTCCCCGCCCCGGCTCCGGACTCCTAAGAGCGGACGCCTTACAAAATATTAATGACACCTGGATAATAATTCCGCGCACTTTTTGAACTTAATTAAAATTCAAAATCCTCTTTACTTATTAATGGTTTTGAATTACGATCTTGACTTTGTTTTTAGGTCACGTAAAATGATGTGTTGTTTTGTGAATCTGATCTTCTTCGAAGAGAATTAGTCGAGGGAACTGCCTTGCACTAAGGTCCTGCATACTATTTCACATAGCTCTCAACTTTTATATCTGACTTCAACAGATAGATTCGTCTTCAATACAATCTACATCGCTTCCAAAAACAGAATATTTTGTAAAAAAATCCATTATCCTTACAAAAAAACAATACATACTTTCCAAATACACCATCCAACTCTTTTGGTTGATTATATGATCATCATAGAGCCCATTATTTTCGATTGTAGTGCTTTTCTGCGTGCTAAATTTAAAGTGAAACTATTCAGTCAATAGAAGGCATTCCAGATAGTCTTCGTAGATATTCTCTGACAAAGCCTTATGAAATTATTTTTTATTATTTAATTTCCATATTCACAATAAATAATAACAAAATAAACATAATATTTAATAAAAGCTTTTGAAGACCTCGTAACAAAAAAAATATTTGAAGAAATATTTAGAAGTGTGTATATAATTTAAATTGTAAACACTCTTCTGTGTATGTTGCATATGTTATACAATTGTGCAACAATATTGTTTCATACTGCATTTGAAATTTAGTTACATTGCTACATTGCAAGACATCGGCTATCGAGTAATATTTGGCTCATATTATATAGATGGCAAATGCATTAAATTCAAAGCAACACAACATAATAATATTATTGCGATAATTTTTGCTGGATGAATGTACCGAGCAATACACAGTGGCAACTTGTCGGTAATACTGTTGTGCAATAAATTGATACCCAAGACGTTCGTCTAAATAGCCTTTAACAATTATGAACGTTATATTTGAAATATGGATTACTAAATATTAATTTAATCTGTGAAAGCATGATCTCATATTTGATAACAATAATTGTATAATTTATCTTGTAAGCTGCATTATTTTCAATTTTTATTAAATGAAAAGTACTCGTAAAGATTGTTATAAACTGATTTGAAAGTTTTAATTCATAACAACAATAATCTGGCTGACTTTAGAAGAAATCTCGCCGAAACAAAACTTTCCCATGCTTTAGTTCATTGAAAATTTCCTTGTTCATAGTGTTTCCACTCAAGTTGAAGTGCTGTTTCCTGGGAAAGGGAGAATTCAAGTACTCTCTCGTTGTTGCGCTTCTAATAATTTAAGGATTGAAAGCTGCAACGAAGTCACATAAGTTTCTAAGACGAAGAAAAACTTGTTTTTATAAAAGATTGTATTTTTTTCTTCTTCTTTGGTTTTATTATGCATTAAATTTATGAATTTATCAGTGACTCTTTAAAAACGGCTGATAAAATATTACCCTAACATTAATATTCAGAACAGCATTTGATTAAATATAAGTATACGGATGTGTTATTCTACATCGTAAGACTTAATGAAAATTGTTTTGTGTTTGACTTTTATACAAAATAGTTATTCTTTAGTAAGTAGCTTCTGAGGAAGGTGCGGTGGCACATACACTGATAAAGTGGTTATTTATTAAAACTCAGTGATTTCATAAAATTTGTTATTAACTTGTTAATTTCCTAAAATATGACAACCGCAAAGTTTCTGCGATCTACGAGTAATTAATTTTTATTTGTTTTAACTTAAAAAGTAACCATAGTTTGTATAATGATAACTTCTCTTAATACAACTACTATTTTGAGAATGGTATTTGGACATTATTATATTTGATTACCAATCAATGGTCAATAAAACACGATATCGATGCGCACTATCTTTTAGGTCCAATTAGTCATACTTGGTTCTTCTTGGATTTCTTTTCTTTTTATTTATTATTTTCGGAAAATTTGAGAAAGTTGGAGCTCAAAGATTTTAGAGAAAATTGTGGAACAAATAAATCTTAGGTCTTAAAATAACAAATAAAGCAAGTAATAGAAGGACAGAAAGAAGTAGAAAATCAAAATAAGTTATTTAAAGAAAAATCATGTATATACCTTTAGATTTTGTAATGAAAGTGTATTTTTATGTAAAAGGTTGCAGAATATAAGAATTGAAGAAACGCTGAAGGTCTCTTTGAAGTCCAGAGAGATTTTATAAGTACCTATGGTTAATTTTGTATGTCGCTACCGGAGGGGCGGCTAAGCGGAAGGGAATGATTAAATAAAGAAAATACGGAAAACTGAGCAGCATAAAAAGATCGCCGGGCATCGTATTTATCACTTTGTACTGAAAGAAATCTGATTAATTATTAGTGGCTGCTAAAAGGTCCCCGGCTGGGGAGGATAAAGCCAGGTCCTGCGAATAAATGTGACTCGGACAAGTTTTTCAACCCTAATTTAATACACTGAAAAGAATGGTGTGAGTGTATGAGGGTTGGAAATTGAGGTGGCATTTTTAACTCATAAATTAGAATACCTGCAAACAGAGATGTGGGGATACCCCTGTAATATTGCTGTTGAGTTATTCTAAAGTAAACAAGTTCTCTGATTACCTATACACGTAAGACAAACTATTAAGTTGACAAATTGATTTCCACTATATGGATATTTTTTTAAAATTATTTATTAGAATATTATTTTATTATTTCAATATTCTAATCTACTTTTATAGATCATTGACTATATTTCAATATTATAAGCAATTAAATATACATATACTATACATAAAAATCCTTAAACGAGTCAAATCATTCAGAAAAAATATCGACCGAGTGGTACTTACTAAGATAAATAGACTGTCGGAAATAATAATATTAAGCTTGTGAATAAATGCATTCTGATTGAATAATAAGATAATAAAAATAAACATACTTTGAACTTATACTATAGCGACATCTATCATACGATGAAAACTTATATAGAAGATCAGAGACGAGTCTTCTCAGGTGGAAGAAATTGGCCGGTGGCCGAGCGGTATAATTACCTGGGCAAAATGGTTGGTTCCAAAGGTCCGCGGTTCGCATCCCGCTCCCACCGATATTTTTTCTGAATGATTTGACTCGTTTAAGGATTTTTATGTATAGTATATGTATATTTAATTGCTGATTTCCACTACTTTCTTTGTGCTTGATTGTACGACAGATATCATTTTTAAGATTGTTCAGCGCTTTTTGTGGAATGTCGACCTATTAATGTTATTACAGTAAAGTACTTATTAACATATCGCCTGCTTTTACGAGGACTCAATGTAAATGCATATAACGGGTTTCGTCTAATACTTATTTTGATTATTGTACTACGTCATGCATTTTCACGTGATAACACCACACTGGAGAGCTTACATTTATATTTGCAAATAATTTCAAGCCGAATAAAAAAGCATACAATAAAAAATATATGATAATTGTTAATTGCTGATTTATACACTTTTGTTAGTGTGAAGTTAGAACCTTGAATATTTATTTAGGTATCACAGCATATTAAACATAACAATAGTAATTATTGTTTAAAATATGAAAACAAAAATATTTTCTTTAACACCATAAATTCAAAATCGAATTCTCTTAAATATGGACGAAATGTGAATGTAGGGCTTAAGCACTTGTAATATGGCACTTCATATACGGTGCTTACCCATCGATCGCTGTTTGTTTATATTATACTGAAGACATTTCCATCACAAAAATGTATATAGTATATTAATATTTTATTTAGTTATTCAGGGGTCGAACCTGTGAACTTTTGTATAATGGTCATTCGTTTAACCTATCTTACCATCCTCGCTGTGCTGAAGAAGAGGACTTGCTCACGAGGGGCATTAAACTGAGCTCGCAAACAAATCAAGTGAGGAGCTTCAGGGCTGGCAAACTTTTTTACTGCCGGAGGATCCATTTCCCTGAGTGCATCTGACCTTTGCGTGTGTAGAGTTATATTTTTCAGCGAGGGATAAATGTCACTTCCGAAAATTGTTGTACGCCGTAAAACATATTGACTTTATGAATGGTATTTTATTTTACATATTACCCTGTTAATACAAATATACTTTTTTCATATCATGGATAGCAGATGTGTTTTATGACTATTTTTCTTTTATAGTCATTTACAAATAGATCACGACTGAGCATCATCATACGTTTTATTAACATCTATGAATCTACATGATTATATAAGTTTCTTTATAGTATTCATTAGTGTTCTTATGGAAAAGCAGTAAAGTAAGATTTCAATTTCGTTCACATTATTTACAACAATTATTAAAAAGTCCCGAAGCTCGCGAAATTACTTGTATAAATAAATACGTGGAGCTCATCTCGAAACTAGGCTTCTCTAAAGTGAAATATATCAATATTTGAGACGGTATGGTTGACCAGTCTGATCACTCTCCTAAGAGGCATAGTTTCTGGCAGGTTAGTATTACTTCTAAAAATAACAAACAATATGTGCCACCTCATTCTTAAATAATTAACAGGGAAAAATAAACCAATTTCCAACAAAATATCATGATTTCTGAATACGCCACGCACTTGCCTAAAGAAATGCATACTCATGCACACATCTCTTCTAATTATCAACTCATTGTATCGCAACATACCTTGTATAAAGTTAGATTTCTTCTGAACTCTCTATATTTTTTTGTCTAAGTTATTTTTGTTTTCAATTAGATATTTGATTTGAGGTAAATCGAAATTTCATCATATCAACCAGAGATATTTAGAGAGCTTAAATATTGATCGATATAGTTTTCTTAAGCATTCGTTAGCAATTGTTTATAATTGTTTTTAATGCAATTTGGATGGAAAGTAGGATTAAAATATTTTTGGCCATAATTAAATTTGCAGCTAACTAGAAGTTTAAAGTATGTAAAATATTATTGAATTTTTATTGTTCATCTGGTAACATATTCACATAACTATTTTTTTTAATTTTATTTAGTCAGCCTTTTTGTTTTCATGTATAAAATATTTCGATCCTCAAATAAATATAATAAGAGCGAACAAATACCGTTTTCTATGATATATTATGCTACTAGTAATTTGTGAATTGTGTTTCGCAGACGGCCGCCAACAAAGGATTGATTCCCGATAAAATAATTAATTACAAAAAAATGAGGTTTAAGTTTGCTTTATTTCTTAGGCGGGCATACAGAGGTAAATTTATATCCAAGAGGAAAGTTTTTGATGAATGACAGCGCGCAAGACCCCTTTGTGTTCGGTCCGAAGATTCCAGCAACATCCAAGTTGGATTCCAGCTGGATGATAAAGGGATTGATAAGATATCATACGATTCCGTTTCAGGAAAAGCTCCCTAACGCTTTCTGAAAGTTCAGCAAACGTCAGCGAAACAATGCTTCATAACTCGAAGTGACGTGGCATATTCTTATATCATGTAAATTAGCTGAAGCAACGCTACGAAATAGTTTTAAATTATGACTAATTTATTGTTGAAAAGTTTGAGTTTTGTTTTATGTGTTGTGGGTCTCAACAAAAGCAGTGTGGAGCTCAGATGCTCAAGTTTCGAAACAAATAATTTTGTCTTCAAAGCTTAACTACGCGGAAATAAATTAAATTTCACTTTCGAATGTATGCGTTTTCGATATCAAGTAATATTGAAATAAAATGCTGGCATTTAATTTTATGCAGTCAATAAATCGCTCAAAGTTACTTGCAGTGAAAAACATTGGTAAACTTTTGTAGCGCATCTGATAGCATATTCACATAATATATATTAAGGTTCGGTTTTATATTACTAAGAAAATCATTTCATTTTCATTCTTTTCAGTTGAGATTTTCATATAAATTTTATTATATCAGTAAAATTGTAAAATTTATTTATAGACCACTTATTTTGAATTTTCTAAACTAAGTAACAAACTTGATATATGATGACATATACTGAAAAAAATCTCGTGTTGAGCTCCACCTTAAAACCAAACGAATGTCATCCTTTGGACCATCAGTTTTATTTATCAAACTCTTTAAATATGCGAGTTCATTATTTCAGTACCTAAAAGCGCCTTGGATAGCAAATTTCCTTTTTTTAAATACACCGGCTCTCGTCTTGAAGGCTGTCAGGCACTGTGTATCCGTAAATATTAAGGTGCAGAAATAAATATCATAAAATATTATATAATATAACAAAATTGAATGATAGCTGAAAAATCTGTGTGTCGGTAATTTGAGGTGACTTAATGCAGACGGTATTGAGTACGCAAGAAAATTTCTCTAAGTAATAGCTTTCTAGACTACATTTGATATATTTATCATTTACATTGACAGCCTCCTCTCTAAGTTAGTTATTGAATTGCGTGGTGGTTGGATGAGGAGCAGATTAACAACACTAAGCCTTTTTCTGAAGCACATTGACATACATATTTCGATTACTTTACAAACTTCCGGCTCTAGCGGAATAACATGCCGGGCCGGCCATAATATGAACCCGCCGCTCACTGGGCGCCGGGTGCCGTGGTCGGTGACACCCAGCAAGAGCTATATCATGCTTATGACAATATTTTATAATACACTATGAAACTGCCTATTAATCTAAATAAATTTGATATGAAAACGTCAATATATTGGTATACATTCATAATATCATACAAAATACAATTATTTAATGGCTTTCGAAATCTCTAAATTGATCTGTTTTAGTTGGATTAAAATTAATTTATTCATTATTATTTATTATTTAATATGTATTGATATCCTCCTCTTCCATTTATGGACATCGATTAACTGGATGAAGGACGCAGGATCAGGTTCACATTATAAACAACTTGTTTCTGTTTCACGATACATGTTTATTGTCACAAACGTCGCCCGCCACAGCGAACGCACAAGACGCACGCACTGTGACGGGCGCGAGTCAAACTTCAACTAACTACCCGCGCGTTTTCCTGTCAGCCGCGCTCTCACATTTCAGCAGTACCAACCGCCAAGAGGACAGTTCTGCCAACTGTCATAACAATTATTTTGGCGTATGCAAACACCACTTAAAATTCGATGTAGATGTCACGCAAGCGAACCAAAATAATAGACAAAAGATCGCTTGTTGAGGCTTTACCGCATCGGCCTTAAGGAGCTATATCAAGCTGATATCAATCGCTACCCTTTCAAAGACGGAAAACCGCGACAAACGATCTTAACCCAAGCTTAAGCTCGCTCGCTGACACGCTACACATGAGAACAAGAAAAACACAAACATATAAAAATAAGAAACACAGCAAGAAAAACACAAACATAGACAGAAAAAAGAAACAGCAAGAAAAAACACAAACATAAAAAATAAAAGAAATAGGGCATGAAAAACAAAAAAAAACACAAAGAGAATTTATCCACATCACACTTGGCGGGTTGTACTACCGCGTCACTCAAAATGTGACTGATCACAAACACCATTAGCACTTTTTACATCACTTGTTTACTACGGAACTGGTTTTACGAATGACGCCATTTTTGACGGCTGGCGTGGTTTCCGCGCGGTCCGCAATGTCTCTCGTTGGCGCTCGAGGGTGATGATGCTCTTCTTTATCTTGATGAACCCACGTGGTGGTCTTTTGGCTCCTCTGCGCTCCAGCATGACGGCGCCTGGAGATTCAGGGTCTCGGCCAACTCACGTGATTGTCCGCGAAACTCTCCTCCTCCAAGCATGAGGTCATCTTGAGGTTCCGGTTCCGGACTAACCTGCTCGGTTATCCGCGATACCGCCTCCAAGCATGAGGTCATCTTGAGGTTCCGGTTCCGGACTAACCTGCTCGGTTATCCGCGATACCGCCTCCAAGCATGAGGTCATCTTGAGGTTCCGGACTAACCTACTGGGTTTCCGGCTCCAGACTAACCATCCCGGTTATCTGCGATTCAGTTTCCGGCCCAATCCACGCGGCCGCCTCGCGACAACTTTTCCACTCCAGCATGGCGACATCTAGAGGTTCAGGTCCTGGCTCCACCCACGCGATTTCGTCAAACATATCCCTTCATCAAATCACGATCCCCGGCCCAGTGTTGGTAACGGGGCACGGCGTCTACGCGCGCCGCCATCTTGGTTTCTGTGATGCCTTCCTGCTTGGCTTGGTGACGCCATTTTGAAAGCGTGACTTCGCTGGGCTTCTATGTAACTCCCAGGGCGATGTGGCTTCTCGTATGCTCAGAAAAGCGGACCTGATCTCTGCATTACTCAGTTGTGAAGATGGGCGCCACTCGGGTCTCTCTCCCGAGATGCCTGCGATGATCCGCAAGGCCGTGGATTCGTGGAACTTTGCGTAGCTCCAATGCCTCACGCGTTGGGCGACAATTGATATCCTCCTCTTCCATTTATGGACATCGATTAACTGGATGAAGGACGCAGGATCAGGTTCACATTATAAACAACTTGTTTCTGTTTCACGATACATGTTTATTGTCACAAACATCGCCCGCCACAGCGAACGCACAAGACGCACGCACTGTGACGGGCGCGAGTCAAACTTCAACTAACTACCCGCGCGTTCTCCTGTCAGCCGCGCTCTCACATTTCAGCAGTACCAACCGCCAAGAGGACAGTTCTGCCAACTGTCATAACAATTATTTTGGCGTATGCAAACACCACTTAAAATTCGATGTAGATGTCACGCAAGCGAACCAAAATAATAGACAAAAGATCGCTTGTTGAGGCTTTACCGCATCGGCCTCAAGGAGCTATATCAAGCTGATATCAGTATTTGTACATATATTCTCTATATCTAAAAACTTTTTTGAATAAAAGTAAAATACAAAGTTTTAAAATTAAATATTCTGAGTTCTCGTGATGAAATGTGTACACTCTCGTCATCTGCGAGGTGAATTTTGACAGCTGCGCGCGCATGAGTTTGTCAGCTGTCTGAACATGATGTAACCGACGATTTTATGACATTTACAACTGTAGTGTAACCCAAAAATTCTTCACGTTTTAAAATAAATTGTTTCTTTTTGAACGTTTCACCGAAATATTTTAGCCGAAAAGTATTTACAACCGTTAAAAAAAACTTAAATTTTGGTGCGGAAGTAATCAAGCGTATAATATGTCTTCAAAGTACTAAGATGGGTTAAGCAGAAAGCTAACATTGGAATTATGTAAATCATTTATTTTATTGCATATCCTCTTGATAGGTTTTATTTAGAGTCAGATAGTTGCCATAAATTTTCTAATATTCTCTTCACATTACATTAAACGAGTATGTGTAGGTCTTAATGTGATATTTGAAAATCAGCATTAGTGTCTTTAATATACCATTTAAAGATCGAGGGTCTTTTTTGTCCCCTCTGCCGTAAAATGCTAGTCATAGCCTAAAAAACGAATAGTCGTCCCGTGTACACCACCCATTCACAGTGAATTTATGTAATAATCAAATGTTACGTGAATGTCAGGCTGTAGTATATGACGTTGGCAGATCAACACTCCACATGCAGCCCTTTGCCATATGTAGAATAATAAGCGACATAGAATTTACTGGTGAAACTTTTGCATTACTATCACCATCTGTTGGTATTCTACTGTAAGTGCTTTTATGAAAAGAAAATATATTTCTCTCTATTTGTCTTTTTTATATGATCCCAACAAACGACCACTAGGGACACCTGTCAGATAACGTATTCATATCAAAATCAACACATCACACTAATCTTACACAAAATATTTATAAGAGCGTTTCCTACAACACTGTAAGACAAAGATTTGATTGATTTCAAATATTAAATTACAATTTAACAATCAAAATGAGTTATCTTTGTTGATGTGTTAAGTCGAGAAGCTCAAAATACACGAAACAACCGCTCAGCATTAATATGCTACCAATCCGAATATGGCGAGTTCAGCATTCGATTCTGATATACTTGACCGATCGGATTGTCATCTCCCACAGTCGTGTGGAATGTACATTGTCCCATTTGCACCGGTCCATGGCGCCCCCTTCCAGCAGCCGCCCCTGTACCGCCCACTATTCCACACCCCGCCTGATTAGCTGCTTAAATATTTAGCGCCCCCGCTTGGCGGCGGCCCTGCACCAGAGGGGTCGCGATTTTATTTATTTCCTTATTTATTTATTTATATATTTGTATCGGGGAGCTTCCCCGTCGCTACAGAAACTATAAATCACACCGGGAACAATGCGATGCCGCTGACTTCTTCCCGGAAAGTGGGAACTTCTCTGCCGATAAAGGAGGCTCTTACGGAAGGAAATGGAATTAAGCATCTTCAAGAGCGTCGTTCAATTAGTTGCGCTAGTGATTTGTGTTTTGCTTTAACCATTTGATTTTAGTGTCCAATGTATGAATTTCAATAATTTTCTCAGCCCAGGTGAGGCTTGATGGTAAAATGTTTTCTCACAAGTTCGTGGGTTCAATCCCCAATAAATATCCCGGTAAGTATGAATTTGACCCATCAATCGTAACATGGCAGTCATTGCCTATTAATCAACATTGGTGATATACAAACGATGTCTAGTGATCACAGACCAATCATAGTGAATCTTCGTAAAAATTGATGGATTATGTGTGAATACTGTTTTGTATCCTATGAAGTTAGTAGATAGCACTCCACATGCAGAGATTAGAACACTTGAAAATGTCAAGCGTCATGTAGTCCACGTATATAATTTCTACATCAATGTATTTCGCTTTTGTCTTGTAAATTAAAAATATATATATATTATATTAAATAATATGATCTTGTAATTGTTATGAACTCTGCCGCAGTAGAATAAACCAGAAAAACGACATTTTTCCATTACATTTAAGGCGATTGTAATTTTTCAGTACTTTTTTTTTTTATGTAAACGCATGCAGGAGAGCACAACCGGTCAAGACCGGTGCACTCTATGACGCTCAGCCAGGGAGGCTGGACGCTGCATGCGGGAAACGTGTGATGTGTTCGTGTTTGTGTGTGGGTTGGGGAGATTGCAAGTGTATATTTATCTGTTTCTTGAAGAGATCCAGATTGTAGGAAGGAAAAAACACAGACGCTGGAAGAGCATTCCATAGCTTACCGGTGGCATTAAGGAAGGAACTTTGGAAGCTGCCAGTTCTTGGTCGACATACATTAACCGTGTATGGATGTTCGGCAAGTGTAAGACGAGTTTGTCGGCTGTGAGTGGGTGCAGGAGGAATTAGTTCTTTAAGTTCCGAAGAGCATCGACCGTGGTAATAACGGTAGAAAAGACTAAGAGAACCAACCTTACGTCTGTGTTCCATTGATTGTAGATTAGACGTAAGGGTGTCATTGTTTAAGATTGTTTATGCTCTGTATATAACACAAACATAATAAAAAACAATAATATTAATGAACATTAATAAAATCCAAATTTAAAAAATAGCGAGACTTACATAAAATATTTTAACGTGCACTTACAAATAATGGTCACTCTGTTTTGAAGCTGTAAACGTACGGTTGATTTATCTTTTGAAGGGTGACTAGAGACAACTATATTTTTCTCTATTTTACAGTGTCTGCGGATCAACGCATTTATTATGCATTGATCATCACTTTTAAATGATCTCTTATAATGTAAGCAAACACTAAGAAAGATTAAATTATATTTAAAGCCTTTTTTACGAAAGAAAAGTTAATCATGCTAAGAATGAAAAAAAATACACGAATTAAGGAACGACATAGATTTAAAAAATAATTAGTTTGTGGAAATTTATGTTAATTGTTCATAAAAACAAATTGCGTATTATTTTCTTTTAATTAAGGTTTATTTTAAAATATTCAAAATGTGTTTATATTTTATAATTACTTAGAATAATGTTTTAGTATTTCATTTAAAGTTATATTTGAATTATTTTGCTGTACAATAATGGCGTAAATCTTAAACATTATGTAAATTTAGTAAAAGTAGAAGTTAAGTATAATTAATTTATTAACACATTTTAAAATTATTGTACAGAGTGTACATAAATGCACAGATAAGAAGAAAAATTCTTTATTCAAAAATTTACAAAAGATTTACAAAACCATAAATTTTTTAAATATTTTATTAAATAATTCCAGATTTTCAGTAACTAATAGATAAGATAGCTTGCCATAATACACGGACATGCATAATTAAAGTGTTTCAATGTTTTTAGCATTGACTTTGAGATCCATTACAAATAATGAATACTTATTTATTTACCTAGTTTTTACATGAAACACGTTGTTTATGACCATGTAACGTGGTCCACGTAAAAATAAGGTATATAAATATATATTTATTAAAATATAAATTTTTATTACATATCGAATTTTACTTAGCAAAATACGCATAAGAATAAACTTTGTGTTTTAATATATTGAAATATAAGAGAAAGTAAAAGTTAAACTGTATTAATTTAAACGGCGTTCGAGCAAATCCTGTAAGATGAATTAATTCAGACCAGCCTGCATTAAATAGTATCTCAGTAGATGGAGCGCTCAGTAAGTACAAAGATCCATATCGTTTTCAACACTTTATTATGTTTTCTTAGTACTTTGAGAAGAGCTAAAGATAAAAGACGAATAAAGTAAAAAGAACAAAAAGGCATTCCGGTAAGAAATAGCGTTCATGAATTTTCATATTTCATGATTTCAAGAGATAACTTTTCTTTTATTCATGGCCCGACGCGGGGCGCGATGTAGAGTGCCATACATATGCCCGGAGATGGCGAGCTTTTGTTTTACAAATCTTTTTTTAAAACCTTTTTAAAAACTTTTAAAGTACACTTTGATTAACAAATCTGATCTACAAAGGATTATTTGAATTATTCTTTCAGTTTCAATTTAGAGACGATTTCGTTTCGAAAATATTTGTTTTTATTTTTTAAATTGCCTCAAACTCGTAATTAGACAGCTGTACCAGTTAATGAAAGACAAACTTTTTAATTTCATCAAAATGTTGTGATCGATTAAAGTCATTTTAACCTTGGTAACTTTAATTTTTTTCCCAATAATTAATGTTTTGATAATATTTACATAAACATAAATAATTTTTGAATATTCTACCATATCACCAATTTTAATTAACAGGCTATGACTGGAATTTCACGAGTGAGGGATCAAATTTACATCAACCGGGGGTATTTTAGAGCTCAGAAATCAATAAAAAATATTTTTTTTGTTAAATCTCCGTCGGGGATCGAACCCACGAACTTTCGATTGCAAAACAAACGCTTTGAAAATTGAGTTATACCCGCCGGTATACCCGTGTGTGCACAATAATTCAAGAACGAAGGTGAAGTTAATATGAAGTAATCCAAAAAACAGTTTTTCAGTTATTGACATTTTTAATTAAATGATATCAAATAGTTACCAAAAATTAGCGTAAAACGTTAACGAAAACATGATTATTAAGTATGCAACCAGTTTACTTTAAATGTAACGTCAGCCAAAATAAACGTACAAAATATTTTTTAGCGAAATTTTACTAACTAGCATGCTGGTGTCGTTGGCTCTTGAACGTGAGAAAAGATATTAAATGATAACACTGCTGCTGTTTTTATTCGTGGCTCGAAAATAAATAAATGCAATTATGTAATAAAACTTGAAATTTAAGCCGTCCAATGATACTCATAATTTTATGATATGGTATTAAATTTTCATTATTTTCGTCAATGTACTGTCATAAAAATAATAGTTATTTTAATAAAGCTACATTAAATGCATTTTTTGGTAGCTTTCCATATGAAAATACTCAAAATAATGCTAACTTTATGATTTAAAATTATTTGATTTATTATAAAGTTTTTTGTCATTATAAAATGGACATTTCCGTGAAACTTGTACATACTTCGGAATATGTTTTCAATATTTTTTAATTTTTTAAAGCTCTGAAATAATTTGGAAGATAATTTCGTTTCAGACGACCATATTTTTTCACAGCCAACTTCACACTAAGATGCATATTTATTATATATTTCGACAGCTGATATGGTATGGCTTGCTTGTGAAAAAAAAATTATGATTGAACACTGCACTTTTTATAAAATACTCATTCAATTATGGAAAATGAAATGCAGCAAGCAAAAAAGTATCCGATGTGTATAAAAATGATGTAATGACAGAACGGCGATTTCGATGTTGAGTATACAACATGTTCAGGAAAACTAGTTATAGTAAATGAAGACACAATAATGGTTAACTAATAACGATTAGCTGGCAATTTATGAGATTGCTGATGGACTAAAATTATCGAATTTGATTTTCAATAGGTGCAAAATCGATCGAGATAAATTATTTTGTTGCTGCAAACCAATTCACCGGATTGATATTACGAAGAAGAAGATACAAATACGAACGTTTATTATTTGATGATATTCTAAATAGCCTATAACCTAATCTTTTGGAAAAAATATATACTTTTATAACGGAGGCAATTGTTGTAACGGTCATGTGGTGATGACTGATCCTTAATATAGTGCAACGTGGAGTGCCATATTTGTTCTTTTGAATGCTTAATGAATGCCTCTGAAGGATGATAATAGTGGTAGTGAGTTGGTTATGTAATGTAAGACAATACGATGCGTCTGTTGTTGTATTATCTAAGACTCGTCTGAGACAAAGTGTCTGCGAGAGACACCAGGAAAAATAATAAAATAAATGTATATATAAACATTACCTTTCATTTTCTGTGTTTGTCTTCGCTGCAATACCCCTGTTGCAACAATACTAAAAGATAAATAACAACGAACCCGCATGACAAAAACAAACAGTTGTTTCGTATGCATTTTACTGAAGTGTCTCTTATCATGATCATCATGTCCACTATCCTAACTGGAGCATATGGAAAAACTCAGTCACCTTAGACCTCGCAGTTTCGCCGAATATATTATATGTTTTACTCCCGACGGCCTTTGAAGACGAAGGGAACTTAAAGATAAGGCAGCTGCAGCAAATTTTCTTCTGCGACATTCGAAGTTTGTGTCCAAATCAGGTCCACATTCGTCTCTTGACTAACTGTAGTATGAAAAGGGTGCTTTTTACGTTCTCTTACCTTCTTCAGTATACTTAAACAGTCCTCACAAAGTCGAGCCTTCGTAACCGCTACGTAATGCGTTATTTTTTTAATCTCATTATACGGCTGCATTGGTTTTTGGTAAGATGCCAAGATTCATGGTAGTAAAGAAGGATGGGGTCGATAAAAACTCTCGTATATTATACCGATGCAAAAATGTGAAGCTCTTATACTGATACAATTTAAGCCAGCCAATCACAATAGCAAAAAATATTAAGTTGGTGAGAGGATAATTAATTCGGGGTGAGAATAAGTGAAGGGAGAAGATGAAAGAAGGGGGAAGATAATAAAATGTAATGAATTTAGAGTGGGTAAGTGAATAGAGGGGATGAATATAAGATATTTTATAAATTATTTTGCATCTAAGACGTTAATCAGAAAATCATGTTTTATTTTAAAACATTTAATAAATTTTGTTTGAATTTTTTTGATCCTTGTATATGTTTCTTAAATCTATGTGATTAGCCACAATAAAAATAGTAAAGAAAATGTTTTTAAAAAATCATCTTGTTGTTTTTTACTATTGCTGTCATCTTAGGATGTGAAGATCTTACTATATTTCAATCTCTTTAGCGGTCTTCCTGACAAACAATACTTAACAGCAAAATATCATATTTCAAAAAGACTTTTTTATGTAAACACATACAAGAGAATACCGACAGATGGTGATAGTAATTCTGAAGTCTCATCTGTGGAATTCTATGACGCTTACCATGGTGTATATAGCTAAACGCTGCATGCGGAGTGTTGATCCGCCAACATCATAGACTACAGCTCGAGATTCACGCGTCATCCTTTAATATTACAGGAATTTACTATGATTAGGTAGTCTTCACGAGACGACTTTCATCTACCACCAATTTTTATTAATAAGGTATGACTGGAATTTTACGGGTGATGGATCATATTCACACCAACCGGGTGTATTGTAGAGCTCAAAAATTGATTGAAAAACCTTTTTTTCTTTTTATTAATCTCCGTCGGGGATCGAACCTACGACTTTTGGCTTGCAAAGCAAACGCTTTGACTATTGAGCTATGACCGCCGGTAATTTTTTTTATAAAATATGGGAACAGGAAACGCTAGTAAGGAAGTTAAAAGCTAGATCATGGATTCTTTCACTCTCACGTATTTCGCCAGTAATCTAGTCATCATGGATTGCTATTTGATTACTATAGAAATATTTGAAGACATGCGGAATGATTTTTATTGCTATGGATTTGTATGACGTCACTAAAGATTAATATTGGATTGCTTTGGAAATATATTATCTTTTTTTGGATGTTATCAAGTGGCGATCGGCAGGACATAGCTATTGAAAAGACGACCCCTGCAAGATGGACTGACGACATCAGAAGAATAGCGAGAGTGGCCTGGATACGGAAGGCGGAGGATCGAAGAAAATGGAAAATCATGCGAGAGGCTTACGTTCAACAGGGACGGACACAGGCTGGCGATAATGATGGATTGTAATTTAGTTGATATGTAAATATAGATACTACAAATGATAAGTCACCGAAATCATTATATCATTGTTATGAATGAGAGTTGCTCAAGGCGACCCATATTGAAACAAGACAAAATAACAGTATCAATTCAAGAAGTTAAACTGTTTGTACATATAAAGTAACCAGGTGAACAATTCACACGATTCAATTAAATACATAAATCAGTACCTTGCAAGCGCGCTCGTTAATTTCTCGGTTTTCGATCCCCATTCGTTTTTCATTTACGTGATTCGGAATTAATTTATGACGTGAAAATCAGCGAGGGTAACGCGCGCAGGCATTCACCGCATTCCCTTTACTATTCAGATGGGGCGGTAGACGCGCTATTTACAAGCAAAACCTAATACTGCGAGGCAAGATTCGCTAATAGTATTCACCACATGCAAAAACCCGCTGGGAGTTGATTTACTTTGAAACTGTGGGTAAGAGGCAAAGGAAGTACGGCGTGTTAACTTAGTTAGAAGGTTGAAGCTAAGGGCAGCCCAGTATAGGGAACAATCCAGGGAATAAGTCTCACCTCTCAGTGCCGGTTTCAGCCAGGTCGCAGCAGTTTGTCTCGCTGTTACGGCGCAACAATGACGCCTTACTGCATTGTGCAACGATAAAACTGCATTTGCTCCGCTTAAACAAATGTAATTGTTAGACTTTTTGCAGTCAACACACTACGACTGAGTGGATCGAGCACTGTTACGTAAGCTCTTGTAAAACTAAATGGGGAAAGTGGAATGTGCTTAAAAATGGGTTGCAAAGATGTAAGAGACTTAATGACTTAATTATAGCTTTTCAATACACATAACATGTTACTCGAACAAATTTTCAAAAAATTTCCGATTTTTATAAAAAAAAATTATTGATTTTATGAAAATCTACGAATATTCCGTTTTCTATTAAGAGAAACAAAATTATGCATATATAAGCGTACATGTAAGTATGAATGTTTTCTTTTAACAGTGAAATAAAACTAACATTATTGCAATCTCAAAAATGATAAAATTATAATTCAAAATTTATAAATCAACTTCTAAATGAATTTATTTGTACAAAAGACACCTTACATACAACAGGATACATCTTCATTTTATCTCCGTATTAACAAATATTTTTTGACATTTTTATATTAACATACATTAAACATTTTCCTGAAAACAATGCCAGATTAATATTTGCTTTTGTTTTATAATCGCTATGTACATATAATGAATATTTATTTAATTATTGGACTACTTTTAGGATATTATTTATCTTTTTATACAGTGATTATTCCAAGAAAAAAAAAAGCAACGTGAAATGATTTGTAATCGTGAACAATTCTTTGAAGTGAGAAAATCTCATTAAAAATATTTTTCGTTCGTAAATCCTTTCACATTTATCTGCGTGGGCTGTAGAAAGTATTATGTTTTATTTATTCATTTTCTAAAAATAATCCTTCCAAGAATAAAAATATTTGAAATATTTATCAGCTGCTTTTAAAACACGTTATCGATAATAAAAATATTGCACTAATTGAAATCTTCCCACGCACATTGAATATTAAACAATTTACATTGAAGCATGTTAGTGAAAACATTCTGTATTTTATGAAGGTGCTTATATATCATGAGGCTATATCTACAATAAAGAGACTACCACAAAACTACAAAAGTGATTTTGCGTTGGTTACCGTACAAATCACATCTCATTATACTCCGCTTCGCGAAAGAAATTATATGGTATCAATATAATTCTTAACCAACAGAATTAGGATAAAGTTAAATGTTCGTATAAATTACATGTGCTTTTTAATCAAACATCAGTGGTGTCATCATCCAAGAAAGGCATCGGGAGCGAAATAAATAATTATAATGTAGAACATGGAACAATGCACTGATCAAATTGATCGATTATCAAAAGATTAAAGAATTAATTCATGGAGACCCTTAACTTAAGATAGTGGATATAGAAAAAGTAGACTACCTTATTATGATTTTATTTTTATCATATACATTTTACTAACACTTCTTCAGTGAGAAGGATTCTGCTATGTGAGACTGAAAAAAGATAAACACGGACTGTAACTTCTGAAGTAGCTTCAGGTAGTGGCTGTAAATCATAAATACCACTCCCGTATCCGGGAAGAAGCATAGTGGGAGAGATACTACAGAAATATTTCCTCGAGAAATATAAATATTAAACGTGTTTTTAAGGTACCAATCTACCTTATTTTTGGACTTTTTACGTATTAGAAAAAAATGCTATACTCGTGTATTCGTGAAAAAATATATATCTTACTCTGATTATTATTAAAGATGTACTCAATAATTTTCCTTGAACGACCATTGAATAATATCAATTATTAAATTATAATTAATTCATTATACGAATATGATATTTGATGACTTTTTGATATATTAATTTGTATTTTATTAACGGAAGTGAATCGTATTTATTTAAATGCATGTACTATATATATATATAATCGTGTCGGAAACAATAGGTTCAGATATCTGCCCAGAAGTGGGCAACGTCGATGGCGTTATTCCCGGCCATCATCAGGTCTTCCTGGGTGCAGCTTCTTGGACACACCGCGCACTTCAGAAGGTGGGAATGGGTCTGCTCCACGCCGCAGTCACATTTAGTCGGTCCGCTGTAAGACTGACAGGCTTTCATTTGTAACCTCGTCTTGCATACTCCGGTCCGAAGTCTGTTAAGGGACCTCCATATATTCCACAACTGGTCGTGTCCAAGGACTCTGTCGGGGCAATCAAAGTACTCCCCTTATATTATTTCCCTATATGTACTAAGCTATTATTTAATCACTCAATTTCTTTTAAAAAATCCTGTACCAGGTATCTCTGCCTGCTGTGACATCCTGTTCCAAAGTTATTTCTCAAAGCATACTAGCTAATAATTTAAAACAATAGTCATAAGCCTATTTTGTGTTTTCTCTGAATGCGCTTACATAAAAAATACGGTATAAAGAAAAGTTATTATATTTTCATGACCCCATATGTCATAATAATATGATGCAGCCCGAAAAATTGCTTACATTTTGATTGCAGCCACTCCCGTGCGTGCCTGGACTTTGAATGTGCATCGCATAATACTTTATCAATACCCAGATACGCATCTATATATGATTGGTATGGAAAGTTGGACAAAAATTATATAAAAATCAATACACTATGAAAATCAGGAAATACGGTCATAGGTAATATATTGAAAACATTATAATCAACATATTTTATTCGTTTAATTTTATTTACAATAAATTTAGTATGGGAAAATATTGTTATTTTAAGTTTTATTTGCGAGTTAACACTTAAAATTCAGTTTGAGATACTCGTACATTTTTAATATTAAATCTATTTGTAATAACTAACCAGGTATAAGTTTTTTAATTTTTTCTGAGCGCTTCCGCAAAGAAATTTGTTTTGTAAATATACTAAGCGAGTATATTATCATTTATTTCATCAAGGGGTATTGCCTAGAGGATAGAAAGTATTTTACGATTTTTTTTAAAGCTTAAGCTGAATATACTTTTTAAATCAATGTATCATGTTCCAATTGTTAAGAAATAACAATCATTGATTTGTGCAAGACTAATCCTTCAAAGGTAAAATGTCTGTCATACACTTGTCTCAGAATTGATTGTAGACGAAAGTTGTCTTATAAACACCACTCGTGAGTTCTCGTAAATATTGACTTACCGGGTAACAGAGATTTTATTAAGGATTAGATTATTTTAATAAAAAAATACAACAATTTGACAGTACTTTTTTGTTATTTGGTAACAATATTATACTATTAGTAAAATTTTGTAATAACGTCAATGTTATTAACTGAAGTTTGACTGAAGACTGTCAGTTTAGAGTTAAACCATTGCCCAAAATGGCCCTGATGGGGTCCGAAACATGTAAAATAATTTGCTTGTGTATAAACGTTTATTTGTTATTTCTTAAATTAAAATTATTTTAAAATTATTAAATTTTGTGAAATAAACAGGTAACTATTACTATTCAGCACCGAATAAAATAATCATATTCTTCTTCGTAGTAGTATCAATCCGGTGGATTGGTGGGCAGGAACAAAATCTTGCTTCTCGATCTCCACTCTTCTCGATCATCTGCAATCCTCTTAAGCTTAGCGTAGGAGCTACAACTCATGTCCTCGAACACTTGCTGCTACTCCCGTCTAGGGTGCCCTCTGCAGTTTCCACCCTCAAACATCCCTTCCACAATGTCGTGAAGTATTCCATCGTGGCGCATGATGTGACTAATCCATCGGGCTCGCCTCTCTGAAATGGTTCTTACTAGGTGCCTATCTTCTTTGATTATACTAAGAACCTCATTTTTCGTGACATATTATGCCACTCTTATGTTATGTCCTGCAACAGTGCTCAAATTTTTTCAGATATAAATTATACGTTTTACCCGTATCATGCAATCTTATAAAATTAAAAAAAAATGAATCTCTTGTTTATCTCACCGTTAAAAAAAATATGTTAAAAATTTGAATTAATAATACCTTATAGTTGAAGGGTAACACATATTGTGGCTGGCAATAGTTTCTCAGAACGTAGTAAGATCTTAAGCCAGTAAGGTGAGTGACCTTGATCCCCTGGGACAGGTGTAATGCTTGATTACCACAGGAGCGAGAAGGAGCAACTCTGCCAGACTCCTCAGAACATCATCCCGCAGACGTCACCCTCCACCTCCTCACTCTACCTGACAGAAGACATGCCAATTTAATATTGTCTGCCAAGTCGGAGAATTCCGCAGGATATTAATTATTACAGAGATCTTGTAATCATGTTATCGGAGGTGAATAAATAATGCCAGGCATTTAATTATACCTTTGTTTTTGATACTTATAATTAGTGAACTTCAAGCGATATGTCCGGTAAAAGAGTGCTATAAAACTCTTCATTTTAGTAAGTTAAATCAAGCCCACGGATGGCTGTAACATATTTTTAACCTAACTCTAACTGTTTTTCAAATTAGTTCAAATATTAATTTGAAGGACTTTTATATGCACATTTATAATTGACACTAAGCTCTTTAAACGAAATTAACGAATTTATTTAATAATCACTTTATAGCTTGAAAGATAACTTTTACTATATTCATGAGTTCGTTTTCTGATTATAAAATTTGCCAAATATGTTCCTTGAGATTATTAAAGAAAAATATAATTACCTTAGGGTCTACGTAACTCTTCATGACTTATATGCCATCCATCTGAAACGGATACCTTTCGCTTACACGCAAAATTAAATATAAATTATATGAATTCTTCTTTAGCCTCGCCATTTCCCATCATCTGGGTTCGGCTTTCCTTGTGCACATTCACCATGTCTGACTGTTCTGCAATGCATTCTGGGTCAAGTTTTCAGATCCTTGTCTACAGTTGCAGTTCTGGTTGTCTGTGGTCTTCCAAGTCTTCTCGTGCATCGTGTTTTTTTTTTGGCGGGTTTTTTTAACTGCGGTTGCCGTCTGACGCAAAGGCAGTAGCTTTCTTGGAAAGCTAGAGAGCTGCCGTTGACCACCAATTCGGTTCATCCGCCACCATCTCAGCTATTATGTCCTCCCCACCACATAGATCCATCATAGCCTCGCTTCCGAATATGTCGGAGAACCCAAAGGATGTTCTTCCACTTGGAGCCTCTGCTTCAGTGAGAAGTAAAGAAGCCTCCCAGTGTGGGTTTTTGTATCGAAATTTGCCTTCTCCGGCCTGTTTGTCAACGGAAGGTATTTTATTTCCCTCCTACCATCCATATCTGGAAGGACTTCCCCTATCCGCAACCTGGGGATTCGCCAGATGGGGGATAGGCTCCCCACACTGGGAGCCTATTCCCCATCTAAATATCAATTCTATGAATAATTAACACAATTCTATTAATTGAGATTTAATTTTGAAATCGATTTAACAAAGCATGTAAATGCTTTTTCATCTTTTAATATATAATACGTGAAATATTATTTTATTTTCGGATCATAGTTTTCATTACTCTTCACACTTTCAGTTTTCTAATTACAATATAAATAAATTTTATTTTGAAAGTGAAATAGAAAAAATATCAAAAAATTTCAAAAAATCGGAAAATAAAAATAAAGTATAGTTTATATTTTTTCTAGTTTATTGTAAGGATGTATGGTATTATTGAAGCAAAATATAAGGAACATAACATTTTATTCAGATAAATAAATCAAATGGCACTGAATAAACGAGCACCTTACTAGTTAAATTGCTTAATTTGCTAAAAGAAGATAAACAACATTACAAACGAAATATTAAAATACGAGTATCAAATTCGAGAGAAATCGTCAAAAGTGTTTTTTGGGCTTAATGATCATAGTATTCTTTTTATATTTTTGGAGGAGTAAACGGCACGCTGGATGATTTAACACAAAAGCACAGCGAATTCAAAGTGACACTATAGAAATACATTGTTTTTTAATCGCGATAAAATGTCGCCGATTTAATGAGTCGCGTACGTTGATTGCTGACGTCATAACTCAGCCAGCCCACCCCTGGGCTCACCGGTGGGCCACATTCGCAAAATTCGCCATATTTTTTTACAGGAAATGAAAAAACAACAGCGCACTCCTACGTGTCATGAATGGTTCCTGGTGACCAATAAAGGCGTCCAGGATAGAGGGAGATAAATCAATCAAAATTGAAATTGATGGAAAATATGAAACGACACCATCGGAGCCTTGTATCTTAGCGAAATACACAAAAGAATTTCGTTTAATTGATTATTTATACAACGATGATGATCATCGTTTTCACGTACCCGTATACATTCAAGAACCTTAACCAGATAACCCTCTGTAATTCAATATGACACAACACATTTGCCGGCGGTCATAGCTCAACGGTCAAAGCGTTTGCTTTGCAAGCCATAGGTCGTCGGATCGATCCCCGACGGAGAATAAAAAAAAGGATTTTTAATCAATTTATGATCTCTAAAATACCTTCGGTTGGTGTTATTTTGATCAATCATCCGTAAGATGCCAGTCATAGCCTATTAATTAAAATTTGTGGTAGACGAAAATCGTCCCGTAAAGATGAACCATTCATGGTAAATTCATGTAATAATAATGAATGATGCGTGAATTTCGGGCTGTAGTCTATGACGTTGGCGGATGAACACTCACATGCAGCGTTAAGCCATATACACCATGGTAAGCGTCATATAATTTCACAAATGAGACTTTAGAATTACTATCATCATCTGTCGGTATTCTCCTGTATGTGTTTACCTAAAAAAATAAAAATGCGGAAGGCGGAGGATCGAAGAGGCCAGAGACTCATGCAAGAGGCCTACGTACATCAGTGGACAGACACAGGCTGAACATTTATAAAGAATATTATTTGTAATTAGTAAATGTAATATCTGTAGTAATCAATATGTAGTTACTAAAAACATGCATGTACCCTAAAAAACAAAATCTCTCATACGTTGGTAAAAAAAACTCATTAAAAAAATATGCCTCAATAATACTTTGTAGTAATTAACCTTCATTTTCGCCAAAAATAATATTAATAACTGAGCGCCACATCCAGTACAGGGAATCAAGCATTTCATACATCTGTTCAATATGAAATATTAAATGAAATAATGATGACAGTTTCGTGTGTGAGCGACAAGTATTCCCGTTTAATAATATAAACTTTTTAGTAATTAAATATACACATACTATACATCAAATTATAAATACGAATATTATCAAAAATACGCATCAATTCATTCGGAAAAATATCGAGGTGGGATGCGAACTGCAAGCCTTGGAACCAACCTTTGCCCAGGTCTTTATATACCGCCTAGCCCTCTCGGCTATTTCTCTGTCTGAGCTGACACGCGTTAGAACTTGTATTTATACCATTTTTATCATCTATAACGATAGATGTCTCTATAGTATATTTTCTTATATTAAATATAATATTAATAACTGGGTGCCACATCCCACTCAGGGAAACAAGCATTTCATACATCTGCTCAATATGAAATATTAAATGAAAATATGATGACATTTTCATGTGTTAGCGCAATGTTATATAACACTGACGCATTTTTTATAACGACAAGTATTCCCGTTTAATAATATGTTCTTTTTAATTTATCAAGAGGCAGCGTACTATACGATGTTTATTTTGCCGCAGTGCCGAAGTGGCTGTACATTTTTCACGGGGTATTTAGTTGCTCCTCTTCCTACGTCGGTCTGACAACTGGATGTATCATCTGTCAGGGTGTACAAGAAGCCTCGCAACTAAATCGCGCAAAGAACAATGTTTCAGACACAATCGCTTACAAAGGATGACTGGGGCTCCCCTTGAATACACATGGCGGCGGACTGTTATGAAAAGTAAATAGATACCGACGCTATCTGCCGAGTCTCACGCAGAATGGAGGTCGTACTTTGATAATGAAATAAGTATTATTTATCTCAATTATTCAGCTAGCATACATGTTTAAATAAGGCGAATTAATCAGCATGTAAACATTTATATAGAAAAATAATTTTAAATTATAAATAATGAATACAGATTTTATTCGTTTTGAACTACTCAGGAAAACTCATCAAAAATATACGATTTTAAAGGTAAAGGAAGTACATGAATTGGGAATCACTTTAGTTCACACAAATAATCAAATATATTTTTAATATTACAACTTTAAAAAATGTCGTTCATCAACTGTCAATCATTTTTGAAGCAATATATTGAGCAATATATTTATATTGTAGCAATACATTTGTAGCAACTAATAAGTAATATTACCTGTTTTCAGGTATATATTATTTTTCTGGAAGCAGAAGGCTAATTATCCGATCTTCAAAAAATTATAAAAAAATCACTCAAAAATATGCATCCGATACAACAGCAACTGGAAGTCCTCGGGCTTCTGCCTCGGAGATCTTCGGGAACCATATATGTTCCCATGTGAATCTTTGGGTGCAGATGTATCTTGGGACAAGGCATGGATAACAGAAAATGACAGAACTGAGTAGGGACAATTCGTAGTGACCGTATATTGTAGGTATGGAATGTTTATTGGAAAAATATTTTTTTAACTTCGAATATGAATAATTTCGTAATTTATTAATCGTGTATTTCACGTGAATAAAATTAGACTTTGTTTAAATATCATACAATTAATGGATGAAATTTTGATGCACAGATCTCAAAAAACGAGATTTAAAATTATTCATAAAATCTGCGTAATTTTCACTTTATTTGTGGGCATAACTCTCATTTCATTTTCACTCCGCTGTAACTCATGATTAAAGTGACGAAAGATTCCCCTCTTCTGAAAAAAGGCGCGCTTCTATACTCGTTTATAGATGTATGACTGTATCAGGTGGAAAAAATCTTTTCATATCGTTTTCCCGAGCATCACGTATAACTTTTCGCAGCCGCTCCAACAAACGGAGGTAGTAAAATGGAAAGTATTCACTCCTCCACTTATATTAATAATGTGTTACGGCAAGTCGTATATCACGCAAATACTGGTGCTTTGAGCTTTTGCGAAAGGTTAAAAATGCGTATCTTTGTTCGGAATGTCACTATTTACTGTGATTTAAGAGAGCGAATTGATTGTTTTATAAATATGTCTGAAAAATAAACTGGGTGCGAAAAATATTTACGGCAAGCGCATTTTTATTTTATTTTAATAAAAATATTCTTCTTTAGAAATATTCTTATATTTCGTATTTGAAAAATCGTCTTTTCTTCATATGGTAGATTGCTAGTCCTTGTGTTATATAACATTTAGTATCATAAAATACCATACTAAAAGCAATCAAATAACTACAGATGGTGGTGGAGAAATTTCATCTATTGATTCTACATGGTTTACCATTTTACATATGACTAAACGCTGCATCTAGTATGTTCATCCGTCAAATTTATAGACTACAGCCTCACGCATCATACATTTTTAGTAAGAATTCACTAAGAATTGGTTTTGTTCACGGGACCACTTGCGAATACCACGAATTTCAATTAATAGGCTATGGAAAATTAATGAAAATGTAAATTTTTATTAAAACAATTAACGCAACATTTTAAGCAATTAAAAATATTATAAAAAATAAAACAATAAAAATAATGTTTTATATGTCGTTTTATTATACGAGTAATTAATTGATCTTACCTTTTCTTTACATATTCAAATAAATATATCCCCTAAAACTTTTGTCCACGAAATATTTTCTTACCCACCTACAGAATAAACTAAATATAAAACTTCTGACGTTTTAATATTAATTATTTGTTAAATATACTATATGCCTTGAATATGAAAATTTGAGTATGAAATACATACACAATGTACATTTTAAAAGCATCGATTAAACTTATTCGCAATGTTGGAAGACCTTTTAATTGAAAGAAACGTCAGCTTAAGTATTTATAAGTACTTCTGCGGACTATAATTAATGTTAAATTCGTCCTTAAGGCGTCTTAAATGAAAATCATGAAAAGACTCGTGAATACGTGAGTATTAATGGTTTTAAAACGGCAAAAATTTATGTTTTGTTTTCAGCGAATTAAAAGAAGCGTTACGTTTAACGGTCGCCAACTGAGCTGCTTTTCTTATAACTTGCGTAATTAAAGAAGTGGCGGTAGTTCTTGACAGAAAATAAAGACGGCATTCAGGCGGATTAGGCTTAGGCAGTCTCGCTGTTTGGCGTAATGATTCCAGTACCGGGTACTTAACTGTTAGCTGTGCTGATGCGACAGAGTGGGGATTAAAGTTATTGCGAAGCCGCACCTTAGAGACTGGGATCCTGAACTGGGAGGGTGAACTGGTGGGACTACAGCCAAACTAGAGGACGCCTCATTGTAAACAAAGCTTGAAAGCTACTACTGACTAAATTGATTAAGACTGATAGATGTTTTTTAAGTAAAAATCAATCAAAAAAACATCTCCCAAACTAACAGACAGTTTTTACTTTACATGTGACCCAGAGGATACACTAAATAAATAGATTCTCTGTTGTTAATAATATTTCTGAATAAATAAATTTAATATTTATATTGTACATAAACATACAGCTTAAAACAAAAGGAATCAATGAATAATACGTATTAATACTACAATACGTTATTGTAGTATTTATACGTAATTTTTCGATTCGGTGGGTGGTGAAAATGGCCGAAAAGCCAGGGTTGGGTAACGAAATGGACATGGTTGCAGAAGTTTGTGTTTTGAATCCCAGGGTAGATCTAGTTTTCTACTAAAAAATTAAGAGTGAAGTCTCATATTAGATGATGTTTACTGTAAAAGTATTTAAATTTTTATAAATTTTTTAATAATTCTTTATTTAAGATTTTGCCTTTGGGTTTGGCTTAAAAGCAAAGCACTTATTTATAAAACAAAAAGTAGCAAATTCGAGCCTTGCTGTATTGCATTATTTTTGCGTATTTCGACTAATATGGCTTGGAATTTATAAATTGATTGACATAAAAAAAATCGTAAATTATTTAAATCCCTTTGTATTTATTGACACTGAATGAACTCTAATGTAGGGAATGCAAAAAGTTTGTCCCTTTCTAGTAATATAAAGCGTTAATATGGAGTAAAATATTTTGCTAAACACAAGATGTATCAATTGATGTTTATTTAGTTTTTATAAAATTAATATCGGGTTCGTAATGTGAGAATTACTCGTATTTCTTTTGTCTTAAAAATTATTGAAAAAATAAAAGCTTTGTAAAGGCATTAAATAAACAATAACATGATACCCAATAACTGCAAAAGTAGTTGTTTGAGTAGTTTATAAATGCTTTGTACACTTCATAAACAGCTACCAAGATCCTTGTATCGGAGAACTGAATTTGAAGAACATGATACTTTCTAGGAACTAAATATTATTGAGAGTTTGATGGTTTCAGCAATTTGAGGGTTATCAATTCTATCATCGTTTTCAAAGCATAAAATAATCAAAATACAAAACAAAATTTTAATTTGTAACATCCACAAGCAAATCAAAATGCTAAGATTTGGATTTTTCATAAGCTTATTAACCATTTTTTAAATTTATAAGATTTATTATAAGAATAGAAGTATATCATATTTAAACGTAGTGCAAATAAATTTTCAAAACTCAACCGTTAAATTTTGTAATCCTCTTATTTGGAGTGATAATAATTTTAGAGAGTCGTTGAATTTTAAGCACTCGAAATGTTTTCGCAGGTAAAGAATTTCCACCACTTATGAATACGTATGAATAATAAAGTATGAATACGAGTAAGTACTTATTTTTATCTCAATTATTTTTACATGTACCTAATATAATAATGTTTTTATTTTTTAATGCTTACTGGAATTAATAACTAATATGATTTGATGAGAAAATATCTAAATTTAAATCATAATAAATTTAAATTATTATATTTACAAATTTTGTTTTAATGGAAATCAAATACGTTACATCAATCTCATTAAAGTATTACAAATTAAGCACAGACATAAATTCAATAGGCAAGTAATTATTTTGTCAGTAATAAATTCAATTAATGGGCAGAAATTACTTGTTAAATGTCAGTAAAAAGACCTACAAAGGTCAGTAAAAATAACCAATTGTGAACAGTAAATAATAATAGGTTAGGTTTTCGTTTTATGTGGTAATAATTTATTTATTTTACATTAATTACTGGCAGTATTCAATAAATTACTGCCATTTCAATTTTATAACTGACCACATTTATACTGACACAATTGATACTGCTTATTTATTAAATCTACTGGTGATTAGTTTAATTTACTGCTAATTGATTTAATTACATGTCAAAACCTTAAACTAATGACTGAACAAATAAAAACAGGCCGATTTAATATTTTGGCGAGATATCAGAATGCCAGAACAATGCTAGTGGGAAATTTTAGATTTTTTGTAGTATGTTTTGCATGACTGATAATAACACACTTAAAACTTAATTTATAATCACTATTTGGCTGATGGCAATTCGGAGGGGGACCGTTACTAGCAGAAGTTACCGATATAGCAAATTTATTTGTGAGAAAAAAATGTGGTGGAGTGGTAGCAGGTGAATGCAGAAAAATCATAAAGTGGCAACCGAGAACGGTACCCAAGATAACAGGCAGACAACCAACGAAATAAGCAGACGATATGTCAATATTGCAAGAAATTATTGTTTGAAGAAGGTCAAAATCTTAGAAATTGAGAATTGATGAAAGAGAAAAATCGGACACAACTGTAAATCTTATTAATGACCAAATTATATTTGCTTCTTCCCCTCTTTTGTACCCGATAAAACGTTGATACTGCCTTTCAATTTTTTTGTTTTAGCTCAAATTTCACCGGACTTTCTAATGGCTTCAACAGTATCATCAATTAATTATATATTTACTTAGAATTGTATAGCTTCCCCATCTACTTTTGGATTATCCACCAAAATATTTTCTGCTAAAATTATCTAGAATTCTTAATTAAGTGCATTTTGATGTAAATGTTAATTGTATTTAAATGGCCTTTGTAATTATAAATATTTTTTTGCTGGGACATCAATGAATTCCCTTATACATTAATGATTTCCTAAACCACATATACCCATCACACAATTAATATCCACCTTTTCACTCACTTTTTGCCTTATATAGAGCCATTTAACTAATTGACTTGAGAATGGCCACCCATGTCTTCAAAAAAATATATGTGGATTAAATTCTAAAAAATCTTTTGTTTATATTTAATGAAAGAGGCTTTCAATCAGTAGTAGCTGCATAGGTGTTGAACAATACGCATAAAGTTTATAGCAGTGAATGTGTTTTGGTCCGTTTTGAATAAAAATTTCGTTCATTTGGCATTTATAAATAAGCTTAATAATGTGTTGAGTGTCCGAGCGTGACAAACAGCTAATTACATTTATTTCATTGAGTGCGGACATCACCATCAGGAGGCACGTCATAAAAGCGCGTTTTAAAAATTCATGCTTCAGAAACGATCTCATTGTCTGTGCCGGAGCCGACAAAAGGCTCGCTTTTTACGATACTACAGAGGGTTCTTATTAAAAAATCATTTAAAAGAGTGTGCCCCTCGTTGCGAGTCTGGAGCGCACTTGCGCACTTGAAGGGCACTCGCCAAGTTAATTATAATTTTAATTTAAAGTTTTCCACTCTGAAGCTTGCCGCAACGACAGGGCGGTGGAAATTTCCTTAAAACGTTCTTCATTTATCGCCGGCCTGATGACTAAACGTTTTGCTGCTCCACGTCACGGCATTTCAACATTTTTATAGCCCGTTAAATATTTTCAACTCTGACAGATGATTAATGCCTCGGTACATGCACGCATTAAACATTTTTTAACTTTAATGAAAATGTTTAGTGCTCACAGCCTCCTCGCAGCCTACTACAGACTCGAAATTTTCTTCGGCGGTGTTTTTGCGAAAATCACTTAATTACTCTCCGCTGAAAATACTTCGAGATATTTAATACGACGCGTATGGATAGCTTCCGTAAAATATTAAATGAGAAATGAATAATGTATAATTAGCCGGCAAAATATTACGGCGGAGAGTATTTAGATAAATAAATAATTCAGTATAATATTTACGTTAGTATCAGAATATTAAAATTTCAGAAAAGTGAAAAGCTTCTCCCTGATGACCTTGTTGATTTTTAATTTTCGCTACATAAAATCTAGATGTGTATTTTTATTCATCCATTATAAATACAGTTAGTCAAGATACGTAAGTTCCCAGAAAAGCTTCATGAGTGAAATATATAAAAACAAAATATTTTTAAAGTCTTTTTGCTCTGATTTCTTGATCATTGATCGAAAGCAATGAAAGAGTATAATTTGTGGAGCCACGGGATATAATTAATCTTAAAATGGGAAAAGATCGTGTGAAATTAATATTATGGGGTCACTATGTGGTAAACTAATATTACAACTAAGGAGTAAATATATAATTAAAAATAATCTTTCAAGCAACTAGGTACGTATTTTTGCCTAAAAATTATTAGAATTGTATACAAATTTAAACTAAAATTTAGCCATCCACAAAAAAAATACTATTGATTTTTGTTCTTTTGTGCATTCCGAGTCTGTACGTAAACAATAAGAGGGCACATAACTCGATAGATGGTGCTGTCGGGCGCCAAAATTACAACAAAAACGGTTTCGTATCATATAAATATATTGAATAAAAAATGATATTTATATAATGTTAAATGACTTTTCATAAAATTGATTATAATAGAATCAGAAAAGCACTGTACATTTCAAATGTCATTTTCTTAAAAGACGTTTACGAAAATTTAAAGGACACGTACGAGAATATAATGCATTATTCACAAGTCCAAATAGTTTTGAAAGTATTTTAAATTTTATTAATGGTAGAATGATTGAATTCAATTGGTTCAATGTCTTGAAAAGTCAGATCATAGTTTGATATTCATTAGTGATTAGTGGATCAATTATCATTCAGGTATACAAATCCTCTCGGCTTCGAAACCACTTTCAGGCCAAGTCATCCGCTCTAATTCAGAGCTCTGCTGCTGCAGGTGTTCAACAGGTGGCTCCACGGCGGGCGGCAATCACCCCAGAGGTAAATAATTGTGACGAGAAAGAACGCCTTTTTAAACCGGAAACGAGCCACCACTGTTTGTATGTAAGCATTTTTTCCACCACTCTAAAAACATACCAGCTTATTTAAAAGAAACATTTTTTAGTGTCATTTTATTGTCTTTGAATAACGCATTTAAGCAACAATATTATATTATAAACACATATCGGCATTTAATCTGTATTATTTTTATTTTTAATTTATGGATCTTCTTAATTGATCATTTAATTGATTTTTTTTTAACTGATGAATTTAATTGAGAATTTAATTGATGATCCGTGCATCATATTTAAAGTAAAGGTCTAGAATTCCGCGAGAAAAAAGAATAATATAATAAACAAAAAAATATTTAACACACTGAAGTCTTTTTGAAGTTGCATGGCGCATATTCACGAGAAAAGACCAAGCAAAAGAAAAAATATTTAAATAATTAAAAAAACACACTCTTGTACTTTTTTAAATTATAACATTCTTATTAAATAGATAATTATTTTGTACCTTGTTTTAAACAATATATTATGCTACTTTCTCTTTAATGCTGAAATGGATCTCAAAGTGAATGCTTAAAATATAAACAACATAGTTTTTTATATTAATCAAATAATAAAGACCATTAATTATTAAAAATTTAATTAATTCAGAATTAATTTGTGTTTATCGAATTTTGGATATCTTCATTTTTCACATTCATTTCGTCTTCAAAGCTTATCTAAAAGGTACTTATAAGTACATTCTATGTAACTTATGCTGAAGGAGTCACGGTCGATTTGTGCCCAGTTGCAGGTGTAGTATGTGCTTTCACATTCTCCCGCAAGTACGTGAAGCAGGTGAGGAATGACATGCGACCGCACTTCTTAACTCAGTCTTTTCACCGAACTTCTACTCTAAACATTAGTATTGTATTTTTTTTTACTTAATTTACTTAATTTTAACACTTTTAGTTTATTTAATAATTTGTGCATTAAATCCGCGGTTGATAAAACATATCAACGAATGTTTTTTAGAGTGAAGAGGAAAATTAAAAAGTTATGAGGTAGATATGGATAATTATGTAGTGATTAATAGTTTAATATTAGAGAATAAACAAATACCGAAATACCGAAAATGCTCCTCGTAGTGCAGCTTTCAATGTTTGAAAACCTTTGAACATTAATCCTTAAAGCTACATACATTGTATATTTTGTTTATATTTGGTTAAAATTTAATTGTAGTGATTATTTTGAATAATCCGCGGTGCAATTCACAACCCTGGGATTCTTGAATGTTTCAACTTCTACTTTCCAGATAAGTACACCCGTGCTCGTAGCCATCGAATGTTTTTGATCCCAGTTGATACTTGTGGAGCTTCGAGCAATCAATTTAGTACAACGGCAATGGCGCTCCTAAATGGCCTACCACAGCACACGTCGATCCTTTTCTTACACACTTTTTCTCTTTTGTCGATGGTATTGTTCCCCTAGATCTTTGTGATCTTTGACACGTGTCATCTTCTTCGTCTTTTTTTTTTTTTTTTTATTCTCTTTTGTATGTATTGTATGTTTATGTATACTCTATGTTTCTTATTCTGTATTATTCTATGCACCTTGGAACTGCGGTTCTGTTAAATAAATAAATATAATAATTATATAATATAAACAAGTACTACAGCAATGGAGCAGAAATTGTAGGAAGTAAAAGGACTGCATGTGATGTGTTCATTCGACGGCATTAGACTACACTTAGGTACACATGTCTTTTCCATAAACGACAACAATATTTTCTTTGTGGCATCTGTGAATGAGTGGTGTTCATGAAATGACTGTCGTTTACCATCATATTTGTTTAACAGGCCATTACAGTAATTTAAAAAGCGGATTACATCGGCGTTACTTAAAATTATTCCTTAAACACAAAGAAAATATATATTAAAATACTACAAGTTTAATCCACTTTGATTCAAATTAAAAAAAATAATCGCTATTGACTCTCGGTAACATTTCTTAACAAGTTGTCAAATTTAAAATTCGTTTTAAGCTTCAAATAAATTAAGTCATTTTGAAAAATCTAAATGTTAAGACGAAAATGGTACTTTATAAAATAATAAAAAATCTTTTAATAAAAAATTAGATATCATAAATAACCAACGTATTTAATGCATAATTTACCTATAGAATAATTTGATAAAAGTTTAAAAAAGATTTTTTTAATAAATTTTTTAATAAAAAAAAAATTGCTTACGTAGGCCCCACTCCAAAACATCACCAGGTGAAACTCTTTATTTACTGATTGATATTTATTTATACATCAGTACGTTTGTCCACTATGGAAATGATACAGACAGTGTTCAGTATGATCCATGTTAAAACAAGGTATGAAATACTTATCTATTTGATAAATTATCACCTTTTGCATTTAGATATGACTTTTGTTAAAATGGCGGAATTATAGGATTTATTTCATTATAATTTGGTATCTCTTTTACATTTAGTTTAAAAAAAATGTATTATTAATAATTTCATCGTAAAAAACTACATTTGCAATAAAATAATTCATTCAACCTTTTTGGAATTCTGTATGTGGGTTCAAACAATTTTATTCCTTTATTTGAGTTCTAAATTCAGTAAATACAATACAAATTAAAGGCCCTTAAGTGATTTGACCTCTGCCCTTTCCTTCACAGTGTCAATTTGTAAACAGACATCTCGATAGACACTCGTTTGTAGTGCTCTTACTAACTACAACGTCTTTCAGAACCCATTGCTCTCCGGTTACCGACCACTGAAGTGAGGTACTATCCTCAACGTTTGTGTACTCTGAATTCTCCATTCTCCTGACGTCTCCGCTGAATATACCGAGAAAATACGTCTTGTATTCTGAAACACTACAAGACACTTGAAATGCACATGTACGCAGCGTTATAAAGGGTTAAGAAAACTGTATTATTTCAGTATGCTAGAACTTCCTTGCCAAATTGGCTCATTTCGCATCTTGCTCAAAGCAGTGTACTTACAACTGCTGTGGCATTTAAACCCCGTAATGAAATCTATTTGAACGATTGCCTGCTTTCAAAACAAATTGAATCACATTTGGCAAGTGTTGTGTTGCAATATTAAAACTTTGAAATGTTTGATACTTTTTACAGTGATAATACTTGCCAAATAACCTGTTATTACGAATATTACCTCACATCTCTTTTGTCGTGACACATATGACTAAGTATATCAAGTAGCATTGTTCATTTAATCATCAGAGTTATCATGTATTTGCATATCGTCGTTATAAATACAAGCTCAAATATATTTGTAATAATTAGTTTATTTTATAAAAAGGTATAGAAGCACAACAGGAAAAACCAGTGAGTTCTATGACGCTCGACCTGGATGCTGCATGCGGAAAACATATTTCTGTGTGAGTTGGGGAAACTAACTAAGCAGCAGAACCCCGACATTAAGTTACTAGTAATTTTTTCATTAAGTAAACTAATTCTTAAAATCATCTTATTTCTGATGATAATTTAAGATATGAATTTATAATTATGTTTAAGTTTAGTGGTTAACAAGTTTTGGTGAGACTGCGACATAATAATTATAAGTTTAGTTTAATTAAAAACTCAAAGTAATAAATAATATCAGAAATAAATAGTAGTCGATAATGTCTACCTGACGTAGCCGAAACATGTCCTAAAATAAAAAATCATATTTGTTTATTATATTTTATTTTCATATTTTGGAATTCCAACAAGAATTATCGATCGAAGAAACTAAAAATAGAATAAATTATATATTTTTTTCAAATATTTATATTTTAAGTCATTGTACATGCTTTAGACTAATCTCTTTAAAATAATATATAATACGTACATTCACTTGTATATTCTAATGTAAATAAAAAAAATACTTGCAAATTTATTTGATTTATTAACATTTATATTTAATGAATTTATGTTGGTACTCATATGTAGCTTGCAAACTGTGTGGCTCATTGTAGCAGGTATCATTTCAGCGTGATCGCCTACCAAGAGGTCATGTTTTTGGGGATTTTCGCAAATAATGAAGCACACAAGCAACACGTCACAGGGCGGAGATGGCGCCCGAGGCGACCCTAACAAAGGGTCGGCAGAGGGCCGCGTGAGGACGGCCGACGCCCCTCCGCTTCAAGCCTCATCGCCTCAACGTCTACGCCGATTTTCTACAACAGAGTTCGACAACTATAACCTCTAGATATATCACAAACTGAACAACTTAACTTATTCAGTCAAATTATCATGCAATGCGTCTTCTTTATACTATCAATCCGGTGGATTGGTTTGCAGCAACAGAATCTTACATCTCGATATCCATTCCTCTCGGTCCTCCGCAACCCTCTTCAGCTCAGCATATGAGCTACAATTCATGTCCTCGAACACTTGCTGCAAATACTCCCATAAAGAGCGCCCTCTACAGTTTCTACCCTCAACCATCCCCTCCACAATGTCGTGAAGAAAACCATCGTGGCGCATGATGCAACCGATCCATCGGGCTCGCCTCTCTGAGATGGTTCTTATTAGGTACCTATCTTCCTTGAACGCTGTTGCTTGAATGCAATGCTAATTTATCATTATATTTAAAAGAAACTTACCCATTCACAAACACAAACATAAATATTCTTTCAAAAGTCAACCAAATGCATCAGTTTTATTTTGTTGTGAATCAATTCGTGTTTTTTGGCGTTTCAGCTTTCACAATTCAAATCTCTTACTTCCAAGACTTGTTGCAGAGGCTTGAATAAAATGCAGTTTTAGTGCATACTCTCCTACTGCGACTGAAGTATAGTTCAGGTCCACTCTCGTCTCTTTACTGACAGTATGAATAGTGGGTGCCTTGTCCGCTCCCATACCTTTTTATTCTTCTCAAAGTCCATTGAACTCACAGTAGTCAACACAGGCACTATATAGCAACATTGGTTTTAGGTGAGATTCCAAAATTCCTAGCTTCAAATAAGAATGGGCACTATCCACCAGAGGTAAAAAAATATAGGTAAAGATGGTACCATGGTTACTCTAAATCCATGTCTGTGATTCTACAGGTATGGTATCTACCTGTATGTCTCTAACATATCCTGATAATTAGAAATATTACTTTAATACGTTCATTTTATTTTTTAATTCTTCTGTTTTTTCTAAAACTGATTATGCGAAACGCATTTCCAATTGTAACTACATTTTTATGTGAATTTCATAGAAATCTGTTGCCATATCTCGGCAAATACTATGCTCTGCATTCTTTAAAAACACATTTTTCCCAAGCAATCTCTCCAGTTCCGCCTTCTTCATCTTTCTTAATGCAGGATATCAGTAATTAAGTAATATAAAATGAAATTATGCGTAATCAATAATTATAGTTCAGTAGAGCATTGTACTTAAAGCAGTGATAAAAGAGCCACAATTAACTGATTAAGCATCGATATTGCTTTGATTTAAGATTAGAAGAAGTGTGTAATTGTTGAATTATTCATCTTTGGTTTTTGATAATTCGTTAGTATTCATTAAACATGAATGAAATGGTACCATGACATATGGTTTTCTACCTCCTGCTATAGCCTACTGTTACGCAGTCTGTATGGCTTGATGTTCCAAGCGCGGCCCACGAGCGGCAAGAGGCCGCCCGGGACCCAGAGGCAGATTTAGTGTTGTTATATTTACGACGCATTACGCTCCCTTTACGCGATACCTTCGCCTTCCGGCGCTCGTACATCACTTTCCCTGGCTTCTGGCGTGTGGACTTCCACACATAAGCTAAGCGACGCAATATCCGGCGCCGTCTCGTTATAACTTAAACTTACGTCCGACAATAGAGATAATGGCGAGTCCCGGCCGTAACAATTATTTTGTGCTGAAGTGTTAATGTTATAGGCGAGGCTGGACGGTGCGCCCCACACCCGGTACGGATGAAAAGGAATAAAATGAAATTCCGCACTGGGCGCACGACTCCCCTAAGCCGGCCCTGGCGACTCACAGTTTCACACTCCATCATAATTCCAGCTGTAAGTATACACACTTTTTGATATAAAACTAAACCAAAATTTATCAGAACGACTTATCTTTAAATACGAGTATTTTCGTAAATAATTCACATTTGATATATTTTATTGAAACTCGTTTAACGGCACAAATGGCTTTTATGTATGAGATCATCATCAATAGCATGTATTTGTCCACTGTTGAACATAGGCCTCCCGCATGAGTCTCCATTCTTATTGATTCATCACCCTTATATTGCAATAAAAAGCAAACATAATTTTATTATCACCAAATAAATATATATTTTCTCTATAGATCTCCATTCGTCTCGGTCAATTTGATATGCAATCATTTTTTTTTTGCTGATATTTTAAAAGTACATAATTCTATTTACAAATTTTTTAGCTTGATTTCAAATTTTGAACTGTACACTTTGTACTATCAAAAACACGCAATTAGAAATAATAAACTTTAAATGTACAATATTATAGGTTGAGTGGATTGAGCCGCACCTTAGAACGATATGGTTCTGGCCTCGGGAGAGTGGGGTTGATCATCCTATTTCCTTACATCCAACAAATCCGATTGACAAATCACCCAAAATATGCCTCGGATATTACTACAGTTCCATCTCTTTAAGTCCTCGGGGCTCTGCCGAAGAAGTCATCGGGAATTGTTTATATTTTCAGGTGAATCTTTCGTGAATGCTTCTCTTATTCTTTTCTACCGTTATTACCAAAGAATTATTCATAACATAAAGAACTAATTCCTCCTGCACCCACCCACAACCGACAAACTCGTCTTACACTTGCCGAACATCCATACGCGGTTAATGTGTGTCGACCAATAACTGTCAGTTTCCAAAGTTCCTTCCTAAATGCCACTGGTAAGCTTTTGAATGCTCTTCCAGCGTCTGTTTCATCCTTCCTACAATTTGAATATCTTCAAAAAATAGATAAATATACACTTGCCATCTCCCCAACCCACACAAACACGAACACAACACACGTTTCCCGCATGCAGCGTCCAGCCTCCCTGCCTGAGCGTCATAGAGTGCACTGGCCTTGACCGGCTGTGCTCTCCTGCATGCGATTACATAAAAAAAGGTGCAGAGATGTTTTAGGACGTGCCTGGACAGCGGCAACTGACAGACGTGAGTGGCGATGACCATTCGTTTCAAATATGGAACGGATATGTAATGAAAAGCTTTAAAAAATATTACATTAAAATGTATATGTACGTTTATTTCAATATTTTATATTGGACTGTGAATGTCGTGGAAATTTTAGATTACTAGTAACACAACCTCGCACTGAATAAAATGAAACTTCGCAAATGGCTTCTACGAAGTCAAGTTACAACTGACTCCGGTAGCTCGCCCCCAGCCGGTGACTTCGTACTCCATCATACTTAGAGCCTCCGTTGACGTACCATTTACCGACTTTGCCCAAGTTAACTTCTGCTCCCTCTCTCTCTCTTGGAAATTACTCCAGCGTTCCTGCGACCGTTATGACATGACTGGATTTCAATACGTGCCCTCTTCCGAGGAGTTCACGTCATCAAGTTATCATCATAACTCACGAGTCATTGATGACATTTCGACTTTCGACTTGTGTTATGAGTTAAGCTTGGTGCGAACAACTTAAAAGTTATATGCATGTTTTTGTAATATCAATATATAATACGTCATAAGTGTTTTGTGAGATTTTTTCTGCATGAATGATATAACTAGCTAAAAGTAAGATTTAATGTTTAAGATATGTATAGTTTTCAGAGGCTTTATAGTTTCGTCTTCAAGTGACAAAGATTCATTAAATTGTTTTCCGTGGGTTAAGAATATATTTAAATATTATATACACCAATATTTTGTACACCACTGAAGATTTCTTTTTGCTTGCAAATTTGCACTTGATAATTTTTTTTTCAAAGTATGATAGTTCTTCTAGTATGTGTAAAGTACATATACGTACTTCTAGTATATAGAAAGGTTGTATATAAAATAAGTAATGAGTAGATTTTTTAAATGAGGAATAATTTTGAACGGTCATATAAATCAAATAATTTAGTAGCTTATAAATCTTAAAAATCACACAGGTACTTAAAAATTTAATCTGTGGTGGAGAAGTAACTGTTTGTTAGTGTACGATTTGTTTTCTATATGAATTAATTAAAATTTCATCATATATCATCTTTGTTTCAGGCTACCTGAAAATATCGTTTTTACACAAAATTATTTCATTCGTTTTTTCGAGTATTTCGAGTATATTTCGAGCCAGCCAAGACCATTGTACTCTATGACGTTCAGCCAAGGAGGCTAGACGCTGCATGCGGGAAACGTGTGTTGTGTTCGTGTTTGTGTGTGGGTTGGGGACATTCCAAGTGTATATTTATCGGTTTCTTGCAGCTTTCTAGCAGCGACCGTGGTAATAACGATAGAAAAGACTAAGTGAACCAATCTTACGCCTGTATTCCATTGATTGCAGGTAAGACGTAAGAGTGTATAGTATTACTGTTGCGTTGGTAACTAGTAGCTTATGAATTATGATTGACTCGATGCAAAAAACAGCTGAGAGATGACTCGTACCTCAAAAAGACTGCATGTGAAGAAATTTGTAATTTAAAGTCGCTTCACGGGCATTTTATTTATTTAACTTATCATATTATGTATTTTAAATACAGGTCTTAAGTTAAAAAGTAAAACGTCAAAAAACATTTCAGAAATCAAATATTTTAATGGTATAAACACAATGCTAGAGTAACTCCAGCAACTCGTAGGGAAAAGTGTCTAAAAAGTTGTATACAATAACCCGAACAGTTCAGGTCCACTTGACCCGCGAACAGTTGACTGTTCCAGGCACGAGCGCCTGCACAGCGCCCCCTGCGACAAATTTTAAAAGCAGAGTGGTCCGACTATCAAGAACAACTGAACAATTTTGTGTAAGTGTCTCGTTTTGTGCAAACAGTTTTTTTTAAATAGCGTTGCAACGTACATTGTTCACGGTGTAATGTTGGATAACGTAGTATTTTTTATGACTTCAGTGAGTAATTTTTTTGTTCTTGTTAATCACATTTCAAGTTATCACTGTTTTTTATTGTATCAACATGCATTTAAATTTTATCATGAAACATACTTTCTGGTTCATAAATTGAATAACATATTTTGAAAATAATATAATTCTTATATTTTTTAAATATAAGGTAGGTAATTACATATAATTTAAAAAAAATTGAGCTTATCAAATAACAGATTATATAATCTTGTAGTAAGTAAATCAGGTAGTATCAATTCCATTCATTATATAATTTTACTTTATATAACTAAAGTAGCACTGTATGAATTATAGTAACTGCAATAGAGTGTTTAGTGCACTTATTGTTACATGTGATCAAAGTAGTTGTTAACCTTACTAGAATCTACGATAAAAAAGGCTATTGAAAAGTTCTAGATCACGGAATTATTGAGTAAAACTAAAAGTATTGCGTAAAAACAATTGTTTAGAAATAATTTATTTGTGAAATTATTTATAGAGTTGCTGACAATATTGAGAAATCTAACAATCCAGTAATATAAATTAAAAGTACCGTTTTAAGAGATATATAACTGAAATATTTAGCAACGTAAGTAGTGAATGAAGAAAAAATATTTATCAAAGCGTCACTCTAATTGTTGATTACAAACGCTAAACTTACCGTTAATATTCATTCTTTAAAAACCTAATCCGTCTTTTTCGAATTTCTAAAACTAATATTTTCTTCACAAGTACTTAAACTGGCAACCAATTACAGCACGTTTGTCGCAATTTTCCTGCAGGACCGCTTCCATGGCATTCGCTCATATATTTTTAAAGCCTTTCCGCCCGTCGGGCAATAACCGCAGATTTGCAATTATTATGGTCGCGCCGAAGCATCATTTATGAGGACTGATTATTTTCATCGCCGGGCCCGTGAAGTTTCCATCGGCCCGAAGCGAGCTTTTCGGCACTAACTTTAAATTTGCCATTTTAAATTAATGAACTCGTGACAATGTTTTTAGTATCGAAGATAGAATACGATTATTTTATGTCATTTTTTTCCCAAAAATTCGCGCCGTGATGATATTATAACGGTTATATAATAATAATATACATCACACCAAACATTAACCTTTGTAGATCATGTATGTTTCTAATTTGGCAGAAAAAACAACTGTCAGGTGATAATGTCAAAATTGCGTTCACATAAAAATTAATTTAGAATACAGTTTTAATCTTGCATTTGGTAAAGTATAAATGAGATTAATATGCATAGCCTGTGAAACAATATCACATATGATTTGAACCATTATACGTATGTTATATATGCTTCTTTTTATGTAAACACATACAAAAGAATACCGACAGATGGTAATTCTGAAGTATCATCTGTGGAATTCTATGACGCTTACCATAGTGCATATGGCTAAGCGCTGCATGTGGAGTGTTGATCCGCCAACGTCATAGACTACAGCCCGAGATTCACGCATCATCCTTATTATTACAGGAATTTACTATGATTGGGTGTTATTCACGGGACGACTTTCGTCTACCACTAATTTTAATAAATATGCTATGACTGGCATTTTCCGGGTGAGGGGTCAAATTCACACCAACCGGGGTACTTTGGAGAACAGAAATCGATTACAAATCCATTTTTTTTAATCTCCGTCGGGGATCGAACCCACGACCTTTGACTTGCAAAGCAAACGATTTGACCATTGAGCTTTACCCGCCGGCATGTGCACAATGTATACTTTTAATTGAATACCTCACCCCAATTAAGCCATTCATACTGAAATTTTGATGCTTGCATTATTTATATCGAAATTAAAGGTCTTATTTTCTCTACTGAAGAACATTATTTAAAATACGCAATTATTATATATGCATTTGAAAAAAATAATAACATTAAAAAAATCATGCAATATTTATATGAAAAATAAAGAACATTCTCGAATGCATTTAGTCTCTCTAACCTGACTTTAAAATGACTTTAAAATGGAATAATAACTCGTTTATCTGACGCCATCTACATAATTTAATGTAGTACCGAAGCGAAAATCCTACAAACCATAAAATATTTATGAAATAATCATAAATATTTTATGCCGCAATTTTTACTTAGCGCTCGTTTTATTCACGCACTAGTTTTATTCGCCCGTTTTTAAAATAAAACATAATAATATATTCACCTCGTGAGAAGTAGCACAAAGCTTGCGGAGATAAAATAAAACATTTGGCACATTTATTGTTGAGGCGCAAAGCTCCCTGAGCCCATTCTAAGTTTTCTCTGATCTCATGACCGTTTTTTACAGACGCGTCGGCCCCAAAGTGTGAGCCTGAAAACCTTTTTCAGGTGTCTTCTGTCCCGTGAGCGATACATCATTCATGTCGGTGTAGGATCCAAACCCCGTAGACACTCTAACCCGAGACCATAGAGTCCAGTTAAAGACGTAACGCGCCTTTGTTCGAGACAAGTATGAGTTATTTCTTGCTGCGTTTTTTTATTTAATGCTCTTATTCTGAAAAACGCGGAAAATTATTTACTGAACGAGTTTCGCAGTGATAAAATCATCAAATGTTACGATGCAGACCACGTTTGACTTTGAAGGTATATTGTATACTCTGAGCCTGAGTTCAAAACATGAGAATATGTATTATTGAATTAAGTAACACTTAGTTGCGAGTTATCACTGGAGTTTTGAAATATTATTTTTATAAAAATGTGCTAGCAAACAACGATATATCTTATTATTTTATTGAAAATTTATTATTTACGCGTTAAATATTATCATGTTAAATAAAAGCAAATATTTTAAATTTGTTTTTTTTTATATTTATCAAATTGAATACATTTACAGGTTATATATATTTTTTTCTATAATTTTTCAAATCTTTTGTTCTGTTCAAGTCGGCATCTAAAGACTCTGTCTAGAACATTCTATATATTGAATATAATAATTTATTTCGTTTTATTAGCGACCATTTTTAGGGACTGTTTTAATCATAAAGTTGATGCAAAAATACTAAACGATATCTTAAATATTCACCCTTCTTATTCCGTTAATAACCCTTGCAATGGCGCTGAAAACTTTCTGGTAGGGTAGGGAGATTATTAATTACGATTGTGTCAAGTCTACAGGTGGAGAAGCTTCCAAAGAACGGGAGCTGCCTGTAAGCCATCTCCTTATAATCCCACCATTTATCTTTAAAAAGTAGTGTTCATGAGAATAGTATTTACGTACAGCGAGTAAAGAAGTTTTTTTTTCTCATCACATCTTTTCTTACATTTTTTAATTTTTTGTATGTAAGACTTTACGTGATCAATGACCAGACAGAAGCATTATCAACAGTATGATATAAACATAACGATATTTATTTGAAAAATAAGTTAAGAACTACTGTTTTTTTGCGATTAGAATCTTTCACATTCGTTTCCATATTGTTTGGTTTACTCCGCTCAGTATCCAGAAGCTTAAGTTTTGTATACATAAATTACGTTTAAGTTTATTAACATTTTAATAAATCATTTCTGATAATATATAAATTGTACATAATATCCTTAAATATTTCTTGAAAAATCGTGCATTAAAATAATCATAAAATATCGTTGTTAATAAAATGTTATATGATCATCAATCCTGAAGATCATAGTATAAAATAAAATAAATAAAGTAAAATCACTGAATAGTGGTCATCTTCAGGATTGTCAAAAATCAAAAAATATTTTAATCAAAAAAAAAAAAATTTGATAAATTAGAAAAATATTTTTAATTTATTAATTTTTTAAATAAAATTAAATTTAAAATTAAAACACTGAATAGTTGTTGAAATATCAGAGAGAAGTTTGCCAATCAATCCACACGTTATAAATGTGACTATAAAACAAACATTTTTTTTTATAAAAATGTATATACATTGTACAATGTTGATATAATATAATCAATTTTGAAATACTACTGAAAACAAAATTTAAAAAATCACAATTTTAATAAGTTCCACAAATATGTAAAATAAAGAACATCTGCGTAAATTTTAATATATTTAACTTGAGCTGCCAATAGGATAATAATTTTATTCAAAGGCATTTTTTTTTCACTTTATATAAATAGTGAAAAAAAACATCTCATACTCAATATGCAATCACAGTGAATGTAGCGGCTGGAAGCGCCTCAAATCTCACACTTACTTCACCCAAAAAGCATTTCCGCCCTAGAATTAAGCCATCTTTTTAAATAGCTCTCTTCCGATACCCTTAATAGAGTGGAATACTGTTTCATAGCCGCCAGTTCGCACCATCGCAGTACAAAAGCGAAGTACAGTTTTTCCTTTGCCCTGAATTCCGCCGCGGGCAGGTTTTTTCTTTCGCGACTCCGCCCATCCCTCCCCGCCCTCGATCCGCTCCCGCCCCAAGCAGGCTAACTTACCACTTAGCCTGCCTGACTTCCACCGGAAGGAAGGCGTTTCGGAAAGGGAAAATTACTAAGAAGTAAATAATTAATTCAACACTATAAAAATCGATATTTGTAATCTCACTACTGCTGGCTGACTAGTTGTTTTCTTTAATTATTAGTGAAGCGTGACAAAGTTTCACGATAGTTTCATGTAAAAATGTTTTGTATCTAATCATTGGTTGTGTACTTTTATTTATTTATAATTCATCAACAAGTATACTTAATACCTTAAAGTATCTAAATATCAATGATTATTCGTGAAATATATTTAATTTTGAAGACAATTTTATAAAAATATTAATTAGAGAATAACTTCCAAGTAGCGCACATAATAAAAAACATGCGAAAAAAAACATCATTTTAAAAGAGTTTCAATTCAATTAAGGCTTCATCAGTTTTCAAAGTGCAAAAGCATACAGAATAACAATTTTTTTTAGTATTAAAGGGTGTGTCGAGAAGAACAAAGGGAGGATGGGTGGTAATTAGAGGAGTTCAGGAAGGCAAAACTGCGGTCTTCAAAAATGTGATTAAATAATGCTCAGTGTGATCCATGTAAAAATCCGAACGAAATGTTATGTATTCGTATATAATATTAAAAAAAAAATCAAAGTGGATCTTAAAAATATAAATAACGTTCATATAAATATATTTTTTTAGTACCCATATGTAAAATTCCTCTATAAATCAAACGGATTTGATGCTACATTTCAATAAATCATTCATTCATTTACATACGTTGTTTTAGGCAAATAACTCTGACACATGATGCGATATGAAGCGCATTTCAAACTCTTTCATATTATCTCAACGTACAAGTATTGTACTCGTATGTATAATATTTATTAAGTGCAATCTAGTGATACGAAATTTTTTCAAAAAATGTTATCTATAAATTCAAATTATATTTTAAAACTAAAATAAATGTTTTAATTTGTCATTTTAAAGCACATTTAAATGTTTTTTTTTTTTTTTAAATTAAGTCGGATCACTTAAAATTATAATACTAATTATAAATATTTATTTATTTACCTTGTTTTTACTTGGATCACGTAAGATAAGTTCTCTATCAGGAGACTGCAGTTTCGACTAACTTGTAGCCTTTCTCAATGCTTCTCTTGTTAAGAGATAATCCTTCTCTTGTTATCTCTTAACAAGAGAAGAGCCGAGAAAGGCTACGAGTTAGTTGAAACTGCAGTTTCCTAATAGAGAACTTATTTTACGTGATCCATGTAAAAACCAGGTAAATAAATAAATATTTATAATTTATAATGGATCTCAAAATGAATGCTAAAAATATTGAAAAATTATAATACTAAAATAATGTGTTGTAAAACAAAATACTTAAAGTATGTGTGGATAAAATGATGTTCAAATATTACTATTTTTTTTATTGAGAACCTTTTTAAATAATGTATAGTTTATTAACAGACAATTCTTGGTAAAACTGTATAATTACACTTTTTTTTAATAAGTTTATTTGGTTTTATCATAAATTATTCTGACTAAGTGCGTCTGGCTACATTACTGTAAATAAAACATAAAATTTGTATTTAAATACAATGATAAAAATCCTTTATTACCTACACAGACAAACAAAAGCAAACTGATCCTGTCCAACTTGACGCTCGTCGAAGTATGCTTCTTAGAACATACTAACGCATGTGTCTCTCAAATATATACGTTTCATTGAAAGCTTAATTACCTTAATATACCAACTAATCACATAATTTTCAATCTGCAATATCGGTCGAAATATCAGTTAGTATTAATTTGACACACACATAAGGCCGTAAAATTCCACGAAACTATAAAAATCCTTATTAAATTGACACACATTGACTATTACTTTCTCTATGTACATCTCCTTGAGTATATTAACATATTATTATGTAATAAAAAATATGTTTAAAAATTTAATTACTTGCAGAAATTAAGTACAGCTTCATATTTGTCTTTTAATGTGCCCACTCGCACACACCAAAAACGAGCTAAACAATGATGATAATAATTGTTAATTAAAGCACGCTCTTTCCATCAACAAGTAGTGTGAGTCCGCCTTAGGCGCGAAGTCGAGCAACAAGCGGCTACTGCGCGCGCGCCCGAGGACCAACCCAAAGATGTATTTTTCCGACAAAAGCACTTGCACAAAACGTAATATCATCAACTAAATAATGGCTCTCTCCCGCCCCGCGAATGCTAACGAGACGAGATGTTTTAATTAGTTTTATTACGGCTTCCCGGTTTTCTTTATTTTCGCTCCGACGTCGCTGTTTTATACTATTGTTGTGTGGAGTCACGTGGAGAGCGAGGAATATGACGGCCTAGTAGTACGCAAATATTTAACACCGGACTCATCGCATGCGGAATATTATATGTTATGGTAAACATATTTTAAATTTTAACGAATTTAAAAGCGAAAAACAAAACCAATGGTAGCGTTATGTCATAAGTATTACACTATTTTAATAATATGGCGAATTACATTTAAAAAAAAAAATTAAAGCAGCTAGTCGTCTTAAATTTGAAGTAGAATTTTCATAAAGGTTATTAATGAGTAAGAGACATTGTTTCTTCGATTTCTGAAAGCTACCCACTTGAATATGACTTCATTCCTCTAAATAATTTACCTTACGTATGCAGCCATCAGCTGCTATACTCGTAACGATGTCATATATTTTATTAAAATTCTAAGAAACCAAAATAAATAATGTAGTATTGATTGTCCCTTATTAGTGTGGTGGCATCAAAAGCAAATTTATTTATTTTAAGCTGGAGGCTTTACTTTAAAAGCCTCTTGGTCTAGAAACATACAGCGCTTGCAGATGATCAAAAAGTCAGCTTATAAACAGTATTCTCAATGTTTCATATAAATTAACTAAAAGACAGTAATATAAATAGTATTCTTCAAAGTAAATTCGTATAATCAGAGAAATAAATACTCAATTATAAAATTGAGTATTTATTTCTCGGTACTATTGAATTTGTTGCCTTATTATTATTTATTCCAATAAATAATTGATAATGTTAATATCCCTGAACAGATTATAAATCGGAGTTTGCAGAATAAAGGACAACCTCGAGCGGTGGGGAATGCTAAGATCCTGCTCCATGTATCCAGCAAGCTGCACATCTCAAGACCTAATGCTGAGCAATACACGGGCTATCGATGTTGCCAGATACTGCGGAGAAATAATTTGACGTGGCTGACACGAAGAAGAAGATGTTATATATTAGATATTTAAAGAAACAAACTTTTATTGTATCTGCTAAAAATATTTTAAGACGGCCCATGATTGTTTTACAAATATACTTTATTTCTGGTTTAGATTGATCAGAATTCTAACATTTAAGTCGGAAAAGTTTCACTGTCGCTCCATTTAAATAGAAAGTACAGCGTCTCTGTAATTTTCACGACATTAACTATCATCTCGTTCCCTCAGACAAACGCCTCCAAATACATCCCTTAGGACTCCGTGCGTTCATTCATAACCATAAAGGATACGTGAAACTATCATAACCAGGTCTCATAAACAGTAATCATTGGGCAACTCTCTGGGGTTATAAAATATACCCGGCTTGCAAGTAAGTAAACTTGGTTACTGAAGATTGCGGAACTATTGGAGCAGACCGTTACTTCCACACACTGTCGCCAGAGTGGATGACTTTTTAGTTTATTATTTTCAACATCTTGAAGGTTGGCACTTTTGTTAATACTCCTGCAGGTAAATACGTAATTATAAACTTTTATAGTGTATAATAATCATTTCAATATCATTACTAGATTGTAGTGTATAATTCTAATGCGCTTAACACTTTTTAAATGAGTTTGTACGTTTACGAGAATGATATTTCTTAATATAGTATTTGTTGTGTATAATATATGATATAAACTGTCATAGTATTGGTCATTTTTAATCAATCGATCAATAAAAAGCAAGCGATCGACAAAGGACTCATACTCTTCAAAGATTAAAAGTCGTCATAACTATATTCTTCATTATATCCCCGCTGACTACTTTTAATTAAAAAATATGTAATTACATAATGGTGAATATGATGTATTGTAATAATTAGTTTTTTATTGAATTTATTTATTATGGGTGTTATTTTGACAAAATTTTATTGGTTTACTTAGTTTTTAAATTGAAATTATTTATAAGAACAGCATCCTTTTTGTAAAATACGAGTATCATAAATTAATTTATCAAATATCGTATCTTAAGCTTGTCTTTTCTTTAATCAATTAGTCTCTTGTACAAGAAGGCGTCGGTAACACTACACTTTTGTACTCGCTGGAGTTTCGAGATTCAGAGCTGACCTAATGCAAGGATATGTTTTAAGATGCCACAGAACACTCAGAAATATATCAGAAAAGCAGCAGTTTCTTCTTTTATGCAGTGCTACAATCCTTCAAACAGTAGTGAGTCTTTTTTACTTCAAAACACTATCTTCTCTTGTTAAAACTTCAGTCTCTCAGTATAATATACTCTGGTAGACAGACTATTGGGTATGGAATAAAAAATATCTATGAAAACCATTAATTATAAAAGTTTTCTTAGAAAATTTCATCATAAAAATACTTCGCATTTTCTAAAATACTTACATTAGTTCCTTAAGCGGAGTAATTTCCCGTTTTCCCGGGCGATCGCCTCCCGAACACCCATCCCAACGCCGTCAGGTTTTTTTCTCCGTTTCCGGAACACTTGTTATTTGTCAGCATGCGAGGGGATGTAATTATCTTTGAAATGTATTATGTCAGTTCATCCAGAGAGAGAGACGGCTTTTTTTCTGTCAGTAACTAACTGAAGATGCGTGCCTCTCTGCTAAGAGACCTAACAGAACAGATAATTAGCACGACTAATCTTTACAATACATACGTTTTCCTCTACGTTTCCCCTCACAAGGGGAATACAATAGTAGTAAAATGAATATACGCGTAAGCGATGTTTTTATTATTTACGTAATAACGAATTTCTCTGCTAATTTAATATAATTTTTATTTGGATATCTTAAGCATATGCTGCTAGAAAGAATATTTTTTGCAAAAACATTTTTATCTTTTGATACAAAAGTATTTAAATGCTATTTCTTAGGAAAAAAAATATCACTTAACAATAGCATAGAGGACGTTTAAGGTTTTACTCTTATTAAATATGTACAAAAACTATTAACATAACAAAGTCATAGTTTTAAGCAATTTATTTATTTATTAATAATACAAAACACTGTTATACTAAATGGAGAATTTAGTCGTCAGAAATTGCTTGTGATCCTTGTCACTAGCAATGTGTTTTAATTTTTTTTAAGGGGAAAAAAAAGGAAAATATCAGCAGTAGGCAAAAGATAAATCTCATTTGGATTCTAGGACACCCACCATTTTTTTGAGTATAGCTAAAAGCAGCACGTCTAATGTCGAGTCGCCAACGTAATAGATTAAATGTCGGCACTCACGCATCATCAATTTTTACGAGGATTCACCACACATGAGAAGGATGGTGTTCACAGAATGACTTTATGTACCTCCAATTTGATTGATATACTATAACTGATATGTTATGGGTGGGGGACATATTCACATTAACAAAAAATGTGTATTTATGGGACATAGAAATCTAACAAAAATAATTAGAATTTTCACCTCCACCGGAGATCGGTCCCACGACCATCGATATGGTAAGCTATCGGTTAACCTCTAAGCCATATCCGCCGGAAGAATTTATGTCAACTGAAAAAAAATCATCAGCGCAATTTGAATATGCCTCAATGCTAGTATTTAAATAAAATACGAGTATTATAGTGTGTAGGAAAATCATATTACGTTAGATTTGACGTAATATAATTTATTTGCTAGAGTTTTGCCTTTGATTCCACAGATTGCCATGTGAATGCGAATTACGTTAAGTTAGGTCAGAAATGCGGGTCGTTTTGTATGAAAATGTTCGCCGTTATCCTTTGAGATGTTTTGTGTAGAGAGTGGTTGCAGAGGTACTGTCCACTTGGCCGGCATTCCGTTGCAGGGATCGATCGCGCTACAGCAAGACTGCCACTTCTCAGCCCCCAAGTTGTAGCAAACTGCCTGCAGACTGGCAACAAATGGCCCGTGGCGTGGCCCGTGATATCGCCAGATGCAGCGATAGCTAACCACGATTATTCACCAAATGTCTTGAGGAAATTGTGTTAAACTGTTTCTAACATGTCAATACATGATGTCAATACAATGTGCTGCATCGTCAATAGTAAAAAACTGCCACTTTCAGCCCCGAAATTTCCGTAGACTGCCTCCAATCTGGCCACAAATGATCTGTGAGAGTTTACGATTATTCAGCAAATAATTCGTGAACATTGATTGTATGTTATTCTTTCATGACGATAGCTATAAAATTACATCGTTAGAGCGATTTTCGTTAGATTACTGAAGTAAAGCAACATTGAAAGCGGATGCAACTTGGATGAATAAACACTTGTTTATAGTTGCGTGTCGCTTGTCAGGTTGACCGCTGTTTAGGACCAAATGCTTTAAGACTCCGAAGCGTTGAGGTTGTCGATCTTGCATTTAAGAAATCCAATGAAAAAAATACACAAAAATATGAATTAGATGCTACAGCTACCGTGTCTTTAAGTCCTCGAGATTGTCAAATGACAGAACTGAATGGTGGAAATTTTGATGACCATATGTTCCATATGAACGGGATATATAAGACTGCCACTTTTAGCCCCGTATTAAATAAAATATACTGTACTCAGACTGTCTAATAGCCGAAACAATAATTTTACCTAACGCAACGGGAAATAACTATAAACATTTTATTTTTAAGGTATATTAAAAAAACAATAACTTTCTTTCTATATTACTGTGACACTCTTGTCTCGCTTGTCGAATAAACATAATTCAATATATAATGCAGAGACGATTTTTCGTCTATACTGCCCTTATTTTATTCATTATTTCGTACGGCTAGAAATATGGTATCTTACCAAAGTCAATACAGTCTTAAAGTTGGTTTTGAGATAAGTACCTCCTGTATTCTACGTAGATACCTGTTACTTACGTTGAATATAGGAGGTACAACAGCTGATCTATGTGCTTAATGACAAGTTAAAGGAGTTATCATTGCAACTGTGGCGAAAATTTTTCAAGACCACTTGCTCTAGCATAAGAGCGGAATGGAATAATGATGAGGAAGGAATCTTTGGACATGATTAAAAATATACAGTTGTCTCGCGTACTTTAAATGTTCAATTCCATATCAAAGTTAAGCTAAAAACTATTGAAGATATGATATACTTGACCTTTAGCAATATATTACACCTGTAAATATTGAAAAATGATTTTTCCAAGGTTTGGTTGGTGTCCACTTCTTGCAGGCGTACGTGCCTAGCCTGACCATTGTGTGCGCTCTTTTCAAATTTGAAACCTCCTCTCACGTGCTTTTAGAGTAAAAGCTCTGTGCTGTATATTAATGTACAGGTGTTTTTCAATTAATTTTAGTGCTACCTGAAAGCACTTCGCGATAAAATTTAATATCGAAACGCTAATAAATTACCTCGTGTGTTGCGGACACAATATTCTGATCGTATATTGATACAAACACAATATTGATGAAAATATTAACATGCCTAATATATTGTATACCTACATATTAACGACATGGTATAATAACTCAATTCCTTGATATCGTCATTGATTTTTTTTTATATACAAGAAGAATTCGTTATCGACTTAAAAATCTTGAAATTATGGTTTAAATTACATAAATGTCATTATCATCTCATTGTGACTTTACAATTTTACAAAATATTTACCCTGAAGATAAACCCTGCAATGGCAAAATATCAAAGGAAAAGAAATCGGCCTCACACAGCTTAGCCCAAAAGCTGCCATTTCTTATCTCATTTAATTTTCATATATTCCTAGAGAGAATTAATAAAATTAGAAAAAAAATAATAATGATCAAAAATGTGATCAAATCAATGTTTATTTTTTTCCGTTTTAAATCCTATATTGGAACGATTAGATGGATTTTCTTTTCCAATGAATTATTCACGAAGTCTAAGTGATATCTATTTTCAAAGAGAAAGAAAGCAAAATGCAGAAGTGCATTGGAGATTTTACAATAAAAAAGCTTTCAATGGATAAGACAGTGTTGTAATGCGATTCAGAATTTTAAATTTGAGTTTCATCGAGAAAGAATAAAAAAAAACTAAATATTTTCTTTAAAAGTACATTAAAGTTGGATTAGACTCTTAAGAAAATATTTTTTATATTCTTTGACTTTTGTTAATGTAAGATGGTGTCGAATTGTGAAGGCAGTTCACCAAGGCATCATCCAAACATTGTAGCTCAATAAAGAGTAAACATGTCGTGATACAAAAAAATATTTAAAAACAACCCTTTAGTTCCATGTATAAAAAAAATCTGAATTGTTCCATGATCAGCTAAAATATTTTCAACTCTTATAAATAGCAATATTTTCAAATTTTTCCACAACTCGCAAAATACTTAATTCTATATAATCTCGATAAGGCCGTGTTTAATTATAATAATATGAGCACGAAAGTTCTGATGTTCCGAAATTTCACGAAAATTTAACGAAGTAGGCTGATATTTGGGTAATGTTTAGAGATTTTCATCGAATTAGCCCAGGAATTTGCCGACTTTAGCGGAATGTTAAAGCATTGCTTGGAATGCAATTTAACCGTCTCAGAACTCACAACCAACTTCGTTAATTTGTCACCGGTCTTAAATCCGTCCTTAGTTTTTTACTTATATTGGTATTGTTATCGCAAACTAAAACTTTACTAGTTTTAGCAAAGTTTGCAACAATTTTACCTGAGCATTTCATTTGTTTGTGATATTTTCACGTGATCATTCTTTAGCTTTAAAAAATCAAAGCAAAACCAGGAAATTAAAATAAAAATATTTATTAAAACACATTTATTTACACAACAACATGTAAAAATATATATTTCTCTGCACAGTTAAACTTAATGTTGATAGTTTAGTGGTATCAAAAAATTTGTGAAAAGTAAAAAATGCTATAAATAAATGAATTAGTCAACACCTTTTTTGTAGCTTCTTATGTAAGCTTAAGATTTATTTTATAATTGTAACATTAAGCTACTAAATATACTTTTGCAGCTGTGGTGTTCGATAAATATTTGTGTTTTGTACAAACAATAATTATACGGAAATCGGACGGTTATCCCAAAGTTTTCGAAGCACTGACCATTTACTTATATGGTACGTCTCAATCGAAGTTATATAGTTTATATCAAAGTAATCATTTATCATAATTTCAATATAAGCTTCCCTAACTGGATCATATGGACATCACGAGATGCTACCAAAAATCTCTGTTAGACGCCTTAGTCTTCACCTATCGCATGTCAGCCTTACCTCCCGAGCTACACTAAGTACATTATATGTATAGTTATCAACGGCCTTCCAGGACAACATGATCCCGGGAGCTTAAATGGTAGGCAGCTATAGTTAATGCTTTTCTCTGGTATCTATAGTACATGTTCTACCTAGGTCTATCAAACGAGTATTAAGCAGGAGTATCATTGATTGAAGAATTATTGAAAATATAAAATATACGCATTAATTGAAGTAAAGCCTTGCAATAAGAAGTTATATTGTAACGTTTTTTATGTTTTTTTTGTTCTGCCCCATTTGAGACGTAACAGAAAGGGAACTCACGACCTGGGGAACTTCATAATTAACCGCCTGTATACGGGGGATAAACAAAACCAGGGTCCGCCGAGCTTTTTTCAGCGGCTCTTTTTCAGGAACTAAGCGATTCCGCCCCGGGCCACTTCACACTTCTTCACTTTGATTTGTTTGCTCTTAGCGCCCTCTCCCGCCCACCGTTCCCGCCCTGGGCGGCTGCCCCAGTCCACTTGTAAAACTTTTACAATGTGAACATAAATCCGCCCTCAACAATGCGCCCGCCGCGGCCCGGAAAGTACCAAAACCTACAGAAACGTACCAAAATGCTCCCGGGTTAACAACCGTTAACCATCTTACAGCTTTTCTTGCTACAATCTTTCAGCCCAGGCGAACAAGACGCCGTAAGGGAATAATTAATAATTATAAAACAGAATCGCTCCTTACACAACATCTCGCGTATTCTTGAGACAAAACTTACAATCTCCTTCTTTCGATACGACCTTTAATTAGCATGTACTTCCGTCCGCGCGTTTCGTTACTTTGCAACAAATTTTTGAACATAGAAATATTTTGATTTTGATTTGATGTAATGAAGCATTTACAGAAAAACTGTTGAGAATGTTTCCACTACGCAGTGCTTTACCTGAAGATACATACTATTTTGTATATAATGTGAGTAAAGTTTACTTAAGATGCTTGTAAATTCTACATAACTACTTAAAATTATAAATTTATTATATATTTCATTGAGAATATGTTATCAAACTAAGACAAACTATATTACTTGCAATAAAGCAATTTTAAAAATATTTAACAGTGATTCTATAAACCTAAACATTAAATTTAAATCATTATTCTAATAAAAATGTTAAGCCATGACGGAACTGAATATCTAAAATAACGATTGATTAAATAAGACACTATTAAATATAAAATGTCTTATTTAAGTTCGTTTATTCTGAAGATATATTATTTTCAAACACTTAATATTAATTGATAAAATATTTTAGCAAGGTTTTTCCTATTTGTAAATTAATTCAAACTGAAAAATATATATTTTATTGTATTTAAAAAAAAAACTTGTTTTTTCCCTACAATTGCTTAAGGAAAGACTTACTACATGGACTTAAAATAAACTTTCGTTTATTTTAAGTCCATGTAGTATCTAGCGGTTATTTTTTTATTTTTAGATACATTTTTAATAAAATCGTGTACATTTTGTATATCTGTGAGTCATAAAGCAGAAAATTAAAAGTGTTTAAAACTGCAGTGATTATTTTTTTATGCCGCGCTTACTTTAAATTAAATTCCAGTTTAGTTACGTTATCAGCGCATTCTTTGAAATCACTTTAAGCCCAGCTTAAAATCAAACTACCACCTGGCTTTATACAATAGGTAACGGCCCATTAACATCATTAACTCGGAAAGTAACTACATTAAAGAACTTTAAATTCCCAATTTTAAATTTAAGCGACGGCGTTGACTGCGAACGCTGTATACAAAACTGATAAGGGTACAAGGCTTAAGCGGGTACCTGAAAGCAAAGGCCACTGTTTGGGGATTGAAGGCACCTTAACCTCCGCCCACCTTTCCCCGCCCTACAGTGAACTGTTGAGTTAGGGCGTTTGAAAAGGGCTGCCGAAAAGGTGAAATATAATAGCCATTTTGCTTCTTTTAAAGAATGGATACTTTCTTTCAGCTGAGAACCCAGAGTGTTACTGTAAGTGTTTTTTCCTCTTGACCAGTCCTGTTGATTTACCTTACGTCTGTTTATTTTTTATTCCCTTGCATGAGTTTCCCTTAAAAGCTCTTCTTATTTTTCTGAGTTCTGGTCCACTTTTGTGTAGTGTATTCCCCAGATAATTATTTTTACCTGTGGGCGGCGGAGAATAATATTTTATCAAAGGCACATACGCAACGCTCTACATTGGAGAAGGTGTTTGAAATTTATTCACAGCAAATTATAAATTATCATACGTTTTTTATATTCAATATTTGAGCTGTAATTATTTGATATATTTTTGTTGCTTTCGAATAAGTCATTGATTAAATTAATAAAATTAATATTTACCCATCTTACAAAAAAATTCATTAAAAATAGGCATTAACTTCTTCTATTATCAACGTTAAAAAATGCAAAATTTTGTGTACTTTTTACGTATAAAGAGAATGTTATATTTATCGAATTAAGGATAACTTTAAGTTGGTTTCTTTTTTATTTAAATATTACATATAATCCCAATAAGAAGCTTATATAAATTGAGAAAGATCTGATAAACATGATTGCCATACATATATGTTTCAACCTTAAGACAGCACAAATATAAAGAATGATTTTTTAATAGCTATAGGAAATTTTTCCAAAAAAAGACACATAAAATTAAGAAAAATGCATGAAATCTTTATTTGAATCGATGGTACAGTCCATATAATTTAATGTTTTAAGATTATTTTATTCAAATGTTGACCGCGGCTGCGCCTCAAATGGTCCATTCGCTTAGTCAAATTTTGGCATACACTTTCCAACATTTCGGCCGGTATCTCACGAATAAATGCTTCAATGCTATCTTCCAATGCGTCAAACGAAGCAAGCTTGTCAGTATAGATATGAGCTTTAACATAGCCTAACAAAAAATAATCTAAAGGCGTTAAATCACACGATCTAGGCGGCCAATTGACCGGTCCCAAACGTGAAATAAAGTGTTCACCGAACTTGCCACTCAGTTGGTTTATTGTTTCGCGTGCTGTGTGGCATGTGGTGCCGTCTTGTTGAAACCACATGTCATGAAAGTCAAGCTTTTCCATTTTGGGCAAAAAAAAGTTGGATATCATCTCACGGTAGCGCTCACTATTCACAGTAACGTTGCGATTCGCATCATCTTTGAAGAAGTACGGTCCAATGATGCCACCAGCCCATAATCCGCACCAAACAGTAACTCGTTCTGGATGCATTGGTAGCTCTTGCAATGTTTCTGGCTGATCTTCACTCCAAAACCGACAATTCTGCTTATTTACGAATCCATTCAGCCAAAAATGAGCTTCGTCGCTGGACACAATTTTTCGATAAAAATATGGATCAATAAAATTCAATAATTTGCAAGCGTTGTTCGTTTGTAAGACGATTCATGGTTAAATTATATACTAAACTGAAGATGTTTGACAGTAACACAAAACATGAAACGTACGTGAGCTGTCAAAATCAGTGTTGCCAAAAAGAAAATAGTATAAAATTCACCCTTTATATTGAATATTTGGCTTTGAGTGGATCGACTCAAATCTGAAACATGTACAAAAAAAATGTTAAAATATAAATAAAAAATTAAAAAATATTCCTAATAAAGTGTATCAAATTCGGCGAAAATCAATTTTCAAGTAAGGAAATATTTTCACATCAATTATCTTACACAATCAATACGTAGAGCAATATGTTTGGTGTTAAAAAGATTTATAAATAAAAAATATGTTTATTGTGTTGTTATGGGATTAAGCAAGATTCTGTTGCTGCAAACCAATCCACCGGATTGATACTACGAAGAAAGATGGGATTAAAAATACCTTATATTATTTACTAGTATAATATATTTGACGAATCGGTACTCGTACATTTATAAATTTACGCTTTTAAGTCACGTGGCTCTCACAAAATATTGATGCTCCTTCTGAGCATCACCACGCATTTGCAACATCGGGCTTAATATAAAAGGCCCCCTATACATTTCTGAAGGTCGATTGAGCGTTGATTCGCTAATAAGACACGTTTTAAGTTAAGACGCGCGAAGTAAATTTCTCGGAAATATCATACACTTCCAGCGAGACTCTGGGCTCGAGCTTCGAAGGCACGTGGCGAACACTGTACATAAAGACTTGTAAAGGTAGGGTTATGGTCGTAGTAGAGAAGCACGTTCCAATTCAATGGTGTCGATAATCCTTCCTCGCCTTGTGCAAATCTTTCAAACAACCCACCGCAGCTCTAGAAACGTCTAGAAAATTTCCTTGCGTCGAGAGTTATTCTTTTATTTTTGTTGGAAACACCGATCGACTGGCTTCCTTGAGAGTTTTTTTTCTCTCCGGATTGCCGAGTGAATTTTTCAAGTTTTTCATAATCGTCTTAGTTTGCAGCGATTTGTTTTGATGATGATTTTTTTATTTGATTAACTGATATTTGAGATTGAATACATTTTATTATTTTTCTCTCCCGGGATCAAATATGTAAAATGTATTTAATTACTTCTAGTACACTGTAAGAATGCTAAATTTGACAACGACACAAAAAAATTTTTTGACAAAACTCATAAGCATATAATATTACAAATGACATTTAGAAGACATTTTAAATAGTATAATACCTACAAAAGGATTTGTTATGTAACACCATTTGAGATAAACGCAAAAATATCTTGAGATGAGGTACGAAAACTAACAGAACTGAAAAGAGACAATATATGGTGACCATATGATCTAGATATGAGACGGATATGGAATGAAAAAAAATGATATAACTATTAGTGACTTTTCATTACTGACCATTACTTACATTTACGCAATTAGCAATTTTGTTCCAAATTACGACTGCCGATATATTCGTTTTTTCTATTGTAACTTTCGTAATGCAGTATATTAAAAAATATATAATTGCCTTAACTTTATGGCAATAGTTTTGTAAGATAACTAATATTATAAATGTTATTTTTTTCAATTTTTATGCCTCAAGAGTTATTATTGTTTACTTTAAGACGTAGTATTCGAATTGTCTTATTATATATTACCTTTAAATGACCTTCTTATATCTCTGAGCCCTGAATTACTTACAATCTTCCAAGGGTCACGGTTAGCCGTTATTGACCCACGTTTGTGCCCGGGTATAATTGGATGAGTTTTTATTAAAATATGAGATGTCCACATAAAACCCTTCCTTACGAGTCTCATCTACTTGCTAATATGAACGTGAGTATATTTATTTCCCTTTTCTTTAGAGTTAAAGAAGTAATACCATATAACAATTAACGATATTCCATTCAAACGTTACGGTATATGTAAAAAAAATGTTTTCGTTTCGTGAATCGGCAATACTTAAATAAAAAATATAAAATATCCGTAGTTAAAGTAATCTCCAGTTAATAAAATATTCACACATCTAAATTTCACGTTTTTAGAGCCGAAACCATTTAACCGATGACTAAATCAGATGACCTATAAATTTCACATTGTTAATTTTTGTGTTTGGCCAGTTTTCTCTACATGTGGAAAATTTTATAATTTTATTGGAAAACTATAATATGTCCTTTTTTTAGAAGAAATGTTAACTTGTATGTTCAAAACGTTATTTTGAACGTAATTATTTTGTATGAAAAATCCAAAAATCTTATTATAATCAGTAATTATAATAATCAAACTCTATATCTTAAACGGAATCTATCGATTCATACAGTCAGGTATGATACAGGTCATTGACCATCACAATATTTTACCACTCGATGTAAATTGAAGGGATCAAGGTCCAAAACAACAGGTGTCAATGAATTTGCGGTGTATGAAATTCAATGTATTAATATTAATTTTATAAATGCTTACTCATGTTGTAGACTAAGATATAAAAATGGGTATATTATCAAAGAAATTAGTATCAATTCAACTCCGGTCTTTGGATTTATCCTCAGTGTCAGAATCTTGGTATTCCTACCAATCACCATTTAAGATTACGCCGTCATTTCGGGACCGCGACCTCAGTTCCGGAACACGTAATTTAAAATTAAAAAAAACATAAACATAACTTAATAATACTAAAAATATATCAGTTTTGCCAAAAAACATCTAGTTTTGTACTCAGGTTGATGGTTTAGGATTTAAAGAATGTCAAATTTTTACAAATATTACTAACATACTCGAGACTGCTTAAAAGTGAAATTATTACTTTAACACTATCTTTTATTATTTTATGAAGACATTGATGAAACTAATTATTATCTCTTCTCGACTTCTGACGAATAAAAATTATTTTTTTACAACTCTTTTGTATGCAAATTTTGTAGCTGATAGAAAGTTGGTTAAAGAAAACATTGATTTACATTGACCCATACAAAAACACCGGAAAGCAACTGTTGCATTATTAATAAAACCGAAAGGTTTGAACTTGAAAAAAAAAACGATTGTTTGTTATTTTTTTAAAGGCGGCCGCAATTATTTATCTCCGAAACAACAAAACAAGACATAAGAGAAAAAGAGAAAGAAGAAAAGAAGTGTGGTGAAAAATAGTTAAGGCGTAAAATGGTATACATAATGATGGGCATTTATTGCCATAAGAAAACCTTCAGCATGCTTTATACGACCACTTAGGGTAGAAATTTTATGGGCGTCTGGGTCTCTCTCCGCCCACCACTGGCGCTCCGCCCCCTAAGTAAACGTATCACAGAAAGGTTAACACTTAATCCTCTGCTAATCTGTTGTTTCTGAGTTTTCCTTTTGAAGACAATCGAACCACGGCTCTCGGAGCTTTTATCGCTCACAAAGCTATGCGGTCGGAATCGTTGAACGAGCGCGGATATTTTTTATGCCTCACTCGGTAGGTTTTTGATTGCATACAGGTAAACAATGGGGTTAGTACTTTTCTATTTTTCAAAACAGAGTCGGATACTCTATTTATTTTGTAGGTTTTTGATTTATTATTCATTAAAAATTTATAATACCAAGTAACCATCACTCACACAATCCATACACATAATATTATTTAAAGAAAAACATAATAATATTAATTAATCTATATCTAAACAATCAACTTACAAATAATTACATATCGATTATTTCTCAATTGAAAAATTTGCGATTCAAAAAATATATCTTTTCGCAAAAATACAGAAAATATAATAATTTAAGTAGTAATTTATTAAGCCTAGAAAAGTGTCCCTTATGATTTGAAATAATATAATTGCTCTGTTGGATCTTAAATATTCAAACATATTTTAAGTGATAATAGCAAAGTCGCTAGAGTATGAGTCACATTTCCGATATGATACATTTTTTTTTATGTAAACACATACAGGAGAATACCGACAGATGGTGATAGTAATTCTGAAGTCTTAACTGTGGAATTCCAGGACGCCTACCATGGTGGATATGGCTAAGCGTTGCATGTGGAGTGTTGATCCGCCAACGTCATAGATTACAGCCCGAGATTCACGTATCTTCCTTATTATTACGGGAATTTACTATAAATGGATGGTCTTCCCGGGACGACTTTTGTCTACCACCAATTTTAATGAATAAGCTATGACTGGCATTTTTTAGGTAAAGGATTAAATTTACACCAACTGGGGGTATCTTAGAGCTAAGATATCGATTAAAAATACTCTTTTTTTAATCTCTGTCGGCGAACGAACTCACGATCCTTGGCTTGCAAAGCAAACACTTTGACCATTGAGCTATACATTATTAGATCTTATGGACACAAATCCTCGTAGGTTATTAAAAAAATAATGCTGTTTAATAAAACACCTACAAATAATTTAAATATGAATGAATATTGTATTACAGCTGGCGCATTTTATTTACAATGATTTGTTTCGAGAGACACTTAAATTTTATATAAAAACATTTTATTTCATACTTCAATTACCTTTGTTGATTAATAATGATTATTTTCGCATATGTTTATTTATATTTTTAAAATAAACTTTGCATTAACTTTTGTGGTATAGTTTGCACCTGTAGTTATAAACAAAATGACAGTTTTGTATTTACTCGGAATACTGCTTGTCAGTCAACTTGTCATTAGTTCTACTGTAATCTGCAGAAAGTGGAGAGTAAGCCGGAATCATTCAGGTGAAAATGTCTGAGTACAGTAACTTTCAGTGTGCAATATACCTGTATATATTATTTTTGCAGTGTTAAATTTTTCCTTGTTGACACAGCGCTCATACACTGGAATGCCCAAGAAAATGTTTACTTTTAAACATGTAAATAGTAGACATTTTAATATGCTTAATATTTTTCCCATATTTAAAACAAAATTATTTTTCACTTCGTATTTAATGAAACCTTTTAAATTTATAGCTTAAAAAATGTAGAAAATAATATATGTCTTAAAATTATATGTTAAATAATTCAATTTTTCCACGCAGAATACAGTTTCATCAAAATATTAAAAAAAACTCAATTGATACTGTCCACTTTTCATGGCGATCTCTATTCAGAAAATCGTCGGGCGTTGAGCTGAGTTTTCTTTAGCGTCGGCCTATCGCCAGGGGTCCGACGCTTGCGATCCCTGGCGAAAGTTTCTCCGGCGCTCGAGCTATGAAAGTTATGAAAGTGGGCGAGTAAATAGCGGCTCGTGGGGCGGATCATTGGAAATGACTCTTACACCGGTCGAGGGCTATTGAGTCCTGCACCGTCGCCCACTCGTAGCGCTTTTGATGCATATTCTGAAATTAATTATGGCTCTAATAAGTATTAACAGTCGCAAGTTGATAAACGAGTTAGTATAATAGATATTTTAATGAGAGTTGTTTAAATTGAGCGTCATTCTTTCTATTCATGTGTTTATTATTATAAAAAATACGTATGAATATTGAATGTATATTTTAACAATTGTAATGGTTAATGCAGGAGCAATTATTAACAGTCGAAATTAACGATATATCTTTTACTACTTTTGAAAGATAATTTAAATTAGTCGACTTAATGTTCATAGATGATTTAAGCAAATCTACAAAGAATACTAAAATATAAGGGTCTGAATTTATTAGATTAGTATCTTCGTCATTGAATAAATTGGCACCATTCACTGTGTATGAATGTGGCTAGTTATAAAATTAAAATGACAATAATGTATTCATTAATGCTAGTAGTTAATGTAAAATAAATTAATAATTAGCCCATAAAATGGAAATCTAACCTTACTTTTTATTAATTGCCATTCATTAATTATTTACTGCCTATTTACTATTTCTGCTGCCAATTTGTATTTTTCCACTGCAACTCTTTTATTTTTACTGACCTGTTTTATGTATTTATTACAAACTATTTCAAAAATAATCACTGCCTATTAATTGAAATAATTACTAAAAAATAGTTAGTTTCTCCATATTTAACACTTATTTTATCTATCAATTATTGTATAAGAAATGATTGATATATACAGTGGATTTTTTACGCATCGATTTTAACGTCTATCTTTTTTTTTCGATATGTACTAGTAATTAATCAAGATGAAAGAGGTAGATGATTAGAATATAAGCAATAATAGAAATAAAATCCTTTTTATAAAGCCAAACGGATCATGACACCTTATAAGTATTTGAAAATGAAGAACTAAATGTATTAATAAATCAAACAATCTCTGAAATACTTCCGGTTAGTGTGAATTTGATCCCTCACCTGTAAAATGCCACAGCCCATTGATCAAAATTGGTGGTAGATGAAAATCATCCCATGAAGACCACCTATTCATAGTGAATCCCTGTGTTATTAAGAGTGATGCGTGAATATCGAGCTGTAGTCTATGACGTTGGCGGGTCAACACTACATGCAGCGCTTAGTTGGCCATATGCAGCACGGTAAGCGTTATGGATTCCATAGAGGAGATATCAGTCACTATCACCATCTTTCGGTATCCCCCTGTATGTGTTTATATATAAAAATGAAAACTTAATTGGCACTCTTAAGCAAGTATGATATTTTAAGGAGTCTGTGATGATCCTGAAAAGTGTATACCTCTTAAAGTGTAATAATTAAACAACAAGTTTGTAATTGTTGTGTTGCGTCGCAGCAAACACCCAGTAAGCACAAACACTCGGCGAGCGGAGCGCAAGCAATTATTATTTCTGAAACGTAGTCAAAAGTGCACGAAGCAAAACTGTCAAAGCTCTTAAGAATGTTCGGTAGAATGTTCGGCGGGTAGTCTAGCTACTAGCTAGTCGCGAGCTAGGTACAGGATGCTGCAAAATGAATCATCCAACAGTAATCATCCATGCGCCTGACGGTCAGCAGGCATTAACAGATGCACTGTTTACGGGAACATGTCTAAGTCTCTTCTCTTTAGCCTCGCCATTTCGCATCATCTGGGGTTGGGTATCCTTGTGCATATTCGGCATGTCTGTCTATCCTGCTTTGCATTCTCGGTCAAGCCCAGAGTTTTCAGATCCTTTTCTACAGTTGCAGTCCAGGTTGCCTGTGGTATTCCAGGTCTTTTTCTCAGCGTGGGTATGTTGAGGGATTTCTTCACCATGTGGTCCTTATCTCTCCGAGTCACATGCCCATACCATCTTAGGCGGTTTACCCTTATCTTTTCAGGTATGGAGACCACCTGAAATGAACCCCGAATATGTTTATTTTGAACTATGACCACTCTAGTCACACCGCCCACCCACCTCAGAATTATGGGAAGATGTCTAATTATTTTACTAAAATTCTTTGTAGTGTCCGTCTGGTTATGCCCAATTGCGTGGCCCGTTGTCTGCTTGATTTTTTTACGGTTTCAGCTACATCGGCAGCCACAGACTCGATATTCTCAGCCAAGCAATCCAGTGGCGGTCATGCCCTATTATGTCATTTGTGGTTCCAGTCTATTCGAGTCGAGTAGCTAAATGCCGTTATGTTTGTTCAGTTGGTGCGACATGATTAGGAAATTGACAACGAAATTAATGCAGCGGTAACACCTCCAAGGAAAATCAAGGAAATATGCACTTAGTAAGAACCATCTCAGAGAGGCGAGCCCGATGGATCGGTCACATCATGCGCCACAATGGTCTTCTTCATGACATTGTGGAGGAGATGGTTGAGGGTGGAAACTGATAAGGGTGCCATAAGCGGGAGTATTTGCAGCAAGTGTTCAAGGACATGAGTTGTAGAGAATTACGGAGGACCGAGAGGAGAGGAGAGCGAGATGCAAGATTTTGTTGCTGTAAACCAATCTACCGGATTGATACTACGAAGAAGAACACCTCCAACAGATTATTGGTCAAAAAAATCGAAACGATTATTCCACGCTCTTGCAAAGTATAGCGCTCATTGCTTGTACGTTTATAAACTGTACTTGTCCAGTTCACAAATGTTAAATATGATTGATGTATGATGCCATTTGCAAAAATTATAAAATTTTATGATAGGATAATTAATTTGGCGCCACCTTGTAGGTAGTCGCAAGCTAGCTACTATCGAGTAGCTAGACTACCCGCCAGTTGTGTAACAGAGTGTGTGGAATAAGGAAGAGTCTCGCATAAGCGCTTTTGAAAGTGCTCGCATAATAGAACAAAAAATGAACGACGACTTGATCGAGTGCGGAATAGATATCCGAGTGGAGACGGGAGGCGTCCTCCCCCGGTCTCTCGTTCGCCCCCGCAAAACTTTTAACTCAATTGAATACTTTTAATCTGCGAAAATTAAGTGGATTCAATCATTTCTGCGAAGAGAGACTATTTCTTCTGCCGACGGTCGGAGGGGTGGACGCTTTTTTTGTCGCTTTGGAATGGCGGAATCATATTTTATGCGATATTTTTAGAAATGTAAAAATTTCTCGTGTTTTCAATTTGCTTTTTTTTGCACGAGTAAATGTGGCAGACCATAACAAAATAAGTAGTAACAAACATAAAACACTGATATGAATGATGATGAAATTTAACTATAAATATATATACATACATTGTATACTTTTTTGTATCCATTATCATAATTTAATTTTTTTCTACAATTTCTTACCATATCCGCTTTATATCTGTACAAATGGTCACCACTAATCGCCACCACTCAATTATGTTATTTCTCACTGTTGCATCATCTCTAAAGGGTTTGCTCTCGAAAGTCTACCTAACTGCATATATAGTTCCAAGCAGATGCTTGAGGGAGAAACGGCAGCTGTACTATATGATGAACATTTTGGTTGATTTTTATAATCAGATATATCAATAAGGTTGAGTGAATAGCTCTATGCTCTCGAAGTCTAGATCATTTGATTGTAGGAGCGGCTCAACTCAACCGGCGACAAGCTGTTCGCAACAAGCGGTGACCCATCCAAATTGCTGTACACACTTCGATGATCTAACGAAAACCACGCTAGCGGTCAATGAAGAGTTAATTAATTTCCCTTTAATTCATTCTCTATTTTATTAATATCAAATGTTTTTTTGTGGATTACTTCTCATATTAGAAAAGAGTATAAAGTGAAACAATGTTTTGCTTATTCTTTTAAATTTTATGTAAAAGTTGTTAAATAATATTGTAAGAGAATATGATATTAAAGTATAAGAAAGTTTAATTATTTTTGAGCCTTACGGAATCAAAAATTGATCTACGAAGCCTGAAAATCTTAAACCGCAGATTTACTAGATGAATGTGCTTTTCTTTCAAATCCCTCAGCGAGGGTGAGCCAAGAAGACTCGGCTCCGCGAAAAGCTCCGGGATACTCGTTTTGTTTATTTTCAGTATAAAGTGAAACAATGTAATATTATATATTCTTTCCGAATGAATTATCGCCGTCGTATATGTTAAGAAACGCCACGGCCGGTCCATTCAACAGCTTTGAGACTCTCCTCGCCAAAGCTTTAAGGTCATAACAAAACAGTTGATATTAATTTCCCAACAGGGCTATAAATTTTGGGCGCGCGGGGTGTAGAACAGTTGCGGCGGAGTCCACCCACTCCACCGCCCACCTAAGGTCTGCTGCGGTGGGCGGACGTCCCATGTGTGCAACAATATGTCATTAACCGTGTTATGTCCCATATAAACACTTAAAGACGTTCTTCTTAGCTTTACAGATCCGCTATTCACTTAATCTCTGACTTAGGAGAAACCACTTAAGAAATCAGATTTGTATATTTTTATAATTTTTTTTTTTTTGAGAAAAAGGAATAATCTAAAGTAATAAGTTAAGGGAGATTTATTTATTTATATTATGATCTATATAATGAAATATTTTAAGAAGGTTTCCTTGAATATTTTTCTATGGTGTTTTGAAATTAGTTTGTTCAGTTGTCGTGCACGATAGGGGTCGCAAAATTAACTTGAAAGCGATACAAAAAATTGACACTAAAATATAAGTCACTTTATTTGAGTGTTTGTTTGTTTGTTTCTATTACGGTTTTTATTGTTTCTGTGATAATAATAATTTCAACAAGATGCGAAAGCGTAGAACCGGTTAGGGTTAAGTCTCAAGCTTTCGAGGCTTGCGTAAATTCAATAGAAAAGGTTTACATCAATAGATATGTTGCAATAAAAATTGCAAGTTTAGAATATTGCAATAATTGCACAAAAAAATCGTTAAATAGCGCTTATAAATTTTAATATATTATTTTCTGATTTATGTACTCTTTGACATTTTTTATCGATTATAAATGATATTTTATAATAATAATAATAATAAAGTTTTTATTCCAGCAGGATTGGGTGGGTTGTGCAATACCCAATCTGCCATATTTTTAAATACATAGCATTGAACAAAGTTTTAATTTTGTGAGGATAAAATAAAAATTAAAATAAAATAAAATAGTATTTCATGGTGGTTTGTGCACCATCTCCATCCATCGATGGCTCAGGGAGGAGTTGAGCCATTCAGAAGCAGCCAGGATGATGATGTTGTTGGACCTCCTTATCCTGCTCCTTAATGTTCAAAACAAACTTAGATAAGCATTTTTGAATAACGGGCTGCATTAAAAACAAAAAAAAATAGGTGCCGCAAGTACAAAACAATAACTAGATACACGACATTAATTTAGAATAGAAATGGTTCTATTTCCAAAATTAATGAACCACCCTTTTTTTTATCAGTCCGCATACAAGAAGCACGCGAACCATGTGTAGTCCGCGGGCCAGTTTTTCCAGGTCTGATGCTACAAGTAGTAAATATAAATGTTTTATGTTGTTTTTAAGGCTCAATAGAAATCATATTACCTTTTATCTTTGTTCTTTGAAAGCATAATTAAGAAACCAAGTTGCTTTAGCTGAAAATCTTTTCACTTCTTGTGTTCAGTACTAGGAAATGTGTTTTTAGTTATTTTTAAGTATTATGAATTTTCATACGTGGTCTTATTTAACAAATACTTATACGTTTTGTATGTACCAGTGCATAAACCATGAATGATATTATTAAGGTTTTGAAAAAAAAACATCAATATATATTTTATTTATTTATTAATTAAAACAATATTTGTATATATAATGATAAACTTGTTTTACACGTAACTGAAATGAATAAACATTACAAACCAATACATAATTTAATAAATTACCTAAATATATAATAATAATTTATTTAATGTAAAGTTCACTAATATTTGTCTAAGAATGTGTTTATACATCAATATTATCTTTCGTTATTCTGAACGTGTACTATATTTTTCTATATAAATATAATTAAAAATCTTTTTAATGGAAACCTAACACATTTATAAAATAAAATTAACATTTACAATTGTTATTTATAAACATAAAATAGGAAATCGTTATTAATTACAAATCAAATGTTAAATATTTTAATTACTAATTATATTTTAAATATTTTATAATTTTTATTTACATTTTGATAAAGGTTTTGGATGTGTATTTTTATTTGATAATAATTCTTAATGAATGAAAGCACAAAGTATGACTTTACGAATTTCCATAAAATTCGTAAACATTTTTCACTTTATTTTCAAGCAAGCATATTCGGACCGTTAAACGTTTTTATTTACTTAGAATGGTATATTTTTATTTGTTATATAATACAAGCAAAATATAATATATAGTTATATATTTATCATAACTTAATTAAATTCTCTTGATAGTATTGTTATATAACTAGCCTAGTACGTATTTTTAAAGTATCCTTAGGATAATAAATACATTAAATCACTTTAAACAAGCCATGAGTGTGGGTTGATACGTATAAAATTTTGCCGTTCTTAAATCGATAAACTTTACAGTTATATGTTTTTTTTAACAACTATTCAATATATGTATAATATAAACCATAATAAATAGATACATTCATTCAATTACTTTTTTATTTACAAATATTTGGCACTTTATATAATGTTTATATATAAGTATTTATAATGTTTTAGTCGTTGCCAGTAAATTGATATTTTTCTACACATTTTTTTTTTATATACCACATTAATTTCCAAAGAATTATAATTTTGAATAAATGTACATAAAGTACAACTACTTTATACACAAATTAGTTCGGCTATCATAAATTATTTTATATATTGTGTGAAATCACATGTAAAATTACGAAGTGTTCATCGATTTCTGATTTTTTCGAGATTTATTTTGAAGTAGTAATGTGTTAAATAATTTCTCAAATTAAAAGTGTTAAAAAATAATAGTTAATTCAAATTGTTGGTACGATATAATCATTATATTACTTGAATTTAAAATATTTATAATTATGTACATAAAATTAAAATTAATATAAAGTAGCTTCACAAAATGAAACTTTTATTTGTAATCTTAATGTGAAAGTTTAATTCAAACACAATATGAGCTTTTGTGAATGATTGATTACACAAAAATATTTTTACTGAAAATTCAACGGCATGTTTACAAGTAAGAGAGTCTGACTAATCTATGCCCTAATTGGAAAACATTATTATGAACTATATTTGTAATTAAATGTTTATGAAATGCTTTTAAATATAATAATGCGTCGGTTAAAAAAATATGCTTAAATAACTTATTAAAGAAAATATATCAGAGAAAGAAGTGCAATCATATAATAAATATAATTGTTCATTATAAACTGTGCTTTGTAGGCAATTGATAGCAGTACCGACACTATAACATTTTAAGTAAGAAATTCCTGAAATACTCTTTGTTGAAATACTATTCTGAAAATATTAAACTATAACTGAAATTTAAAAACTCGATCTTTCTGCATCAAAATGTCGTGATCGAATGAAATGTTGATATAATACATGCCGCTTTTTGATACCAGAACCATAATTAACCCGTAAAGGAATTATTCTATAATAGATAATACATAATACGCTATTGACATACGTTTCCGTTCTATATTTACAGAAATAATATAACATTCATCGCCAAAAGATGAAAAGAAAATCATATGAATAGAATCATTTCGTAATATTTTGATTTTATACCAAATTTAACCCTGAAAATTACTAAAATTTTGTGATATGACTTTTTTGTGATAATCGTACATAAAATTATTCAGAATAATTTATGCTTTTTAATTACCTATTTATAAAGCAAAATATGTTTTTTTGTATATGAAATAGATATGTAATTGAGTGATAATATCATACAAGTAATCTTTGGTATGAAAGGTTCTCTGATGAAAACATTTTAGGTGTGGTAACATTTGACACGATCATTATCTATCAAAAAATTATTACAGTTTGATATATTTGTCATATTTTCCCCTTTTAAATATTAAGTGACCATACGTTTACAATGTTTAATTAAATTTTAATAAAATAACTATTTACTTATAGTAAACATTTAAGTACTCGTATGTACTAAATACAATTGTGTCTAATGTGATTTTATAGTCTAATCATATAGTAACATTATTAAATAATACAATATTCATCTATTTCCATCCACTGATGTATTAATTACGATATGTTAATTAATATTTAAACAAACTGATTACAGTAAAAAACTAAAAAGTTTTTTTTATTTACATTAATTTATAAGATATTAATTTTTTATAATCTCGCAGTAATATAAATCACGAATATTATTTTTTAAATTATCCAAATTAATTGATATAAATTGTTTAACAGTAAAGCCAGAATTATTTAAGATTTTGGCTTTTATATCATTCCGATTCTTAGGCTTTTACAGTGAGTATTATGAAGACAACAGTACTTGAATATATTTAATATCCATGAGAATATTTTGTTTGCTAATGTGTTTCAATTTAAGCCACATGTTATGGTTTTCTAGTAAATGTGTTTTTCTTTTATTTGAGTATATTTTAATTTTTTTTCAAATCTTTGAATCGTAATGATTGTTATCTGAAATGTGGGTTCAGAAAGTAGTATTCAGACTGAAGTTTTGATATGTAGAACTACGATGAGAAGGACGTATGAAGTTCTCCATCGGACAGCGATATAACTGCCCCCTGTGGACAAATAAAACAATTTACAATTAGTTTACATCTCCACGAACTAACGTCACGTTACACTATACAAATTATTTATATATAAACATTTATTTAACTGTAAAGATGCCAGATTCAAGAGGCATGAATCTGGCAGCTTAATTATTCAAAAGTAATTTATACTATCCTATATATGATGAAGAACTGGCAAACGAAGCATTGGCCGACCCCCTACAAGATGGACTGACGATATAAGAAGAATAGCGGGAGTGACCTGGATGCGGATAGGATCGAAGATTGGAGACTTGCGGGAGGCCGACGTTCAACAGTGGACGGACACAGGCTGATGATGATATATGATTTTTAAAGACATTTGACGTCATATCTAGAATCGATCGAATTTGGTTGTTTTTCAAATCGAGTGAAGATCTTTGGGTTTTTTACAAAAAAAACGATCGATGTATGTATGGTTTTTAAATTAGCAGAATGAGAAATAATGTGGACCTAATGGTTTCGGCCTCGGGAGCATCGGACTCAATTTATGTAATTCTTTAGGATTAAAAAGTCAAAACAGCATCGTTAAAAGTAGTATTCTTATAGTTGCTCGAAAATAAATATTCTTAACGCACTATGGATTTCGCTTGTTTTGATATCAATCAACACAAATATTTCATTAAAAAATTAAAACTGGTAGAATTTTCTTCTGTTTACGAGTGCAATAGAAAGATGTCGTACTTTAAACTTATATGTACATAAGTAATGAGCAGGCTTGACGCTGTATCTTTTATGCTTAAAATTTTTAGGTCATTATGAATGTTGTTGGGACTGCCGCGATACTGCAGTGCCTCAGGCATGTTGACAAAGGAACGAGTGGATGGCTTCCATGCTATAATAAGGAAGCGTTGCGCTTCTCTGTGGGCGCGCATTCGTGGCAATCCCAACGGAATGGTCGCTGTGTGGGCGGATAGATGGGACTCCCAGTTGGAGGGGCACTGGATGCGCCTTCACGTGGCCATCCAGCGGGGATCCGGTGCTCCACTCACTGAGTAGTATTTGTTAATATTGTTAAATGCTATTTATTACCTTGTATTCTTTTGATATGTATGAAATTGTAATTTTTATGACTCTGGTGGCTGAATAAATAAAATTATTATTATTATTATTCACTTAATATACGGCATAATTTACTCTTACTCTACAAATTCCCTTTATCAGTTATGTTTTTTTACATTTAAGCCTCTAAAAAGGAGATTACTAAATGCATTATTTATTCAAGCAGTCAAAAACTAAATATACCACATCATTTAACTTTATGTCTATACAAAGCACAGCAAAGCATGATAATCTTCCAATTAACATATTTTTAAACGATTTTTTATGCATCTACTGCGATATGCGGTAATACATCTAAGTCACGCTTTGTTTATTAGTATTAATTGCCATAAAAACCGCTAGTTACTGATGCGGTTTTTCTATAGTTCAAACGTGCACTGTATTGATTGCCATGAGATAAACTTTAGTATTTGTTTAATCTTTCTAATATCAGTTTACTATCAAGGTAACAGAATATCATCACATCATAACCGCATTTAGTAAAAATTTACGATAAGCAAACACCGTACGTCAGACGCTCCGACCACGAAGAATGAGGCAACACGCGATATTTTCAAGAATTTTCAACCGTCGGGGTAACTCTAAACCGGATATTGCATATTTATTTTATCTGAAAAACCATGCATTATTTTAAACGCGATTTAAACATTTAAATAACACGCGAGACGCTGGCTTGTTTAACTATTAATTTGGTTAAAAATAAGACTTAGTATTTTAGTTATATTATAGATGCCCTATAAAGTAGTGGGAAAAAGGTAGTAGAATAAAACGTTTTCATACGAATATATAAACAATATGACGTACGCAACATGAAATTAAAAAAAATATCGTTAAATTGATAAGGCATTATATTTTTATAGAGTTATACTTTTAAATATTAAAAATGAAATTGAATGTGTTTCATTAATTCTTTCATAATTGAAAAATATCGTCACCAATAGATATATTCTACAAATATACCCTCGTCTCAAGTTTGCATTCCAAAGTACTGCTGATTACATCAAAATGGTTTTCTACGTCAATCTGATACTCAGTGAGATGTGTTTTAACGTACAATTTACATTGATTATTTAAATTAACTTAAATTTAAATAAAATGTATTTAAATAAATTCTAACGAACGATGTTTTTCTATTCATAGTTTATAAGATAAAATATATTTTACATCTTGTCCAACACTGATCTTATGCTACGTATAAATTGTATATAAAAAATGACATTTTTTATCTTGTAACGTACGCTAAAATTATATAAATAAAAAATTACAATAAGTACATATAATCAATGATATTTTACTTACGTTTATAACTGTTATATGACAATGCTACCGATTTACTGTCTCAAATGAATACGCTCGTTTATATCTATTAAGGTCATAACTATTTGTCGCATTTCGCGAGTTCCAGCGCTTCGCCCCTCGCTCCTAGTGAAGACAGTAATGATAATGAATAAATTCTTATTGTTGGTAATGCCCTGTGGCCAGCGTACGAGCGATCTGCGATGCGACTAGAAATGCATCTAACGGAAGCGATTCGTAGAGGCAAAACGAATTTATCGCGCTTAATGTCTACAGACCGGCCGGACTTGTGTACATAACAATTAGATGCTAAGAATCGTCGGGATTGGATGAAATAAATAATGATAATAAATGAACGTATAGTAGAATCCACGCAAAAAGGTTAAGTAGTCATTATAAGATATTTTATTTTATTTTATTATATACTGATGAGAGCTTTCTCTTACACGTGTAAATAATTCACAAAATGAATATCAATCAAAAAGATCGGTCGCTGTTTAATTAAAAAAACTTTATATTTTTTATATGAATCACGTATCGTTAGTGTTATTTAATGAATTATATTATATAATGGTATCGTTCACTCTATAGACCTCTTCAGTCAGTATATATTAAGAAATCACTCAGTGGTTTACCGAACAAGTGTTAAGAGTGCTTCAGTCTCATTTCTTTAAAGAACAGTTATTCTACATAATCCATTAATACGTGGTAAAATTATGTTTGACTTTTGACATATATCTCATAATGAATGCAAAAAATAACATTATAAAACAGATAGTACTTACGACTTGATTAATTCAAATGAAATAATGTTATAAATGGCGATGCTTTCCAGTTTATTTTTATTTACGGTATTGATACAAATGAGTTACTGAGTACTCAAGAGCTTCTGATTGCGAAAGTTGTTTTCTATCTATTAACTTTATTATTTTTTGGAGACACTCAAATGCCCACCAGCCACTCTTTGAGACCTCTTCAAACTCAAGATCGTATTGTTTCCAAGTTTGATCGCATCTCTCCCATATCGTATCTCGCACAGATCGTATCTCGCACAGATTGCATCTCTCCCAGATCGCATTTCTTCCAGATTGCATCTTGCACAACCTTGTAGGTTCTACACTTGCCGAACATCCATACACAGTTAATACGTATCGATCAAAAACTAGTGGTTTTAAAAGTTTGAACGTTTCTCGCACAGATCAAACCTCACTCAGATCACATCTCTCCTAGATCGTATCTCTTTTAAATCGCATATCTCCTAGTTCGCACAACCGACAAACTCGTCTTTCACTTGCTGAACATTCATATACGGTAGTTACCAAACTTCAAAAGCATCTCGTACAGATCTCACCTCGCACAGATCGCACTTTGCACAGATCGTACCTCACACAGATCGCATCTCGCACGGATCGCACCTCGCACAGATCGCACCTCGCACAGATCGCACTTTCCAAAGATCGCACCTCACACAGATCGCATCTCGCACAGATCGCACTTTGCACAGATCGCACCTCACACACTGATCACTCGCACGCTCTGTCTATACCTGACGTATCGTTATGTCGCAGCATGAGATCGGCGTTGGGCGGCTTGGCCGGCTTGGGCAGGGGCGGCGGAGGGAGGCGTGGCGCCCCCTCGGGCTCCGCAGCCGCCCCCTTTGGTGGCAGGAAAGGGGCGCGAGTCACATTCCGCCCCCCTGCAAAGTCACAAGGCACAACATACTTATTTCGAACCTAAATCCAGTCTTTCAATGTCAGCAGCGTAGTTTAACCCACACCACAAGACTCTAACCAAAAATCAGATTTCTAAATATATATTTTTTCAGATTTCCAAAATTATGCACTTGACTTTTAAACGATCAATCGATCAAGAGTTTCTCAATTTAAGAATCTACCTGTAACAAATGGGCGCTGTGCATTTGAGTTAAAATGGGAGTGTCATCATGCTTTTGAGGATATAAGAGTGATATAATAACATTTGAAAACATTACCTTTTTTTATAACATTCAAATTAGTCATTTAAACATGCTTTTTAATTTTTTTATTTAAAATTGATAACGTTAAGATTATTAACTGAAAATACGGTTAAGCTGCACAATTATAATTTTTAATAAAAAAAAACAAATCAAAATATTTACTTTTATTACACATTTATTTTTAAGTAATTGCATATCTATTGGACCCTATCATTTCTCAGGACGGATCTGATGGGATCCAGAACATGTACAATAACTTAAATATAAATGTGAAAATAATTATAATTTTTAAAATAAAACATGTTATTAATAATTATGTTGTAAATTATTTAACAAATAGGTAATCCATTTGTTATTTATATTTTTAGCAATCAATTTATTAAATAAATTCATAATTTTTATATCGATTTTATATCGATATCGATCGCAGAAGCGGGATGCGAACCGCGGACCTTGGAAACCAACTATGCCCAGGTATTCATACCGCTCGGCGAACTGCGCCATTGCCCTGCCTAGACTGACTTGCGTTGAAAATAGTATTTATATCATTGTTATCATCGTGCCGTTATTTTTGTGCTTGGATTGACGCGTTGAAAAAAGAATTTTATGTATAGTATATGTATATTTAAGTAATAATAATATTGTAATATAGTCAATGATCTATAAAAGTAGATTAGAATATTGAAATAATAAAATAATATTCTAATAAAAATTAAAAAAAATCATTAATAATGTCTCCTTGAGACAATATCAAGAAGGTAAAAATTATCCATCAGTAACACAGGTAAATGATTGGTTATAAAGTCCAAATCGGAACTATAAGTAGTCGTTTCTCATCCATTCAGTCTATAGTTTGGTTCGAGACCCGAGTGGTACTTACTAAAATAAATAGACTGCCGGAAAGTAATAATATTAAGCTTGTGAATAAATGAAGACTGATAGAATAATAATAAAAAATATACATACTTTGAATATATACTATAGCGACATCTATCGTACGATGATAACAATGATATAAATACTATTTTCAACGCAAGTCAGTCTAGGCAGGGCAATGGCGCAGTTCGCCGAGCGGTATGAATACCTGGGCATAGTTGGTTTCCAAGGTCCGCGGTTCGCATCCCGCTTCTGCCGTTATTTTTGTGCTTGGATTGACGCGTTGAAAAAATAATTTTATGTATAGTATATGTATATTTAAGTAATATAAAATATTTATTTTTTATAACTTTTCATAAAAAGTAATCAAAATGTACGATTGCTATTCAATAAGAGAAGTGCGACTTTTTAAGTTTCACTTAAAGTGAAATGATCTCCTTATTAAAAACAACAAAAAGCAGCAATATTTACGAGCCCATAATTCTTTTAAAGCTCTTGAGCAAACGTGGAGAAAATAATATTTAATCGCGCCGTAACAAAGGTCCGCTCTCCGCCGTACATCTTAGGGGCTGTTCTAATAAATGAAACCCAGAACTACTGCCTAGCATTAGAATTTATTGTAGGAAATAAAGGCTGTTTAAATTACATGCAATTCGTTTTGAACCTTTCGCCGTTCGTTATTCAAGAAACCTGCAGGCGTACCTGCCGGAGAAAGCCATCAAGTCTGATGAGAGAAAGAACAAAAACCTAGTTAATTCACTCTAGATAATTCACACTGCAATTCATCAATGACTGTCTTCTACATATCACTTTGTTGTTTTTGCAACTCTTGTGTTGTCGGTTTCAAAAGTTAACATTAGTTACATACAGAACGTAGCTTCCTGTACGCCTGTCAAGTGTAAAAAACACAAAGGCAGTAATGTATTATTAGCGACGAACTATTTCTAAAACAGTTAAATTCTAGAAATTCAGCGTAAACAACTTAAATGCCAAATGTTAAGCTAAATATAAATATGTAAATATATTTGTATAATTAAGCACAAATAATTTTTGTGTACCTTCATGGAAATTTATATTGTAAGCATTCATTTAATGATCCATTCTTATTCGTAACATAACATAAAACGTTATTTCAATTATTTTTACTCTAAGTCACACACTTTTTTTGCTTAATATTTTGCTTTTAATATTGATCATATTAGCGATTACTTGCTAGTATATAGTATATGAAATATTCTCACATGAAATATTTTTAAATACATAAATTATTACGTAGTTTTTAATCCAATGCATTATTCTTGAGTCTATTAAATAAAACTTATAAAAGCTACATTTTATAACGTTCGTTTTTATTTGCTTTATAAACATACTATTCCTGAATTTTTTGTATTAGTAGCAGTAAAACATCTACAAAGTCTGCATTATATTCCCGGATTATTCGTTAGCTACGCAACGTAGCATTTCTCTGACAAGCTTAGAAAGGGGGTTTCTTCTTGCTGGCAAAGATAATCTTGGTGTCCAGCGTAAACTTGATGCAGCTCAACTTGTTTTGCGCGGATCTCGCCGCAGAGCCTTCACGATGCAGAGCCTCGCTGAAAAAAATTTGCTTTAAAACAAAAACAAAACCTTCAGCAGGGGTCTGGCTGTCAGTGAAGTTGACGGCGGAATTAAGTCATAAGGTTGCGGCGCAGGAATTTACAAGTTCAGTATTAACTCAAATTCGTTATATCCTGAGGCTCTGTCATGTAAAGTAATATATTTGGAAAAGGGTTGAAATGCCACGAAGCCGGAATATAAATAAACACGTCGGCGGTAACCTTACTTGTGATGTAATTAGAGCCGTTTTGTTTATTTTTCGTTTTAATTAATTTTATGAATTATAAAGAATTACACTGAAAAATCAAAGAAAATATTTTTTGACATACTTGTTTATGGCGTTATTGTTAAAACATTTTAAAAAGAAACTAAATAAATCGCGAAAACAAACAATGCACTAATAATTGTAAAACATTATAGGCAATATGATAATTAGAATTGGTTGTTATCAAACAACGTATGAGGCAAGAATAATGATGTTAACCAAATTATACCAAACAAACATAACCTAATCATAAATTATTATTTTTATTACTTTTAAAGTTATCTTCATGTACAATAAATCTATTTTAGTACCCTAAAATTCGCTATCAATACATGAAATCACGGATGATAAAGGGGCATATATCACTTTCAAAAAGGTTAGTAATTGCTATTTTTGGACCTCATTGACAATAACTTAATACCTGTACATCAAGAATCATAGAAATTGTAAATAAGTTATTTAATTATTTTGCCAAAAAAAGGATTTTAAGGCCGCATCAACTTCAATAATAACATTAATGAAGCGCAAACAAACACTTATATTTTAGGGTCATAGCTTTTAGTTTGCATGGCTTGAGAGTTGTTTTACGTGCATATACATAAATCCTGAGAAAAAAAATTGACACAAATGTCTAAATTATAATATCTTAAAAGTATGATTTCAAAAATTGCCGTTAAAACTTACTTAACAACATTATACAATTATATTTATAATCCTTTAACAAACTTAAATAACTTCTTAGGTTTTCACGGCATTTGATATTGTGGCTTTTGGGTTTAGCGGTGTGTGGCGAATTTTTTCTCTCCGATTTTTTCGACCGCCATTGCAGAGATCTTCTTCAGGGTTAATGACTTTGTTGTGAGTTGGTGTCAGGAGGTAGTTTAGCCGTCAGCCAAACGTACCTCCCCGAGCGTCATGTCGGGTAATCATGTACGGTGGATATGTTCTAAGGAGACTACCTCCACGAACGTCATGTCGGCTGTGGTTGTCCTTGCTTGTCTGTCTATGCTTTTGAGTATGTGCTAGAGGCGGAAACCATGCTATTTTGATAATCAAGCCGTCATCTCTGTTGATGTTGATGGGATGTCTTTTGATTTCAAAAGCTTTAACAAACTTGTTCTCTAAGATACCGTGAGTAGACTTTTGAATGCCTGCGTGCAAAAGATATTTAGTACTTTTTTAAATGAAGTCACGCCTTCGCGAATGCTAAAATCACTCTAGAATAAATTAAATACAAAACATATTAAATAATATATTTTTTGTCACATCGTCGAGACTGGTAGGTTGGCAAGCTCACAACATATCAACGGTGAAAGGGTGATCTCATATCCGCGGTTCTCAAAGCCCGTCCAGGGGGTCTGGAGTACGAGGAGAGGTGTCTTGTATTACAGGGGTCCATCGGCGATCCGGCGGTGTAACTTCAAACTGGCCATTTGATAGGTAAACCATTGTTGTCACGCCCGGGACGTCAGACCGTCGTCATCCCAACAAAATATGAGCGGACATGTAACTTAAAACTGCGAATGGCTACGTGGAATTAAATCCAGTTTTGCGGAGATCCAACGTCCGGCATCTAGGAAGCTGTCGCCGGGGTAGAGCGAAAACTTTCGCCTTTAATTTCGAAAATGGTTTTGTAACCGAGTGAGTGTCCTGCCGCCACGTCCTTATGATTAACTGACCGAGTTTAATAAACGATGCTACACTGATACACTTCTACTCGACTCCCTGCCACTTTGAAAATAAAACTAAATTTTCGATGTTTGTAAAGGATGTCAACGCTTGACAGCTTTGTGTTGAAACGTGCTGAAGATGTCAAATATGTCAAGCTCAAAGATGAAATATTTAAATTTATAAAATTAAAATTTCTGTAATCGGTTTTCGCTAACTGCTTGGAACACCGCATACCAAGAATCAACTTTCGGAGGAATAACAAAGTCTTTCTTTCCATCCATCGAACATTTATTGACGTGGAAAAAGACGAACTCCGTGGACTTTCATCTCACGCAAGCTTTCGCCGGACACGGAGTTTTCAGAGAATTCCTGAAAAGATTTGGCCTCTCTTCTTGCAACGCATGTCCATGTGATCTGGGCATACAACAGAAAGTGAGACACTTTATAATGGAGTGCATCATCCATAATAATAGGAGATGGATTCTGTGTTGTCGCCTGGGAGTCTCTACCATTTCTTCGGTGAATTTTTTGAACTGCTGCTTAGTTCTGACGGTCCTATGCTGTTAAACTTCAAGGAAATCATTAGGGCTACACGCGCGGTTAATGAGGCTGACATGGAATAGGCTCCTCCTAATCGGGTTTAGCAATGCTCATAACATTACTTGAATTGATTTGTTTCATTTATTCCATTTTACACTATTTTGTAATTCGTAGATTTTTACTGTAAGATTTGTAATTGTAGATTTTAAGTTGAGCCATGTGTGGTGAATTTTTTCTTTTCATTCGTCAACGCAGAAAATAACCCCTTTAACAGCAATCTTAAAAAGGGAAAAAAAATTATAGGTCAACCCCAAAGCTATGCATTAATATTTGATTCCTTTACATTAAACTGTACTGTAAATTAGTAACTTTACTTTTTTTAATACAATCGAGTTTGTTATAAGCTTTCAATATCTCTCACTTTAAAATAACTAAATCTCATTGAAAATGGAAATAAAAAGTTGCAATACGCTCACACATAGCCATCTAACATAGTTTTCAAATGCAACGTTCCTTGCCCGCTTAAGTCACTCAGTTACCTTCATCCTTAGTCCTTAGTTACTACTTTTCTTCTAGTAAGTGTTCGCATATATTATGATTGTACAAATATATCAAATAAACTATGCACTTATTATATTATTGAGTATTTTTTTATGGTTTAAATGCATATACAAACAAAAAAGTAGAGAAAGTAATAGCTGCGTAAAGAATAAATAGGAATTATTTGTGGTTTTATAGTATTTATTATAGTTCATGCGGCAAATGGAGAGAAAGCCTAATTTACATTTTATAAATATAAGCAAAGAAAAAATAGAAATCATTCAAGTGGTATCAAAGTACAAAAATGAAGACTGTTTTTTTTACCATTTCTTTTGTGTATTCATCAACTATAATTATTTTAATTATTGAAAAGTATCTTGTTGTTTTCAGTAAGATTTATAATTAATAAAATAATTGTTTTTGGTAATATTAATAACTTTACTAATATATACAATACTTACATATTTAAGTTGGTATGATTTAAATTATAAACTCACCTTCTTTATTGGCGTTGCTCTTCATCTCCGTTGCCTTCGGTGAGGACGATGGCATCGGAATTTCTAGAAAAGAAGACATCTTTTAGAAAGATAACTAAAAAAAAGTTTTATTTTTCATTAAAATGTTTTATTTCCCTGTTTGCTGTACGACAGATCTTTAACTCAATAAAAATGCATCTTTTAACCAAGTAATCAATATTGATGGCAAATGGATGTGGTATTGTGATCACTTATTCACATTTAATTCTTTAATGATTTGTCATTTGTAGATAAAACGTAAATGCCAAACTTTGTACGTTGACGAATCTACTCGACTTACGAAAGCTTCGTCAAAATCAAAGATGAGATCTTTCAATCGCCAAAGTTTTTAACAAATAATGTTTGATTAGATAAAAATTCGTAAAAAAACATTATTTATTAATATTACTATAACGTGTATTTTCACACACCTTTTCTTGGTTTTTGTATATTCATTACGATTTTCAATCAAATAAGTCATAATAAATCATGCTCCTAAGAACTGTGCACATTTACCTGTAAGAATATTTTTTATTTACGTTGAATACTATATTCTCTTTATGTGTGTTAAGTGTCTTATCTAAAAAAAATATCTTAAACATATAAATGGTCAACTTGTAATATTTAAAAATGCAAATTGTTAAAATTTTGTGATTTCGTTTCAGAGCGTAAAACTCAAAAATATCAATAATTCATTATACAAAAATTGAATAATAGTTTGATAAATTTTGTGAAAAAGTTGGGTCAAAAGTTCGACAAGATAGGTCAATAATGTATCTTAGTTCTTACCGTATAGTCGAATAGAGCCTTCAGTTTCCCCTAAGGAATTCTTGGAGATGCAGCGATAGTTTCCGAAATCATTGGAGTTCAGTTGCCGTACAGTCAGCTTCATATGGGCTCTGAAACAAACAAATGGAACCAACCACTTAAAATAATATAAGTAAATAACGAATTTATCCTTATTAATTAAATATACATATACTATACATAAAATTCTTTTTTCAACGCGTCAATCCAAGCACAAAAATAACGGCAGAAGCGGGATGCGAACCGCGGACCTTGGAAACCAACTATGCCCAGGTATTCATACCGCTCAGCCAACTGGGCCATTGCTATGCCATCCTCATATAAAATATGATCAAGCAATAAATTATTTCTCATTTTTTTTTTATCGGAGGACGACATGTTTCGTCTACGTCGGGTTGCCTTTGTCAAGTCAATTAGGCAAGTAAGTGTGCGCATTTTGATAATAATGAAAAGAGTTATTGAGTAGGTGGGTAACCTACATCCTAAAGTCATTTAATGAATAAGGTATTTTGAATTGAACAGTTTTGAGTTATATACGTCAAAAAATAGCCCTTTCGTGAATCTTTTCAATGTTCAACTTGTCTTCTTCTTCGTGTCAGCGACGTCAAATTATTTTTTCTTAATATCTGGCAACATCGATAGCTCGTGTTTTGCCCAGCATTACGTCCTGAGATGTGCAACTTGTTGGGCACATGGAGCAGCATCGTAGGTGTGAGGCGGTCTGCAGGTCTCCACAGTCGCACAATAGTGTCTCTCCCTGCCGAAGCATTCCCCACCGCTCGAGGTTGTCCTTTGTTCTACCAACTCCGGTTCTTAATCTGTTTAGGGATTTCCA